>LR738715.1:683220744-683290210 GCA_902687465.1 Secale cereale | reverse complement strand
TTGTGGCGTCCCTCGAGTGTCAGGCGGTTTATCACGCCACTACTCTTGTGGACACCCAACTGGCATTTCTTTTAAAGTCCTTTTGTGGCGTCCCTCGAGTGTCAGGCGGTTTATCACGCCACTACTCTTGTGGACACCCAACTGGCATTTCTTTTAAAAGTCCTTTTTGTGGCGTCCCTCGAGTGTCAGGCGGTTTATCACGCCACTACTCTTGTGGACACCCGACTGGCATTTCTTTTCAAGTCCTACCGTGATGTCACTTGACATCCGACCGGCATTCCTTTTATCTTTTTATATTATTGTGACTAATATTTATTTTTGTACTAACCATGTTTCACCATGCCAAGTCTTGATAATTGTTGCACGCATATAGTATATTTACCATGGCATTCGCTTTCGGTATACCTTATGTTCATAATGTTTGCGAGTACATTCAAAGTACTCACTGGCTTGTCCCTGGCTATTTACTTGGCCAGACTTGGAGGAGGACGAGCTATTGGAGGAGAATTGCGCTAGCGAGGCCGACGCTTAGAAGGTTCCCAGTCAGCACACCTGTGTCTTGGAGTCTATCACTTGTATCATCCGTCAAGCTTCCGCCACACCAATAAAATAGTCAAGCCTCACACTGACGCTTGACTCTATGCTAGTATATCAGTGTTGAGTTCCACCACCCACTGTCATATTCCGCCACCCTAGTGCGTTGAGTGTTGTAATAAATTGTTGAGTCACCCTGACTCAACCCTGTGTAATATTATTGTACTGGTTATCTATATCAAGGTTGTCCACTGGTTGTGCTTGGGAGCCAGTGTGACTTAAGGCTATTCTGTGATTTATTTCCCAGAAGTGAGCCTGACACAAGGTATGATGCACGACAAGTCTATACAGTAAGCAATACATGGCATGGTAGGAAGCACAGTAAAACAACACAAGAACATGACAATATGCTCAACCAACTAGGATGCAAGACAATTCTATAGGCATGGCATGTCAAAGTGCAACAAACAATACTACACATTAAGTGGAGCTCAATATGCAATGAATTGCATATTGAGGAAACACCACATTCAAATATTTATTTTCACTCTCGTTTATGTACACAACAAGTTTAAATGTTGGCTAATATGGCAAGAGGTGAAGCATAAGGAAACTATCTGTCTAGGCAATTTAAATGAGGCCGAAAACAATATATAACAATTCCGGAAAAATCCCCATGTGCATATTTTGAATTTGGTACTGTTCTGCCTAGAACCACATTTTATTATTTTTAAACAGGAAAATAAAGTGCACCATGTTATTCTATGCATTTTCTACCCCATTTACATATAAAGTTTATTAAATTTGGAGCTACGGTTATTCAGTTATGAATTAAACCATTCTAACATGTTATTTCATAAAATTAAACAAACAACAAGTTTAAACATTTTTAACATGCATGTCAGCTGGAAATTATTAATCTACACAGAATTCTAAGCAACTTTCATACATAAAGTGTTTACATATGATGCATGGTTATTTAGCTATTCACAAATCAAAATGATGGCATTTCTGTGAATATGCAAAATAAAGAAAAACAAAAGGGGACACAGATTGGGCCAGCCACTGTCAATGACGAGGGGGCCCGGGGTGCTGAGGTGGCAGGAGTGGGGTGTGGAGAGGGGTGTGAGGACAGAGAGGACGACGAGTGGGGTGCCACTGTCAGTGTCACAGGAAAGGTGATAAACAGCAAAATTATTATGCTGAGCCTGGGATTCGAACCCCTGTCTTCGATGTGGAAACGAGCTGGGCTTACCAGTAGGCCATGCAGGTATCTGTGATTGAAATGCAGAATGGATGAAATTGAAGCAACAGGTCTGACGGATCCTACACAAAAGAGAGAAAATGGTGCAACTGTGCGGTGCTCACGACGGAGCATAGCAGAGGCAAACCGCGGCTCGCCTGGCAGGGTATAGCGCGTGCGGGAGAGGTCCGCGTGCGTGCGGCCACCCGGCTGTAGGTGCGGCGAAGTGGGGTGTGCGTCGTAGCGTGTGGGTGCCCCGCGTGTGCAACAAATTCAGAGATCTAGGCCGTGGCGTACATGATTTAGTCGGCTGATGCAGACATGGCTGGGCGAGAGGCCCTTGCGCGTGCAACCGCGCGTGTGGGCGTGTGGAAAACCTGTGAGGGTGCAGCTGTGCGTACGCTGGCGCTGTGTGCTAGGCGCAACTAGAGGCGGACAGAGAACTAGACACTCTGTTTCGTCCGCGCGGCGAGAGCGCGGCGACGGGTCTTCGGACACACGCAGAACGATGCTACGATGATGGAACTGATAGGTTAACAAGGCTGGGAGGAGCGGCTGCTCACCATGGGCTTGAGGGACAGGACATGGAGGCCGGATACGCGACGACGGAGGCGTGAGGAGGCGCTGATCAGTGGAAGGGCTCGGCGCATGAAGTAGAAGCAGGGGAAGAAGAGGATGCGGGCGTCGTGGCCTTGGCGTCCCGCGGCGCTGCAGAGGACGTCGGGGACGAAGATGAACTTGGTGAAAACTCCTGGACACCTTGGCTCCGCCTGGGTTCGACGGAGAGCATGCCGGGGCGAACCTTGCTCTCGGACTCGCTCGGACGGTTTGGGGGCGATGGAAGTGGTGGCTAGGCTCACCTGGCGGCGGCGGAGGGGGGAAAAGTGAAACCCTAGGGGTTGGGGCTGTGACTTTATAGATGGACGGATGGAGGGCTCGGCTACGGGGGCGCCGCGGTGGCCATGTACCCCGTCCTTTTACTGTGAGAGAGAGCTGCGGGAGGAGGAAGAAAAGATGAAGAGTGAGGGGGTGACAGGTGGGGTCGCCTAGGTGATCCATGAAGAATTACTAGCGAGAGGGAGAGAAGGGGCACGCTGGCGCTGGCTGGGCTCCAGGAAGGAGGAGGCCCAAGTGCAGCGTCCAGGTAAGGCCTTCTCCCGTCTTAAATTCTTTCTGGAAATAAACAATCCACAGAATATAAGATGGAAAAGGCCAGGGGTTTACGGGATGAATTTGAAAGAAGTGACAATACTTCTGGACTCCTAGAACTATGCACCATTTGAATAAATTGCTCCGGCAATTTTTACGACAGAAAAATAATCCAAGTTTGAATTTAATTCAAAATTGAACCATTTTTGAATCTTGGCAAAACAAATCCAAATGATCTAAAATTAGACAGAGAGGCTAAAGTCAAGGTGTAAGATTATCAGGAAATAAATTAACATTAATGGAGGCAGGAGAAATGTCACTTGACATGAAAGCCAAATTTTGAAAGAAAGGAGGAAGTGGATAGGTTGTGCACTTGGGGAAAAAATGTTGATGGAAAATATGAAGATGGATAGCACACCAACAATACATCAACATGTAGAATGCAACCCACATGATGATCATGATAAAAAGCAATGAATTGATACGAGCACAATGCAACATAACGAGTGAGATGAGCATGGTGCAAGGAGCAAATATATGACAAGGCACTTAACATGATCATGGCATCAACATAGAGGAAAAGAAATATGCAAAACAATTATGATAATGCAACAAACACAATAAACACACGACAACAACTAAAAAATGGAAGGCATCTGGAGCATCGGTCTCGGGGTGTCACAGAACCGACACGTATGTATCATTGCTATTAAGGATAAAATGATGGGGTCTATTTCTACGTAAATAGATCTTGTCTACATCATGTCATTGTTCTTATTGCATTACTCCGTTTCTCCATGAACTTAATACACTAGATGCTTGCTGGATATCGGTCGATGTGTGGAGTAATAGTAGTAGATGCAGGCAGGAGTCGGTCTACTTATCTTGGATGTGATTCCTATATAATGATCATTGCATGGATAACGTCATGATTATTTGAAGTTCTATCAATTGCCCAACAGTAATTGTTTTCCCATCGTTTGTTATTTTCTCGAGAGAAGCCACTAGTGAAATCTACGGCCCCTGGGTCTCTTTCTCATATTATTTGCCTTTGTGATCTATTTTCCTTTGCTTTTATTTTCAGATCTACCAAACCAAAAAACCTAAAATACATTGCTGCAATTTATCTTATTTAACATTCAATCTAGCAATATTTACAACTCTATCACGCCCGTTACCCGAAAGGGATTGACAACCCCTTTTACACGTCGGGTTGCGAGTATTTGTTATTTGTGTGCAGGTGATGTTTACATTGTGTTGCTTGGTTCTCCTACTGGTTCGATAACCTTGGTCACATCACTGAGGGAAATACCTACCACTGCTATACTTCATCATCCCTTCCTATTTGCGGAAATACCGACGTATTTCTAGCAGACATCACGCGTCATTGGAGTTTTAATTGCATCTTTCAAATTTGAAATTAGTTGGTATGAGTAAATTAAGTGATGCAAGAGCAAAGGAGTATGAACCATAGCTACAAAACCTGACCTGAGAACAATTCTTCTTCTGCTTTAAGCATTGACTTGGGGTTCGGAGTGGTGGTCCTCGTGCTTTTGGAACTGCTTGCCTTACTAACTGCTCGTGTTTGGGTGCTCTGTGGAGGAGACAGTGTTGTGTCAACTGGAACTGGGTTACTATCTGTTGCGGTTGGGGTTAGAAGGGGTGTAGCTGGTTCTATGTCCAATTGGGTATGGGTACAATCTGCGCGAGTCTGGGTTATCTGTGGTGGGGCTGGTTCTTGAGCAAGTACAACTGTGGTTCTATCAGCATCAACGGGTAGCACTATCTTTTCTGAAGACCGTGTTTTTACTCCCATAGATACTCCCATCACCCCACTAATTCAAATAGCCGGTAAACAAGAAAAGTAAATAAATGTACACACCTTGTATGATAGATAGGTGCAATGGATAGTAGGGAAGAAAATAGGCCACGAAATAATTCAGATTTATGTTGTCTAACCATACAGGATAGCATGACACAATTTCACATATATGATGGCTAACTAAACATGATAGCATGACACAATTTCACATACATGATGGCTAACTAAACATGATAGAATGGCATACTTCAAAGGCCCTGTTTGTTTCAGCTTTGCTTAGATTTTAATCATCTGTGGATTCACTTCAATGGCGAAGCTGATTCTGCAAATCAGCTTCACCACCGAAGTACACTTTGAGGTGCTTCAGGAAATTGCACTAAAAATAGCCCATATCCAGATTCAGCTTCACTAACAAAGCTGATTTCAAATAGATGTTTGTTTCAGATTCTAGATGCAGCTTCACTGGCAAAGCTGAATCTGGTCCCAGAATCCGAAACAAACAGGGCCAAAATATGATGACTATGTAAACATGATGACATGATATAACTGCACGAAGTGTCTATTAAAATGGTTGGCATGCCATAATTCACGTAGATGTCGTCGATGGAAACATGATGGCATGATATAATTCACGGATAGAATGGCATAATTCAAAATGTGATTACTATGTAACCAGGATGAGATGATATAACTATATTATGTCTTTAGAAGATGGGTTGGCATGCCATAATTCAGATACATCCTGTCTATGTAAACATCATGGCATGATATAATTCAAATATATGATTTATATACTAAGCAAGTGAGGAGAGGGAAATCGCATATATGATGTGTAAACTAAGCGGATGGCACTCAATATTGTGTATATGATGTAAAAACTAAGCATTGTAAGACAACATATGCATGATATGAGTAATATAACCCTGCCAAGTTTGAGCATACACCTCAGAGGGAAAATAGGACTGGTCATTTGTCTCTGAATCCTCCTCTGAGGAGCCATCTGTAACCAGCAAGATATCTGCTTCAGTAGGTAGCATTATCTGCTCTGAAGAACTTGTTTTCACTCCATATTTTTCTATCACCAATTCAAATGGCTGATGCACAGGAAATTAGTTGAACATACAAACATTCTCGACAAATGGAATACGTAATACAAAAAAGGATGGCATGATATAATTCACATATATGATGCTTGGGTAAATAGCATGGCAATTCATAACTGGCATATATAATGCCTTGCAACAAGATAGCATTGCATAATTCACATATATAATGTCCTGCAACAAGAGGGCATGTCACAATTCACATATATGGTAATTACACACTAAATATGTGGCATTCACACAAAGCATGTATAAACTAAGGCAATGACATAACAATGCAAGACACCATATGCACGATATGAGCAATATAACCTTGGGGGAGAAATAGGAGTGGGCATCTATCTCTGAATCCTCCTCTGAGGAGCTATCTATAACCAGCAAGACATGTGCTTCATTAGATAGCATTATCTGCTCTGAAGAACTTGCTTTCACTCCAGATTTTCCCCTTACTGTGTGGAATGTATGATGCACAGGAAGAGTGATTCAATGTACTAACATTGTTGACAAATTTAATACGTAATAAAAAGGATGGCATGATATAATTCACATATCAGGTGAATGGCTAACCAGGATGGCATTGCAAAATTCACATATATGATCCATGGCTAAACAAGATGGCATTGCATGATTCACATATATGATATAGAAACTAAACAGATGGCATTCACACAAAGCATGTCTAAACTAAGCAGATGACATATTTTATGTGTAAAGTAAGCAATGCAAGGCGCCATATGCATGGTATGACCAACATCAATAGGACAAGTTAGATTATGTAAGGGGGTAAACAGGAGTGGTCTGCTCCCTCTAAATCCCCCTCTGAATGGTTATCTTCCTCTTGATTACAATATGGAATGGTGGGAGGGGGTTGTCTTTGCGCCCACCATTGAACGTCGTCTGCATGAAAATTTATTGCTACACAAGCCTCGTCTTTTTTGGTCTACATGTTCAGTACCATTGTGTACAATAACTGGCATGCATAGGAATATAACATAGTGAGATTATGTAAGGAGTGCATGCGGAAATCCAGAGTGATGGTAGCTACTTATGGATAGACCCAAAACCAATGACAGCAGGCAGATAATAGCTTCAGTTAAAAAATACATATACTAGATCCTTTACTGTTTATTTCCCACCCAACATGAAACAAATAGTAGACACCCGAGATTGACGAGATAGTAGACAAATACTAATCATTGCTGCCCCGATATGTACCCACAACCTTTTAAAAACTCGATTTTGAGCATTAGTTTGGACCATAATTGGAGTTTAAGAGGTGAACAGGATGATAAAGTAGCATGTTATATTAAGCGATTCATAACGTAAGAAAAAACGAAATAGTGTGACCTCTCTTGTGGACCCGTGTAGTCCTCAAGGTACTCTACTCAGTTGATGATGGTAATGCTATTGTGGTGGCTACCGACGGCGGGGAAGAAGATCTGAGGTGGCGAAAGACAGTTTGGAGGGCGGATCTCTGCTGTGGAGGACGCTTCCTTCGTTGAAGCATGTGAGCTGGGGTGGACTATGGCACGACAGGAGCGGGACAAATCACACAAGGTTTTCTTTGACACCTATCTGTAACAGAAGTAAACCTGTAAGGGCTCCTTCCAATTGGAGGATTGTAACAACACAGGGATAGGAAATACAGGAAGAGGGTAGGAATGCACATGCAAAATAGAGCATTTGCAAACACAGGATTTCTGTCAATCTGGATGTTTCGTTCACAGGAAATGGGAGATCACAGGAATGCAAAGAAGCATGGTCAAATTAAGTCAGATCGCAAGAAAATGTACAATTATAATGCTATTATGCTACTATCACTTAGTCTTGTTCTTCATGAATAGGAATATGAAAAGGAGGGCCAAGTGGATATTAAAATTACAATGATTATTCTTTAAAAGCGACACAAAAGGAAAAATTCCTACAGTTTTTCTTTCATCCATTCCTTTAAACCAAATGCATGAGAATAGTCTACCATAGGTAACTTTCCAATTCCTATGTTTTCCTTCACTTTTCCTTTCAACCAGTGGCAATTCTAGTAGGCAGGCTTGATCAGGCAATAGCCTGTAGAAATGTTTTTGTACTACTACTACTTTGGACCCAGGCCACTACCCTACTAGCTCAACTCCTAGGCCCATCTACACATGCACAGCTCCAACACCCAGAAATAAATAATGATGGCTTTCGAGAGAGTCTAACACGGATAGCTAACTTCCTAGTACCTCACTACTTGTCATATAGGAGAAACTATTTGTATTTCCAATTAATACTTTTGCTCAGTGGACAATATATATATTACATGTAGAGTAAAAAAGTTATGCGATGAGTGGAAAACCTCTTAGGCGAAGCCATGTCGACCTGAGCATCATTGGGTGGGTCGCTAAGGATGCAGCGGCTGATGTGGGTGTCCGAGGCGGGGACGGAGTTCTTAGGCGTTTGAAGATGGCACCGAGGGTATTGCTCCGCTGTGATGGACGGCTTCATCGTTGAAGCAGCTCCGGTGAGGTGTACGATGGTGATGCTGAAGCAGGACAAGAGAGACAATGTTAACCTTAAGTGGGATTCTAATAGAATCTCCAATAGATGATGTAAAATACATCACCAAAAAGTGGTAGATGTAAAATACATTGGCCGCTCATCTCTGAACTAAACTGTTGAAACTGAATTTAACTGTCGATACTGAATATTACATTGTCGAAACTGAATTTTAATGTGGAAACTGAACGCACTAGTAGAAAATAAGCAGTAGCAGCAGCAGTGCCCAGAGCAGCAGCGCATGTGAGAGCCGGGGCAGCTGGTCGTGTGGCAGCATCTCGGGTAGCAGCTGCAGGGGCTCGAGCCGTCGAGCGAGAGCAGGATCTGCTGCTCGTACAGCAGCAGTGCGAGGAAGACTAGAGCAGCAGCGGAAGCAAGAGCAAGAGCAAGAGCAAGAGCAGACCAGGCAAGGGACCGTAGAGCAAGAGCAGAGCAGCAGCGCGAGCGAGAGCCAAAGCAGCAGCAGCTCCGACTGATGTGGACGTCGTTGCCGAGGGAGCGACGCCGTAAAGTAAGTGGCCGACGACGCCGTCGTAGATGGAGCTACACCATGCATGGTGGCTCGAGACCGAGCGCCGGTAGGACCGTAAGATCGATACGAGAAGAAAATGTAGCAATTACTGTAGAATCTCTTTGGTGGCGCCGATTAGGCCTCAGCTTCATCTGAGGAATCGGTGATGATGATGCTCTTCTAGTGGTGCAGGTGAACATGGGGGTATGGGAATGGATCTGGCGCTAAAGACGAGGGGAACATCGGGGAAGCTCCTTGGAGGTGGAGCACGGGGTGGCTGAACCGGCGGGACGATGGATCCTCATCCGGTGCGGTGGATGAGGGAGGTCAAGGTGTTGTGGTGGACGACGTCGTTGGGGAAGAGGCTCCGGCTGGGTGGTGGACGGAGAGGAGGGTGTGGGGCTTCGCGGGTTTTCGCGGCCTCGTTGTTCGAATGGGGGCGACAGAGGGGATGGTAGGGGGGAACCATGGCTTAGGGACGCGCTTGTCCGAAATGTGGGATAAGTTATGAAAATACCCCCATCAATTTGAACTAGGTGATCCTTTCGGTTCAGGGGGTATCACTGGAATTTCACTTGTCGGGATTTCACAAGAGGTGGGAGTTTTTGCGCACGTTGTAATTTTGGAATGGCAACACGCGGGTTGAGATGGAGGGACTTGTCCGAGCACAACGACACAAAGAGATAGCCTCAAATTTCGGGATAACAAGGCGCGTGTTAATTTTCAGGAGAACGGTACGCTACCAAATCAATTCGTAAAACACAAGAGAGTGCTTGTCCTTTGATGTTTGAATTACTACAAATGCCATTCAATGCTTTGAACCCATGTTATGTTTGTATAATGCATGTAACCTACTCGAATGAACATTTTAGGGAATTCCAAATGTATACTACCGGCTGCAATATGAACTAAATTTGAATTCGTTTCTCCATTTGAATAAGATCGACAATCATGATTGTTGTCAAGTTAAACCATCATTTGTATATTATTTTGGCAACACACAACATGGTTATTGTCAGGTTAGATATCAACTAGTTGTACACTTAAACTTGAATTCAATATTTTGACTCTACTTTATAATGATTTCAAATAATAGTACATTCCAGGCTCTAGCTAGATCTCCATAATTTAAAACATGTTTCATATGTATTGTCGGGACCCCGATCCTAAGTCACACCGATCTAGCATGTAACACATCATATCACTTTGCGGCCTCACGCATGGTATCCCCACGGGTGCCACCTTACCTGGCCCGGGATCGTTTGCGTATTTTGGCTCACGTATATGATAGTGTCGCTAGCATCCATATGACAGAGAACCCGGGCCGACATGACTAGTTATAAACCAAAAGTGGCACTAAATTATAGAGACAGGCATACATGACCCAGCAACGAACGTGTCGGTCATCAACGTATGAACCCAAGTCGTAGCAAGCTACAAGGACTTAAAGGAACAACGCGTGACATTTCCCCTAAGGGACAGACACAGGAACGAAGAAGGACACATGCTGGTCATCCTAAGTGTTCCGGAGCAGTAGCAAGCTACCAAGGCTCAGTGGAAGCACTAGGAGACATTTCCCTATAAGATAGGCTACCAAGGGTAAACAACTAGGTGTCAGATCCCACACATAGCAATACACATTACACGTACGCATAACATGCAAGTATGTGCTGTACAACATGGCATCACAACATAACTCAACAACTCATATAAATAAAGGCCCAGAGGAGCCATCATAGCATTTATTACAAACAGAGGTCACATGACCCAACATACAGAGCATACAGGCAACGGAAGAATAACATGTCTAAGGACAGACAACTACAAATGAAAAAGGCTGAGAAGCCTGACTATCTACAAGACCCTCCCAAGGGTACAAGATCGTAGCTGAGGTAACAAGCTAAACGTCGAAGTCCACGCGGAACCACTAGCGAGACTGAAGTCTCTTTGCAAAACATAAATTAAGCAAATGTGAGTACAAAGGTACTCAGCAAGACTTACATCAGAACTAACTACATATGCATCAGTATCAACAAAGGGGTGGCGGAGTTTGACTGTAGCAAGCCAGCTTTGACTCAGTGGCTATCCTAAACTACGACTGAAAGTAACTCTTTTGAGGTGGCGCACACGAGTCCACAAATTCACCAATCAAAACACCACTATGGATCCGCTCCATCTCCCTACGAGAACGCCATTCATAGCACTCACACTTGTCTTGAGCATTTTAGACTATCCACTTTCACTTGTCTATGTACCACGTAAGCATCCAAGAAGTCCATAACCGCGGACTCGGCTATTCGAATAGATCATGTTAACCCTGCAGGGGTGTACTTCTTCACACACGCTCTCGCCACTTACCGCCATGTACACATCGTGTATCTCGGCAACCTTCAAGCGGAAGCCTGGCGAGGGTGTCGGCCACGACCTGACTAACCACACAAGACTCTAGTCCAGGTTTATCACCTATTCGGGTTCCATCCGTGGGGAGGTCTGGCCGGGGTGTCGCTCACGGCCCCAAACGATGTGCGCAGGGTTCCCAAGCCTACCTCGACGGATGGATCTACGCTTGGTACACCGTGCCACGGTGCCTAGTCTGTCCCAAGCCCACATGTACCGTGTGCCACTTGGTAGACTACTAGCACTACCTACAAACGCCAGAAACTAGTTGCAACTCCTTGACAGAGATCGAGTTGATTAATAAGTCGAGAGGGGCACTTAAGCATTCCAATGCGTGGTAGTAGCTAGTCATTAGAAAACTTACACATAACTCAGTTCTTAAGGACGGTTCCAATGAGACAACTCACCATGTACTCCTACATGACCTCTCACCGCTACCTTTACCAAATCGTGTTCATATCTTTCCAATTCATCCCCGATGAATCAGACCTGACACGACTCTAAGCAATAGCAGGCATAACCAGAAAGCATGAATGAGTAGGCACAACATGGCTCAAACAACTCCTACTCATACTAGTGGGTTTCAACTATTTACTGTGGCAATGACAGGTCATGCAGAGGAAAGGGGTTCAGCTACCGCAGCAAAATAGCAGTTCAATCGTTGTTGTCCTAATGCAGTAAAGGAGAGCAGGAGCGAGAGAGTGGGATTGTATCGGGATGCTCAAAGGGGGTTTGCTTGCCTGGCACTTCTGAAGATAGTAATAGTTCTTCATCGGTGTCATCGAACTCATCGTCGGAACGTCGTCTACTGAGAGGGAACAAAACCGGCAAACAAAGAAAGAACACAATCAATGCAATGCACAATATTATGCAAGATCATGACATGGCATTATGTTGTGATTTGAGCTAATGCAACTAGCAACAGGTTAAATGAAGTTGGTTTGAATCCAAGATTCAAATTCAAACTCCATATGAGGATATTCAAATGCCATTTATATGATTTGGCCTAAACAGCAGCCATAAGTTGTTCTAACATGCATGAAAATGCCATAAACAGATTCCTTGGATTTTTCTGATCAATTTTCATATATAAATTATTTTCATCTGAGCTACGGTTATTTTATATGAATTTTAGAAGTTTTAACTAAATTCTGAAATAAATAAATCATTTCTGATTTATTTAGAATTCCAGAAAGGCTTTATGACATCATAGTGACATCATCACTACGTCAGCAAGTCAAAGGCGCCAGCCCAGGTCAAACCTGACGGCTGGGACCCACAAGTCAGTGTCTCAACTAATTAACTAAATTAGATAACACTAATTTAAACCTAACTCTAATTAGTCAGGGGCCTGGGCCCACACGTCAGTGAGTTAGTGGTTGACTAAGGGCATGGGGCCCATACGTCAGTGGCCCGGGGTGGTCAACCCCCGGTCAAACAAGTCAAACTCGCCGCGTTCTGCCGCCGGCGAGGCCAAACACGGCGGCGAGCTTCGGAAATCGCTGTCCAGCGACTGTTTGGCGCGTGACTAGGCTCTACAGAAGGCTTGGAGTGCTCCGCGTCCAGTGGTGCAGGAAGCAGCAGCCCCGGTGGCCTAAATCGATGGCGGAAGCGACTTGCGCGACGGCCGGAGTTCGGACGTTGATGGAAACGGGGCTACGGTGTATTAGGGGAAGATATGGTGGGTGCAAAATGCTCCTGGGGGTGCACTGAGCTCGCTGATGGCCTCAGACATGGGTGGCAGTAGCTGTGGCCGCGACGGCGACCTGGCCGGCGGAGCAAAGCTCTCGGCCGCGGCGGTGGAGCTAGCTAGAGGAAGGAATCAGCATGGGGAGTAGAGGGGAAGACGCAGGTGCTCACGGCGCGTGCAGGGGCGTCGAAACGGGCTCGAGGATGGCTTGGCCGGAGCGAATCGACGGCGACGAACGGCGGCACCCGAGGTTGAAGAAGGCGTCGGGCGTGGCACTTCGAGGCATCCGGCGTTGCATGGCTTGGTGAGGAGGCCTTAGACGTTGCGGTGGAGCTCCTGGCTAGCTCAGGGAAGCGAGGCGGTGGCTGTGGCTGCGGTGGTGGCGAGCGGCGGCGACGAGCCCGCTCGGGTGGGTGCGTGTGAGGGAGAAAGAGGAGGGGAGAGGAGGAATGGACAGGCCAGAGGGGTTGGGGGGTTGCGTGGCGCTCGTCCAGGGCGTCGGGGAGGGAAGCAGGCAGGGAGGAGGTGGCAAGGCGTCGCCGGCGCGCTCGCCACGCACCTGCCTGTCCTCCTGGCAGGAGGAAGAAGACCACACAGCCCCTGGTGGGCTGGGCCTCTTCTGTCAGGTAAGGCCTAGGTGAGGTTCCACTCTCTCTCTCTCTCTCTCTCTCTCTTTTTCTAAATTAGTTTCTGTTTTCTATTTTTTCTATTCTGTAATTTGTTTCTGATTTAGTAAAAAAATACTAAATCAATTTATTTTCTTCTGATAAATTTGTAGGGACTAAAAGAATTATTCCAAAGCCCCTCACAGTTTTCTAGAATTATTGGAGCAATTTAAAAATATATAGCATTTAAATGGCCCCAATTCAAATACTTATGATTTAATTCAAAGCCCAATAATTCCCTAAAAATGTTCAATATTTTTGGTTTGGATCAAAACCCTTGCCAAAATTATCACACATTGATGAAGGCATTTTTGGGTTTATTGAAAAGGATTTTTATTTGAACCTAGTTGAGTTCATTTAGTGCTAGGGTTTGATCAATCCCCAATTCCAGTTTAGCAAAATTTAAACATGATGACATGATGATCAGGCAAAGACCACAGGGGTTGATCTAGGGATGTGACAACTCACCCCCACTAAAACAAGAATCTCGTCCCGAGATTCAAGCGTAGGGTAAGAAATCAAAGGGGACACAAAGCCATCACCATCTTCACAATCCAATTTTCCTTCTCGGAGATGTTGATTTATTGCATCATATTGATCTTGTCATCCTTGCTTTGAGATCTTCATCCAACCAGATGATAACAGAGACATACTCTGTAGAAATCGATCTTCCCGAAGATCGATGAACTCAAGATCAACTCATGGAGTGAGATGTTAAACCATCTCTTGAGCTGAGACACAGAACACACATCCAGAGGGATGGAGTGAAACAAAAGCTGAAGATTCATTTGGCCGGCAATAATTCCACACCTAAGAAGATGGTGATCGATACCACTAGAAGGGGCACCTTAGAGAAGGTGACTCGTAGAATTATCCCCTTAAGTGGCAAAAAGAATTACTTTTGATACATAGATCACTGAAATTCCCTATACTAGCCTAAGGCAAACACAATCGATCGTTTGACGGAGTCCAAAAGAATGACATTCTCGAGCCAGAATGGATGATGTGGACTACCTTGTTGAAGACAACACAAGGGATGATTTGCTTATCATCGGAAATGAATGGGACCCATGGTAAGTCCACTTTTGAAGATGATCCTGAACAGCAATTGCTGAAAAGGGCAGCCCATGGTAGATGGCACAATGGTGGTGCAAGCTAGGAACAAAATGCAAATGCTGGGAATGATTCTGGTAACTGGGAAGAAACCCAACAGTAGAGAGTGAATCTACTCTTTGAGAGGTTATAGTATAACCAAGAACACTAGGAGCAATCCCGGTTAGTGCCGGTGATAACACCTAGTGCTTGTGCGTGCTCTCAAGAACTTGAGCATTCCCATATTCATCAAGGTTTTACCAACATCCGTGTCAAGGATCCTGGCAACACAACATACTACCATGATGAATAGTGGTGGACGATGCAGATGCAAAGGAAGATAACACCGTCTCAGATTTTACCTTAGCGGAGCCAAGGAAGCAAAAATCTGGATGATCGACCGAGAGACATTTAGCACTCTGCTTCTAATGTTCTCCTTGATGTGTTAGCGAATCCATTCATAGATATGTTTGGTATCTTGGAAATCAAGTAAGGGTCAGACTTCGGAAGCACAAGAATCCATAAGGAACAAATAGGGGGTAAATCCTACGAAATCCTTATGGGGAGGTGGCCAACTTCTTCAATCAAGATACCACAACAATAGGTCTTCCGGCTGGGTGGGTTGGCCACGACATCCACTTTACCGGTTATCGAGAGACCAATATTATAGTTCTTGGAAAATGCTCCAACCATCATATCTGCCTGAGATTCAGTTCTGTTGGTGTCAGGATATTCCAGACTCATCGAGTCTAGAAAGAAAAATGAAAGTTTGCAACACAACTCGACGAGATGACGTTGCGAGATTCTCGGGGTATGAACTACGATAGCAAGCTCCAAAACATGAGCTAGTTCTGCTACATACCTATGAACACATTGTCACAGACAAGCATGACCACGTAGTAGGCTTACAATAAAACACTATCGAGTTCTGGTAGGGAACCATCATCGAGGATGTCGAAGTCCTTGCATAAGTCCGGATTAGCTCTTAAGTAGGAACTTCTTCTCCTTGAACAAATCAATCAGTGGCTTGGTGTGCTAGGGATACATACAGAATGAAGATGATCAGTCTATCAGACCATAGAATACTTCGCACGTATGCATGACTAACTTGGGATGACTCCAGAGGAGCAATATTGACTTTCTCGAATTCACAGCGGCAACTTGCATCAAATGCACGTGAATTAGAGGAAGACACTTCTTTCGTCCAAGCATATGCTTCATGAATAGGACATGAAGATAATTCTCATAAAAGTTTCCAACACTAGCTAGATGTTCAACGAGATCATGGAGAAGATAAGGATGTTTGTTGATGGGCTCAACAATAATTCATCCAGGTTTCCATATAGATGGAATTCCATGACAATGTGAACAAAGTGATAACATTGGATAGACCAAAAGATGTAACGGTGTATGTTCGAGGGATCAACCACGAGTAAGACCACATTACGAACATCGTTGGTTCTGATTTGATTTGAGGATAGCCCACACTCAAATCAAAGTTTTGGCAAGACAATAGGTCCAATAATTGATCACAAGGATCAACCGATCAAGATATCATCTTTCTTCAACACACACACACAAAAGATATCCCTTAGAAGGAACTAAGTCAGACAAGCTTTTATCTTCCAACTCTCCAAGTTGTTGTTTAGCTTAACCAACTAGTTCAGGGTATCCAACACAGATTCTTGGAGAAGGGGTGGTTTATAAGAAAACCAACTTGATCACGAACTCAACATAGCGGTCAGGGAACAACCTGGTAATACTTCCGAGAAGATATTCGGAAAATCACGAACCACCGATATGTTGCTAAGCCCGAGAATAATCTTGCTTTTCGGGGCAAGACGATATGATCAAAAGAGCGAGATATTGACACAATCCTAACTCATTGATCGAGGAGTGCACCAGGAATAAGGACTAGGTAGCATGATCATTCTTAGAATGATGATTCCGTATCCAGCATACTAAGGATGAGATTACCGTCCATTAACTACCAGGCAACGGAGTTGCTAGGAGTATTGATTACACACATCACGATTTACTTGTCGGTATTCCGGTTACCATAACACAGAAACCGAGGAATGAACGACGATGGTGAGAAGTATCACTTTATCAAGAGTTCATAGGAGGTTGTGCAATTCCCATGATATTCTTGACATAAGGATGGTAATACTCCAGGGTAGAACAGATTAGAAGCTGGATTAGCATTCTTCATCTACGAAGTACAACTTCTTTGACCCCATCCTGGATATGGATAAGGTACTGGAGTTTGTTTCTCCTAGTCATTCCGAGATAGAATGAATTGACGGACCACAAGAGTAAAAGGCATCGATGAACACGAATGCACGACTACTCCTGACTATTAATTGATAGACGAAGGTCAGAATACAACTAAAAAGGGACAACTCAAAGGAACATATAACTTTCTGAGTTGTGGATGCATAGATTAATATGTCGAACTAGTTCAACATATTTCTTCCAGATAACCCATGCAGAAAGGCAGAACTGGCAGAGTCACAATATGAATGGAGTACTACTCAGTAGCACTCTGGTTGTGATCTTTTGGTTCGGGGGAACTTCTGCCAAGGATGGTTCATGGTATTTGGAAGAATGATATACCACGGACCTCGAGGACTATCACAAGGTTACTAATATCCTAAAGGGACGAGCAAATACTACCAACATGAAGTAGGTAGAATGAATCTTGGGTTCAAGAACCCAAAAATAGAATACCTACCAACTAAATGGCATCACGGGATGCTTTCGAGGATAATGGCCAGAATCATCACACCGGGAATACAGAGTATTGCTAGATTACTGGGTGATTCTCTAGAACACCTAGGGTCATAATAATAACTCCAACATATATGTCGAGGTAACAGAGTACCTCAACGCACCGACTAGTGTGATTAATCTGGCCTAAAAGGACATCGGAACAGGAAGAAGGGATTTGCAAATGCATCAGACCATTTAGAAACCTGGGATGAGTCAGACAACATAACGGTTGTAATTGCTCGAAAATACTTTTGAGATCCAAGCAAAAGGGTAGCATCACCACTTAGCATCATAAAGTCAAGGTTCTGAGATCAATAGTTGAACACACAGAAGTAATAGGAACTGAACTGAGGGTTGAATACACCATTAACGTGATCCTGATAAATAGAATGAGAATCCTAGTTTCTTAATCCCCGTAGAAAAGGAGAAGATGACTCAGATCAGAAGGTCATGGGGTAAAGGAGTAAAAAGAGCCTTACGTTCCCTTCCACAAACAATTCCCTTATATAACTAAAGAGTTTCTAGACACAACTTCGACCAGTTTGGCTTACTAATCCTATAGGCAGTCAGTTCTGATACCAAAGTTGTCGGGACCCCGATCCTAAGTCACACCGATCTAGCATTTAACACATCATATCACTTTGCGGCCTCACGCACGGTATCCCCACGGGTGCCACCTTACCTGGCCCAGGACCGTTTGCGTATTTTGGCTCACGTATATGATAGTGTCGCTAGCATCCATATGACAGAGAACTCGGGCCGACATGACTAGTTATAAACCAAAAGTGGCACTAAATTACAGAGACAGGCATACATGACCCAGCAACGAATGTGTCGGTCATCAACGTATGAACCCAAGTCGTAGCAAGCTACAAGGACTTAAAGGAACAACGCGTGACATTTCCCCTAAGGAACAGACACAGGAACGAAGAAGGACACATGCTGGTCAGCCTAAGTGTTCCGGAGCAGTAGCAAGCTACCAAGGCTCAGTGGAAGCACTAGGAGACATTTCCCTGTAAGATAGGCTACCAAGGGTAAACAACTAGGTGTCGAATCCCACACATAGCAATACACATTACACGTACGCATAACATGCAAGTATGTGATGTACAACATGGCATCACAACATAACTCAACAACTCATATAAATAAAGGCCCAGAGGAGCCATCATAGCATTTATTACAAACAGAGGTCACATGACCCAACATACAGAGCATACAGGCAACGGAAGCATAACATGTCTGAGGACAGACAACTACAAATGAAAAAGGCTGAGAAGCCTGACTATCTACAAGACCCTCCCCATGGTACAAGATCGTAGCTGAGGTAACAAGCTAAACGTCGAAGTCCACCCGGAACCACTAGCGAGACTGAAGTCTCTCTGCAAAACATAAATTAAGAAAACGTGAGTACAAAGGTACTCAGCAAGACTTACATCAAAACTAACTACATATGCATCAGTATCAACAAAGGGGTGGTGGAGTTCGACTCCAGCAAGCCAGCTTTGACTCAGTGGCTATCCTAAACTATGACTGCAAGTAACTCTTTTGAGGTGGCGCACCCGAGTCCACATATTCACCAATCAAAACACCACTATGGATCCGCTCCGTCTCCCTACGAGAACGCCATCCATAGCACTCACACTTGTCTTGAGCATTTTAGAGTATCCACTTTCACTTGTCTATGTACCACGTAAGCATCCAAGAAGTCCATAACCGCGGACCTGGCTATTCGAATAGATCATGTTAACCCTGCAGGGGTGTACTTCTTCACACACGCTCTCGCCACTTACCGCCATGTACACGTCGTGTATCTCGGCAACCTTCAAGCGGAAGCCTGGCGAGGGTGTCGGCCATGACCTGACTAACCACACAAGACTCTAGTCCAGGTTTATCGCCTATTCAGGTTCCATCCGTGGGGAGATCCGGCCGGGGTGTCGCTCACGGCCCCAAACGATGTGCGCAGGGTTCCCAAGCCCACCTCGACGGATGGATCTACGCTTGGTACACCGTGCCATAGTGCCTAGTCTGTCCCAAGCCCACATGTACCATGTGCCACTTTGTAGACTACTAGCACTACCTACAAACCCCAGAAACTAGTTGCAACTCCTGGACAGAGATCGAGTTGAGTAATGAGTCGAGAGGGGCACTTAAGCATTCCAATGCGTGGTAGTAGCTAGTCATTGGACAACTTACACATAACTCAGTTCTTAAGGACGGTTCCAGTGAGACAACCCACCATGTACTCCTACATGGCCTCTCACCGCTACCTTTACCAAATCGTGTTCACACACTTAGCTCACACACAGTAGGACATGTTCATAACTTTCCAATTCATCCCCGATGAATCAGACCTGACACGACTCTAAACAGTAGCAGGCATAACCAGAAAGCATGAATGAGTAGGCACAACATGGCTCAAACAACTCCTACTCATACTAGTGGGTTTCAACTATTTACTGTAGCAATGACAGGTCATGCAGAGGAAAGGGTTCAGCTACCGCAGCAAAATTGCAGTTCAATCGTTGTTGTCCTAATGCGGTAAAGGAGAGCAGGAGCGAGAGAGTGGGATTGTATCGGGTTGCTCAAAGGGGGTTTGCTTGCCTGGCACTTCTGAAGATAGTAATAGTTCTTCATCGGTGTCATCGAACTCATCGTCGGAACGTCGTCTACTAAGAGGGAACAAAACCGACAAACAAAGAAAGAACACAATCAATGCAATGCACAATATGATGCATGATCATGACATGGCATTATGTTGTGATTTGAGCTAATGCAACTAGCAACAGGTTAAATGAAGTTGGTTTGAATCCAAGATTCAAATTCAAACTCCATATGAGGATATTCAAATGCCATTTATATGATTTGGCCTAAACAGCAGCCATAAGTTGTTCTAATATGCATGAAAATGCCATAAACAGATTCCTTGGATTTTTCTGATCAATTTTCATATATAAATTATTTTCATCTGAGCTACGGTTGAGTTTATATGAATTTTAGAAGTTTTAACTAATTTCTGAAATAAATAAATCATTTTTGATTTATTTAGAATTCCAGAAAGGCTTTATGACATCATAGTGACATCATCACTACGTCAGCAAGTCAAAGGCACCAGCCCAGGTCAAACCTGACGGCTGGGACCCACAAGTCAGTGTCTCAACTAATTAACTAAATTAGATAACACTAATTTAAACCTAACTCTAATTAGTCAGGGGCCTGGGCCCACACGTCTGTGAGTTAGTGGTTGACTAAGGGCGTGGGGCCCATACGTCAGTGACCCGGGGTGTTCAACCCCTGGTCAAACAAGTCAAACTCGCCGGTGTTTTGCTGCCGGCGAGGCCAAACACGGCGGCGAGCTTCGGAAATCGCGGTCCAGCAACGGTTTGGCGCGCGACTAGGCTCTACAGAAGGCTTGGAGTGCTCCGCGTCCAACGGTGTAGGAAGCAGTAGCTCCGGTGGCCTAAATCAACGGCGGAAGCGACTTGCGCGGCGGCCGGAGTTCGGACGTTGATGGAAACGGGGCTACGGTGCTTTAGGGGAAGATATGGTGGGTGCAAAATGCTCCTGGGGGTGCACTGAGCTCGCTGATGGCCTCGGACGTGGGTGGCAGTAGCTGTGGCCGCGGCGGCGACATGGCCGGCGGAGCAAAGCTCTCCGCCGCGACGGCGGAGCTAGCGAGAGGAAGGAATCGGCATGGGGAGTAGAGGGGAAAGACGCAGGTGCTCACGGCGCGTGTAGGGGGCGTCGAAACGGGCTCGAGGACGGCTTGGACGGAGCGAATCGACGGCGACGAACGGCGGCACCCGAGGTTGAAGAAGGCGTCGGGGGTGGCACTTCGAGGCGTCCGGCGTCACATGGCTTGGTGAGGAGGCCTTAGACGTTGCGGCGGAGCTCCTGGCTAGCTCAGGGGGGCGAGGTGGTGGCTGTGGTTGTGGTGGTGGCGAGCGCCGGCGACGAGCCCGCTCGGGTGGGTGCGTGCAAGGAAGACAAAGGACGGGAGAGCAGGAGTGGACAGGCCAGAGGGGTCGGGGGGTTGTGTGGCGCTCGTCCAGGGCGTCGGGGAGGGAAGCAGGCAGGGAGGAGGTGGCAAGGCATCGCCGGCGCGCTCGTCACGCACCTGCCTGTCCTCCTGGCAGGAGGAAGAAGACCACACAGCCCCTGGTGGGCTGGGCCTCTTCTGCTAGGTAAGGCCCAGGTGAGGTTCCACTCTCTCTCTCTTTTTCTAAATTAGTTTCTGTTTTCTATTTTTTTCTATTCTGTAATTTGTTTCTAATTTAGTAAAAAAAATACTAAATCAATTTATTTTCTTCTTATAAATTTGTAGGGACTAAAAGAATTATTCCAAAGCCCCTCACAATTTTCCAGAATTATTGGAGCAATTTAAAAATATATAGCATTTAAATGGCCCCAATTCAAATACTTATGATTTAATTCAAAGCCCAATAATTCCCTAAAAATATTCAATGTTTTTGGTTTGGATCAAAACCCTTGCCAAAATTATCACACATTGATGAAAGCATTTTTGGGTTTATTGAAAAGGATTTTTATTTGAACCTAGTTGAGTTCATTTAGTGCTAGGGTTTGATCAATCCCCAATTCCAGTTTAGCAAAATTTAAACATGATGACATGATGATCAGGCAAAGACCACAGGGGTTGATCTATGGATGTGACATGTATAGTGTGTTTATGACACAATTTATGCATGGTGCCCCGCCCCCGCAACTACAAGTATTTAGATGTGAGCTGCAAAAGCCATGCTTTATCAAAAATTCAGAACGTGGTGTGCATGGATGCAATGTGGTCACACGATGCCTTCGGTATATGAATTTCAAATGAAATGTGAGATTGTTCGATATATATATATATATGTATATATAGTATAACATGTTCAAAACCACACCAAGCATATCACTAATACATTCACGTGTGCATGGGTTTAAAACACCATGGTCTATTATTCAAATATTTGAATCCACGTTTACAAGGTATGATCTCTTTAAGTCATGTAGACCCTGATACGTCTCCAACGTATCTATAATTTTTGATTGTTCCATGCTATTATATTATCCATCTTGGATGTTTTATATGCATTTATATGCTATTTTATATGATTTTTTGGACTAACATATTAACCTAGAGCCCAGTGCAAGTTTCTGTTTTTTCCTTGTTTTTGAGTTTTACAGGAAAGGAATACCAAACGGAGTCCAATTGACCTTCCAATTTTTGTGGATTTTTTATGGACCAAAAGAAACCCCCAAAGTAAAAGAGTTGGGCCAGAAGAGTCCCGAGCCATCCACGAGGGTGGAGACCACGCCCTACCCCCCTGGGCGCGCCCCTTGCCTCGTGGATGACTCAGATACCCCATGACTTGTTCCCGATGCCAAAAATTCCTATAAATACAGAAACCCACGAAAAGAAACCTAGATCGGGAGTCCTGCCGTCGCAAGCCTCTGTAGCCACCAAAAACTAATCGGGACCCTGTTCTGGCACCCTGCCGGAGGGAGGATCCATCACCGGTGGCCATCTTCATCATTCCGGCGCTCTCCATGACGAGGAGGGATTAGTTCACCCTCGGGGCTGAGGGTATGTACCAGTAGCTATGTGTTTGATCTCTCTCTCTCTCTCTCTCTCTCTCTCTCTCTCTCTCTCTCTCTCCCGTGTTCTTGATTTGGCACGATCTTGATGTACCGCGAGCTTTGCTTCTATAGTTGGATCTTATGATGTTTCTCCCCCTCTACCTTCTTGTAATGGATTGAGGTTTCCCTTTAAAGTTATCTTATCGGATTGAGTCTTTAAGGATTTGAGAACACGTGATGTATGTCTTGTGGGGGTACCCATGGTGACAATGGGGTATTCTATTGATTCGCTTGATGTATGTTTTGGTGATCATCTTGCGGGTTCCGTGACCTTGGGAATCTATGCATAGGGGTTGGAACACGTTTTCGTCTTGGCTCTCCGGTAGAAAATTTGGGGGCACTCTTTGAAGTTCTTTGTGTTGGTTGAATAGATGAATCTGAGATTGTGTGATGCATATCGTATAATCATACCCGAGGATACTTGAGGCGACATTGCAGTATCTAGGTGACATTAGGGTTTTGGTTGATGTGTGTCTTAAGGTGTTATTTTACTATGAACTCTAGGGCTGTTTGTGACACTTATATGAATAGCCCAATGGATCGATCGGAAAGAATAACTTTGAGGTGGTTTCGTACACTACAATAATCTCTTCATTTGTCCTCTGCTATTAGTGACTTTGGAGTGACTCTTTGTTGCATGTTGATGGATTATTATATGATCTAATTATGTTATTATTGTTGAGAGAACTTGCACTAGTGAAAGTATGAACCCTGGGCCTTGTTTCAAAGCATTGCAATACCGTTTGTGCTCACTTTTATCATTAGTTACCTTGCTGTTTTTATATTTTCAGATTACAAAAACCTATATCTACCATCCATATTGCACTTGTATAGCCATCTCTTCGTTGAACTAGTGCACTTATACAATTTGCCATTGTATTGGGTGTGTTGGGGACACAAGAGACTCTTTGTTATTTGGTTGCAGGGTTGTTTGAGAGAGATCATTTTCATCCTACGCCTCCCATGGATTGATAAACCTTATGTCATCCACTTGAGGGAAATTTGCTACTGCCCTACAAACCTCTGCACTCGGAAGCCCAACAACGTCTACAAGAAGAAGGTTGCGTAGTAGACATCAAGCTCTTTTCTCGTGCCGTTGCCGGAGAGGTGAGTGCTTGGAGGTATATCTTTAAATCTTGCAATCGAATCTTTTAGTTTCTTGTTTTTTCACTAGTTTAGTTTATAAAATAAAACTACAAAAAATGGAATTCAGGGTGCCTCATATGCTTCATATTCTTAGTGTCTTTCGTGAAAATGATGGAAAGGAAAATTGTGCCCAAGTACTTGAAGAAGAATGCATTAAAATGTTTGGCACTAAATCTTTGAATGACGAGCATGATTGCAATGTTGTTAGCATGAACTCTTTGAATATCCTAGTACTAATGATGATTGCACTAGTCATGATGAAAATGTCTCTTATAAGCATGTCAACTTTTGTGGAGTGCATAGAGTTTGCAACTACACACCAAATAGGGAAGATAAATTTTGCAAGAGGCATAAGTATTTAGAAACTAAATGGTTGCAAGAGAGGCTAGATGTTTGTTCTGAAAATTTAAAATTTCTTTGCCATCCTTGTGAACTTTGCAATGAATGTGATCATTTAAATCTCCAATGCAAATTGTTTCATGATCGAATCGTGTCCAAAAATTATGATAACTTGATTTCCCTTGTGCATCATAATGAACATAGTTTGCTTTTGGGTTATGAGTAAATAAAACGTATGACTGAGGATATTCCAGAATTTGTCCTTGATAAAGTTCTTCATTTTGATCTAGAGGAAATATATATGTATTGTGCGGTGAATTGCATTAAAAATCCGTATATTGCCAATTACGTAAAGACAAGAAAACACATAGAAGATGAAGAGAATACTAATGAAAGGGAAGAGATCTTCCAATATCCTCTTATTCTTTCTTATGATGAATCAGGTAACGAGGAGGAGCTTTCTATTCAACCAATCTCATTAATAAGGAGCTCCAAAAAGAGGATTAAACCCACACATGATGCGAAGAAGAAAAAGAAAAGACAGAGAAGCAAAGGTAAAAGGTATCCCTTCCAAATGATGTTGCTCCTATTACTCATTGTGATGATGATAATTGCTATACTATTGGTGCTATCCATACTATTAATGATGAGAGTGATTATGCTTATGATATGAAAAGGCCCAAGCTTGGGGATTCTATGTTTGATGAGAATGACATGTTTGAGAATTTATTTGCTGCAATTAATGTTTGTACCAAGCTTGGGGATGCTATGTTTGATGAAGATGATATTTTTTGTCCCCCAAGTTTTGATGAGCAAATATATTTTGATGATAGCATGCCTCCTATTTATGATGATTATATTGATGAAAGTGGGTTTGGAAGAGTGTCAACTTTTGGAAGTAATGATCCCACTATTTTGAAGGGCGTTGAATCATATTGTCATAATTATGAAAGTAGATTTGGAGAGGTCGTGACTTTATTTAGTGATGAATCCACTATTTCGGAAGAGGTCCAAATTGATTATGAGAACAAAGTTGCTATCTATGATGATTATTGTGACGACATGTATGCTATAAAGATTAATGATAACCATGAAACTTGTCATCATGATTTTAATTTTCAATTGGATTATGCCTCGCGTGATACTTATTTTGTTGAGTTTGCTCCCACTACTATTCATGAGAAGAAAATTGCTTATGCGGAGAGTAATAAAATTTGTATGCTTGGGGATCATGAAAATAATGCTTTATGTGATGGTTATATTGTTGAATTCATTCATGATGCTACTGAAAATTATTATGAGAGAGGAACATATGCTTGTAGGAATTGCAATAATATCAAGTTTCCTCTCTATGTGTTGAAAATCTTGAAGCTATGCTTGTTTTGCTTTCCTATGCTAGTTGATTCTTTCCATAAGTTGTTTGCTCACAAAATCCCTATGCATAGGAAGTGCGTTAGACTTAAATGTTCTAGTCTTATTCTTCATGATGCTCCTGTTATGTTTCAATTCTTATCTTTTATGTGAGCATCATTGAAATCATTATGCCTAGCTAAAAAAGCATTGAAGAAAAGCCCTTGTTGGGAGACAACCCAATATTAACCCTTACTTTTTTTGTGTGTCCACATAATTAATATATTGTAGTAATAATGTTTTATAGCTTCTGTTTCGATCAAGTGCCAAGTAGAATCTTTGGGAAGACTTGGGTGAAAGTTAATGTGATCTTGCTGTAAAAAACTGAAACTTTGCGCTCACTAGATTAGCTGTTATTTACTTTTACATAAGAGTGCTTTTGAGTTAATTCCTTTGCAGAAGATTAATAGACAAATTCATCACGTTCACCAATTTATTTCAGAAGTTTTGGAGTTACAGAAGTATTCGAGAGTTAGAGATTACTACAGACTGTTCTATTTTTGACAGAATCTGTTTTCTATGTGTTGTTCGCTTATTTTGATGAATCTATGAGTAGTATCGGAGGGTATGAACCATAGAGAAGTTGGAATACAGTAGATATTACACCAATATGAATTTATAATGAGTTCACAACAGTACCTAAGTGGTGGTTTCATTTTCATATACTAACGGAGCTTACGAGTTTTCTGTTGAGTTTTGTGTTGTGAAGTTTTCAAGTTTTGGGTAAATATTCGATGGACTATGGAATAAGGAGTGGCAAGAGCCTAAGCTTGGGGATGCCCAAGCCACCCCAAGGTAATATTCAAGTAAAACCAAGAGCCTAAGCTTGGGGATGCCTCGGAAGGCATCCCCTCTTTCATCTTCGTTAATCGGTAACCTTACTTGGAGCTATATTTTTATTCACACATGATATGTGTTTTGCTTGGAGAGTCATTTTCTTTTATTTTGTTTTGCTTGATGTTTGAATAATATCCCAAGATCTGAAATTCTTAAATGTTATAGAATCTTCACATAGTTACATAATTATTCGACTACTCATTGATCTTCACTTATATCTTTTGGAGTAGCTTGTCGTTTGCTTTAGTGCTTCACTTATATCTTTTTAGAGCACGATGGTAATTTTATTTTTGAAGAAATTGATGAACTCTCAGTGCTTCACTTATATTATTTTGAGAGTCTTTTAGAATAACATGGTAATTTGCTTTGGTTATGAATTTAGTCCTAATATGATGGGCATCCAAGAGGGATATAATAAAAAAATCATATAAAGTGCATTGAATACTAAGAGAAGTTTGATTGCTTATGATTGTCTTGAGATATGAAGATGGTGATATTAGAGTCATGCTAGTGAGTAGTTGTGAATTTGAGAGATACTTGTGTTAAAGTTTGTGATTACCGTAGCATGCACGTATGGTGAACCTTTATGTGATGAAGTCGGAGCATGATTTATTTTATTGATTGTCTTCCTTATGAGTGGAGGTCGGGATCGCGCGATGGTTAACTCCTACCAACCCTTCCCATAGGACCGTGCGTGTAGTACTTTGTTTCGATGACTAATAGATTTTTGCAATGAGTATGTGAGTTCTTTATGACTAATGTTGAGTGCATGGATTATACGCATTGTCACCCTTCCACCATTGCTAGCCTCGCTTGAGCCGCGCAACTTTCGCCGGTACCATACACCCACCGTACCTTCCTCAAAACAGCCACCATACCTACCTATTATGGCATATTCCATAGCCATTCCGAGATCTATTGCCATGCAACTTTCCACCATTCCGTTCATTATGACACGCTTCATCATTGTCATATTGATTTGCATGATCATTGTATTTTTGGCAAAGCCACCTTTCATAATTCTTTCATACATGTCATTCTTGATTAATTGCACATCCCGGTAAACCGCCGGAGGCATTCAGATAGAGTCATATTTTGTTCTAAGTATCGAGTTGTAATTCTTGAGTTGTGAGTAAATAAAAGTGTGATGATCTTCATTATTAGAGCATTGTCCCGGTGAGGAAAGGATGATGGAGACTATGATTCCCCCACAAGTCGGGATGATACTCCGGACGATAAATAAAAAAAATAAAAAAAGGCCATAATAAAGGGAGAAAAGGCCCAAATAAAAAAATAAAAAAATGAGCGAAAAAGAGAGAAGGGGCAAGGCTACTATACTTTTACCACACTTGTGCTTCAAAGTAGCACCATGATCTTCATGATAGAGAGTCTCCTATTTTGTCACTTTCATATACTAGTGGGAATTTTTCATTATATAACTTGGCTTGTATATTCCAATGACGGGCTTACTCAAAGTGCCCTAGGTCTTCGTGAGCAAGCAATTTGAATGCACACCCACTTAGTTTCCTTGTGAGCTTTCATACACTTATAGCTCTTGTGCATCCGTTGCATGGCAATCCCTACTCACTCACATTGATATCTATTAATGGACATCTCCATAGCCCGTTGATACGCCTAGTTTATGTGAGACTCTTCCTCCTTTTTGTCTTCTCCACAACCACCATATTCTATTCCACCTATAGTGCTATGTCCATGGCTCACGCTCATGTATTGCGTGAAAGTTGAATTTTTTTGAGAATATTAAAGTATGAACAATTGCTTGGCTGAAACCGGGGTTGTGCATGATTTAAATATTCTGTGTGATGAAGATAGAGCATAGCCAGACTATATGATTTTGTAGGGATAGCTTTCTTTGGCAATGTTATTTTGAGAAGACATAATTGCTTTGTTAGTATGCTTGAAGTATTATTGCTTTTATGTCAATATTAAACTTTTGTTTTGAATCTTATGGATCTGAATATTCTTGCCATAATAGAGAAGATTACATTTATAAATATGTTAGGTAGCATTCCACATCAAAAATTCTATTTTTATCATTTACCTACTCGAGGACAAGCAGGAATTAAGCTTGGGGATGCTTGATACGTCGCCAACGTATCTATAATTGTTTATTGTTCCATGCTATTATATTATCCATCTTGGATGTTTTATATGCATTTGTATGCTATTTATATGATTTTTGGGACTAACCTATTAACCAAGAGGCAGTGCCAGTTTCTGTTTTTTCCTTGTTTTTTGAGTTTTACAAAAAAGGAATACCAAACGGAGTCCAATTGGCCTGCAAATTGTTGTGGATTTTTATGGACCAAAAGATGCCCCCGAAGTAAAAGAGTTGGGCAAGAAGAGTCCCGAGCCATCCACGAAAGTGGAGGGCGCGCCCTACCCCCCTGGGCGCGCCCCCTGCCTCGTGGATGACTCGGAGACCCCCTGGCTTGTTCCCGACGCCAAAAATACCTATAAATACATAAACCCCCGAAAAGAAACCTAGATCGGGAGTTCCGCCATCGCTAGCCTCTGTAGTCACCAAAAACCAACTGGGACCCTGTTTTGGCACCCTGCCGGAGGGTCGATCCATCACCGGTGGCCATCTCCATCATTCCAGCGCTCTCCATGACAAGGAGGGAGTATTTCACCCTCGGGGCTGAGGGTATGTACCAGTAGCTATGTGTTTGATCTCTCTCCCTCTCTCATGTTCTTGATTTGGCACGATCTTGATGTACCGCGAGCTTTGCTACTATAGTTGGATCATATGATGTTTCTCCCCCTCTACCTTCTTGTAATGGATTGAGTTTTTCCTTTGAAGTTATCTTATCGGATTGAGTCTTTAAGGATTTGAGAACACTTTATGTATATCTTGCGTGGGATACCTATGGTGACAATGGGGTATTCTATTGATTCACTTGATGTATGTTTTGGTGATCATCTTGCGGGTTCCATGGCCTTGGGAATCTATGCATAGGGCTTGGCACACGTTTTTGTCTTGTCTCTCCGATAGAAAATTTGGGGCACTCTTTGAAGTTCTTTGTGTTGGTTGAATAGATGAATCAGAGATTGTGTGATGCATATCGTATAATCATTCCCGCGGATACTTGAGGTGACATTGGAGTATCTAGGTGACATTAGGGTTTTGGTTGATGTGTGTCTTAAGGTGTTATTTTACTACAAACTCTAGGGTTGTTTGAGACACTTATAGGAATAGCCCAATGGATTGATTGGAAAGAATAACTTTGAGGTGGTTTCGTACCCTACAATAATCTCTTCATTTGTTCTCTGCTATTAGTTACTTTGGAGTGACTCTTTGTTGCATGTTGAGGGATTGTTATATGATCTAATTATGTTATTATTGTTGAGAGAACATGCACAAGTGAAAGTATAAATCATAGGCCTTGTTTCAAAGCATTGCAATACTGTTTGTGCTCACTTTTATCAATAGTTACCTTGCTGTTTTTATATTTTTAGATTACAAAAACCTATATCTACCATACATATTGCACTTGTATCACCATCTCTTCGCTGAACTAGTGCATCTATACAATTTTCCATTGTATTGGGTGTGTTGGGGACACAAGAGACTCTATGTTATTTGGTTGCAGAGTTGTTTGAGAGAGACCATCTTCATCCTACGGCTCCCATGGATTGATAAACCTTAGGTCATCCACTTGAGGGAAATTTGCTATTGTCCTACAAATCTCTGCACTTGGAGGCCCAACAACATCTATCAGAAGAAGGTTGCGTAGTAGACATACACCCATACACTCCTCTTCTCTATATAGCTACCACTTAGTTTCTGGTGCATGCACACACCCCTCCTCCCTCCCTCAACATTCTCTAGATTGCACTCATTCATTAATTATTCCTTAGGTCATTCTCCCACTGTCTTGATAGGTGTCCTCGAGTCCTTCTTTTCGACACACATTTCTCGGTATACCTCTCTGGTCAGGCCTGCCTACGACATACACACTTTCCCTCTTCTCCTCTCACCCTCCTTGCCCCCTAGCTACCTCTCACACGCTCACATGCAAATGCACACTCTCGTCCCTCTTTTCATCGGTCTTGCACTCACACACTCCTCCCTTCTCTCTGTTTGGTACGCCTCTTGCACCACATCATCCTAGCTGCATCCATTTATCTCTATCTGTCTATCCTGCCTTATTTGCCTCAAACACATGCATGCATTTACCAATCGATCTCCATCTATACATATAGCTAGGTGAATTATCCCTCATTTTCCCCACACATCAATCGATCTACCTCATTAGTTATATCTCGGTCTCCCTTTCCCCGACACAACAATTTATCTACATGTCTAGATAGGCCTGCCAGTGACATACGTATATCGCCCCCACATCATCCATGCATGCCTCCTACCCCGTCTCTCACCGGCACGCATTCACACACAAGCATGCGCGCGCGCGCACACACACACACACACACATATCTCTTATTGATTGCAGTTGTACCCTATGTTTATCTACTAGCTAGGCATCTCGCACCATCGTCTCCAAGAAGCAACTCCAGCAACCCCCCTCCAGCACCCTAGCTCAGTCTCTCTCCCAACCATATTCCTCTCCAACACATGTATGGATGAGCATCGATCTCCCTCGAGACGTCGCTAGGTCTCTTCTTCTCCACACATGTACCAGTCGACCTACCTCTCTAGTTAACCCCCCTCCCCGACGACATGCACTGATAGATCGAACGCTATAGTCAGTTCCCCATGGCACACACAAAATGCCCTTTTCCCTCGCACGTTCCAGTAGGCCGACCGTCCTATATCTTTCACGTGCGCACACGCAATTTCGCACATCTCTTTATCGATCTCGCACCCATGCACTCCATCCCTCTCTTCGTTTCTATCGACACCACATGTCGATGATCCCTCCCCTCTCTTCTTATGGATCGCATCATGTGTATGATATACTCCTATCTAGCTAGGCCCCAGTTTCACACACATTGCGTATGTTCCATTTTTTGGTTTGAGACATCATCGACACATATTCCCTATAAGTGTCTCCCGCACAAAAATACACTCACGAAATCAACCGCATAAAAAACACTCACGAACGCACACACCATCTTTCTCACAAATCCCCACATAGGTGGGGTACGTGTAGGAAGAGAACAGGTGCACGTAGCAACACACATACTCCCTTCTCTGGACCGACCACACCCCCGCGGGTACACCGTGGAGCTCATTTTTGTATGAAAAAAGGCAGCCCACATTATGAAAAATTGACGCCTGTAGTGCTTGTCCACTTTTTTTGAGGGAATGTAGTGCTTGTCCACTTGATGGAGGGTCGTGTACCACGCGTGAACGAAAGAAAGTGTGACACATTTTATTTAGCAAACGGCTGTACTATATACAATATAGGCAGGATCTGACGCTCTGCCTGCTGGGGTTGGTCTCTTCATAGTTCACACTCTCTCACACAAAATGGCGATGGACACACTCTCTCTCACCGCTGGTCACTGATACGGCCGGATCCCGTCCACTGGCGAAAAGGGAGGATATGCAGCATTGCTCTGGTCGTTGGCGCCATGGCAGGAAACCCACTGCCGACGTGTCCCGATCTGCGGTACACGCCGTTCTCTTGGACTACCGGCACGGTAGGGCCTTCGCCCCTTTCTCGCTGCTACATCATATCCCGCCCAGCGCCTCCCTCCACGTTACACCTCGGTGACCCTCAGGTACAACTTCCTATGAAACCGGCCTTGCTCCACTGCGCAACTTCCCACGTCGCTGCCTGTGGATCTTCCATAGTTCTTTTCCTAAAACGTAGCTCGGCCGACGTACTTTCCATGTTGCAATCTCCTCCTCACACTGTTTTAGATAAAGAACAATGATGCTATCTTCCCTTAGGCCAAGGAATATGCTTCCGTTTTGTCGTCGTATGTGTCAATCAACTGTCATTGGCCAGTAATTGTTTCCTTTCAACCTCTTTTTGCAAATAGGGTTATCCATTCTACCTCGTTTCTATTATGACCTTTTGGTGAACTGCACAAATCACTTTTCTTTAAGAGTGTCTTGTGCAGTTCCACTAATATGTCACACCGGCAATGTCTCTACATTTCAGTGCGACTGCACAAAGGGAGATCGGTTTTGCTATCCTCATCCAACTCCGAGCCTAATATTCTCCAAGAAGTGGATAGTTTTATGAGTGATTGCAAAGGTGACGGCTTCTACTTGTGTAACATCACAAAATTCTAAATTTTGGAATGTTATATTAAGTAAATAGATTTGATTGTTTGTTTGACTGTGGCGTGGTTGCCTGTGTGAAACTGAGTAAATTTGAAACTTTTTAAAGTTAAATGAGAGGCAATGAAATGATATTCCCAAATTTTCACCTTGCATTTATGATCTCCGTGAATTCAAATTCATTTCATCACAAAACCCTAGAGTGAAGATGATATGACTTCTTCCATTTAAATAAATGAAAAGGGTTCTGAAAAGATTTGAATTTTATTTGGAAATATTTCAAATTCGGAAACTTTATGCAACTCAATGAGTTTCATGAGAGAAGATAAAATGCCTTCTTCAAATGCTAAGAAAGAGAGTTGGAAGTTTCAAAGAATCAAATTGAAAGTCCCTTTGAAATATTTTTGAAACTCACTTTCAATTTGGAGTCATTTGGTTTTTATTCAAATATTTTTTATTCAAAAATAAAATATATGGAAAATAGGGTAAAATTATTCCCTGCAGTTGACAAATGGAGAAAAATGACTTTGAAATAATTTTGGTATTTTAAAATATTTTTATTTGGTTTTTAAATAAACCAGTAGCATTGTGTGCTTTATATAAACTTTTGTGTATTTTACTTAACTCTAACAAAATGTTCATGTTTTAGGAAATATTTTTTCGAATATTGTGGTATATAATATGCCTATATAAAATTTTATTTATTTTCTTTATTTAGTTTTTCTTTATGTTCCTATATAAAAAATAAGTGTATGTGCGGTTGCTAACTATACGTCGCCCGCATGCGTAGCATAGTTGCAGTGACGCCCCTTTTTTTATTTATTTTACATGGGCCAAGCTCAGTCAGCCTTTTTTTTCTTCCTAATTTTTTTACTTTTGCAAAAAAAATAAAAAAAAAAAGAGAGAAAAAAATGCAGCGACGGTGCGTGCGCGCGGTCGGCCGTGTTGATTTTCAGCCCATGCGGTTCTCCTCAGTTTCTTTTATTTTCATCTACGTTTAGTCCCACATTGCCTAGCTTTTGACCTCTAAGCCTCTTTTCCACCTATAAGTATAGATCCATAAAGCCTCCAAAAATCATCTGTTTCGAGTAAAATCTATATTTTGGTTTGACTAAATTCAGTAAAGAAAAATATATTTCTTCTCTGCGGTGGGAATTCTAGAGTTCGTCTCCTCTCTCCGAAGTCGTCTTTTCTCTCCCTATAAAGGTATATTTCTTCGTATTTTTTATACCCCATAGCTTATTATTTCTAGACTAGTACGGTAGAATAACTAGATTACCAATTAGTCTATGTATTTATATATTAGACTTAGAATTCTTTTAGCCGTAGCTATTTTTCTTCCATAAAACAGTTTGGCCCTGATTTTTCAAATAGCCATAACTCTTTACTCGTTCATCCAAATTAGATGAAACCAATGCCTAGATTTTCGTTATGATCTCATCTATCCAGAGAACCAAACTAAAAATATTTTTGAAAGTTTTAAAATTTGAATTCAAGCTGATTTTGATTTAAACTTGTTTTTACCATAACTTGAGTTTTATAACTCCGTTTGAGTTGATTCTTTTTGCAAATAGAAGCTCTTGACCTAAACTTTCTGATAAGGCTAAATTCACTTAATTTTGGTATTGTTATTAACTATTTTCTATTGCAAGAGTTATTTGCCTGATTTTGAAGTTTTCCGAAGTATTTTCTTCGTTTTCCCGATCTTCTGAGTGATTGCTTATGTGTGGTTACTATTGCTTGCTTACAATAGATTGTTCAGAGTGTGACAGGTAGATCGAACATGAGTTATGAGTGCGAAGAATCTACATCAACAGTACAAGGCAAGTTCATACCTTGATCATACTTTCCAATACATAGTTTTTATTACATTAGTTCTATCCTCAAAGATTGCATGAGCAGGACTTGGATACATGTGGTATTGCTTTGTAGTTCATGAGGTGGGAACCCAATGACTTGAGATCAACCCAATGGAATATACGATTTGTTACTTATTGCTTAGCCATGCTCATAGACGTGGATTGGTATGTGAGATTTCATGAAAGTTGTGAGTGTAATAATAACTAAGGGAATGTTTAAGCTGGCAACTTTAATACACAACTGGGTGGATTGGTTGTAGGGCATAGTTGATCCATTCAGGTCGGGTCGCTACAACTTGTGTGTGTATGTTTCATCAACAACTACTGGTGCCACTATTAATGTTATAACACCTGTTCAATATCTTTGCAAACATGCATGCTTAGCTTGCTCATTTTTAGTGGAACCGCACAAAATGATCGGATGGTCCATGTCCTCCATAGAATCCTTTCTTGGCAAACATTTCTTTTTCAGTTCAACAGAGCTGCCTAAAACTATCTACCAACCAGTGACACTAGGAAATGGAACCAAGCCTATGGACATCATCATTCCGTTTTTTTTTATTTTTCATTATTTGTACACATTCTCACAATGTTGTATTCAGCTGTGATGTAAATATGATCTTCGAATCATTGAGATGCATTAGCATGCATGTTAGTTTCCTTTGTATTTGATGGAACGTTGTAACGAGACAAATTTTGAGGCAACATGACACATGTAACCAAGTTGAAAGCTTCATAGCATTGCATTATGCTGGAAATTTATGTGTACAAGTATGACACATGTAACCCGGAAGATTTATATGAATGCCACAAATCTTTCAAACATCATTTCGCCCACATGCGAGACATCTAGAATCCGGGTGCACGTGACCGCTGGTGAGATTCACCCCGCTCGTTGCGCCGCAGTAATAATGCCTAATGAGCAGTCAAATCACAGAGCCCCACCTTTCCCGTAGTAACTCCCTCCGTCTAGGTGAATAACCCATTGTGCACCGCAACCAAGGAAGAGGGAAAAATGAGAGAATTTAATGTTTATTTGCTAATTAATAGCATTGCATGCAATGAACTGAACACTACATGTCGAGTTTGGTAGTCTCAAGTCATTGAAAGCACACACGCCTCACATCTCTTATTGGTTGATTTCTTTATTCATGTCAAAAAACAATAAACATGGTGAGAGTTAATGCATCACGCCTAAGTGTTTTGGGATTATTTGGTTTTTGTAAGGTGACTTACACACCCAGACGGAGGGAGTAGTAAAAGTTGCTCCGACGAAAGAACCATCATTTCACGCTTTGTTGAATGGTGGCTTCGGGCGTTAATTATGCCATGGAGGTTCCTCTTGGTCAATGTGATATGTATAGAATTTCACGGACGGAGGGAGTAGTGCACATGCCAAGTTCACTAGGCTGCCGTGTTTCACACTCCTTCATCCTAAGAGTGGATACAATAGCTTTCATCGCAAATAAAAAATGAATAGTACTACTACAAAGAGCAGTGACACTATCCTGCTCAGCTTCCTTGCTCGTCCTCAATATCTGAAAGAATACTTTCATTTGCCGACATGTGGGACATCGGCCATCCTGGTCCACTTGCCATGACACCAGAATTAGAGTGCATCACACGGAACTGTAGGGGAGACTCACGCCAGTCGTAGCGCCGCAGTAATAATGAGTAATGAGCCATAAATCTCAGGCCCAACCTTTCCCACTATAAGTTCCTCGGACGAAGGAACCATCATGACTTCGTTGAATCCACTTCTTCAAGAAAACTACTATACCAGCAATACTGCTACCACGCGCGAAGACTGCACGGCACTGTAGCACGTCATATCACTTAGACCCACTAGGCCAAACAAGCCCGCCTAACGCGCGGGAAAGCCCCGCCCTTGTCATTTTGTTCTGGATTTGTATCGATGGATCGCACGAACAAGGTAAAGAACAGAGTAGAAAAGGTTACACTTTGCAAGTTCAAAAGGAAAAGGTGGCACAATTAAAGCACGCCTGTCTCATTCGCGTCGCACCCGCCACAGTCAGTCAGGCACGCCGCTCGCCAAAGGGGACACGCGTTGCAATTGTCCGCCGACAGTCGGCCAAGGAAAAAGAGACAGGGAGGGAGAAGAGATCGGCCGGCCGACGTGCAAGGACTCCAAGAGATATAACTCACCTTATGAAAACCAAATAGTCCCAAAATACTTAGGCGTGGTGTATTAACTCTCACCTAGTTTATTGTTTTTACATGAATAAAGAAATCAACCAATAAGAGATGTGGGGCGTGTGTGCTTTCAATGACATGAGACTAGCAAACACGACATGTATAGATGAATGGAGTAGTACTCAACACATGCATGTGTGAGGATTACTACAGTAAACATGAACGTTTTACATGTTTTTTCAAAAAAAAAGAACGTTTACATGCATTGGTTAATTATATCTTAATCATGGCCCTTCACAATTTAGTGCATAGAAAAAGAACGGTTGACGGGATTAGCAGAAAGCAAAGCGCGTTTTAGTGGGGATTTGCATCATTCTATGAAGGTGCAAAACCAAGTGTCACTACTACACTACACCAAACAAGTTCAAAACGAGAAACAGGACCCAGCCACGGCACGGCACTCCTGTCTCGTTTGGTCCATCGGTCAAAGCGCTTCCTCTTCTTGGCATAACAATAGAAATGCAATATTTTTTATAATGCTCTTGGCATGTCGCTAACATGTAGGAGCGAGTGTGAGCGAGTTAACCGACCTAAATAGACGGAAAAATCGCCAGCCCGCCTCACTTTGAGAGAGACGAGAAGCGAGAAGCGATACAGGTTGGTGGATTACTAGAGCTAGGTGTCACACGGAGGCTGATAAGTATGGTGATATCATGAGGTGGGCCATGTATGATGTAACTAAACCGGGCTGTCGTGTTTGGGATTCTTCCAGTCTAGTACTCCTACTAGGATGTGGAGAAGATTGGGTTGATTTTATATCGCTGAATATAAAATATTAAAAGAGTCCAGATGCTCCATCACAAGGTTCCTTGCTCCTTCTCGGTCGTCGGAAAGCGTTCTTCTTCGTTTTTCCGACATGTGGGACATCCAGCATCCAGGTCCATGTGTCATGCAAGAATATGGAGGTAAGTAGTAAAAATTATGAGAGACTTATCCAGGTGCACTGTGAGCACATTTCTGTACAAAGAGGAAGCTCACATGATAATTTGGCGAGTGTGGTAGTTGTTCGGGAGTCATGCGTGAACAAATCAAAGTTCGACCATGACGCGGTGGCGCGTTATTTATAAATTAAGTTATCCTATTCAATGGCACGTACGCAACATTATTTTCTCAATGGAACATGAATCGTTGATGTCTACACACGCTTCTACTCTTGTAGACTATGTTGGGCCTCCAAGCGCAGAGGTTTGTAGGACAGCAGCAATTTCCCTCAAGTGGATGACCTAAGGTTTATCGAACTCAGGGAAGTAGAGGTTGAAGATGGTCTCTCTCAAGCAACCCTGCAACTAAGATACAAGAAGTCTCTTGTGTCCCCAACACACCTAATACAACTAGGAGTTGTATAGGTGCACTAGTTCGGCGAAGAGATGGTAAAATATGGATGATAGGAGTGGCAAAGCAAAGTAATATAAATCTGTAATAAAAAGTGCAGCAAGCAAACAAGTGGTAAACCTGAGAACAAATGGTATTGCAATGGTGGAAACAAGGCCTAGGCTTCATACTTTCACTAGTGGCAACTCCCAACAACATTAACATAATCGAATCACATGATATTTCCCATAAAACATGCAATGGAGACGCACCCGGAGGTCATTCCTTCGTGGTCAAGAGAGGACGAGAATTATGTAGGGCTACAAAAGCACACCTCAAAGTTCGTAGTTCTCAATCTAAGGATTTCCCAATGTCACCGCGGCCATCCAAAGAGAGTCCCACAATCACCACAACATATCTAAAGGATAGTCAAAGACAAGCACCAAGAGACTCTCAATCTTCAATCAACACACAAGAGAGGAAATCACTCATGAAAATATTTTTCTAATCCATGTCCAATAGACCGCTGTCACCTTGGTCTCGGGGATTATACTAGATAAAGACAAGTGAGTACATCAATCCAATACATAGAGGAAGGGGAAATATCATGGGATCACCCTAGATTAACATAGCCTATGATCACAACGAAGATCACATCATGGGAGAGAGAATTGACCACATAGCTACTGGTAGAAACCTCAGCCCCGAGGAGGAACTACTCCCGCATCATGGAGGGAGGAAGCAACGTCGATGGAGATGAATCCGGGGGCACTTCCCCGTCCCGGCAGGGTGCCGGCACATGAATTCTGGTCCCCCGAAGCTTGATGGCGATGGCGGCGGAGATCGGAATTACGTCTGGAGAAAAGGGGTCTGGAATCAGGGTTTCTGCGACGGGTGTTAAATATATGCCAAAGGGGGGCATCAGCGGAGGCCTGGGGGGCCTAGGCGCCCCCCAGGCGCGGCCAGGAGAGGGGCCGTGTGGGCAGGCCGCCTGGAGCCCTGGTGGCCCCCCTCCGGCCCTACTTTGGCCGCATGGAAGCTTCCAGAACGCTGATTTTTTATATATTTTTCCCGGAATTTTTCTGGCAGTTTACGTAATGGGAAAACCTGAAATACAAAAACAGCAGAAAACAGAAACTGGCACTCGGGTGCACTGAGTTAATAGGTTAGTACAAATATGATCAAAAGTGTATGGAAGTGCATAAATATCATAGCAATATCACACAAAAGAGGCATGAAGCAAGCAGAAATTATAGATACGTTTTGGACGTATCAACATCCCCAAGCTTAATTCCTGCTCGTCCTCGAGTAGGTAAATGATAACAAGCATAATTTCTGTGGTGACATGCTATTAACCATAAAAGAACTTTTCACCGTCACATGACAAGTGCTTACTGAGACAATGAATCTGTAGTAATTAAGTCGCCTCATGAGAAAATCACAAAGAACTGAAAGTTTTACAATATGATACTGAAACACTCAATAGATTTGCAATGAGCATGGTGTGCAAACATGACAAAGTGATATCTTGCTTGCCCCCTTTAGTGAAGCAAAACAGAAATGCAGGGGCACCTCCAAAGTTTAAGTGACGACTAGATACAATGATTTCAGAATAAACAATATCATAGTCATGCAAAAGACAATGGTACTTTGGGACAATGCACATTACACTCAGAATGACAATCATGCTCTCAATAGTTGGTGCTTTAAAGAAAGAAGGTGGAGACTCTCGAACCATGGCTTTTGTTGGCAAAGTTGAAAACCCGTGGTCGGAAACAAAAACTAAACATGTACCAGAGCTCTTGGTTTTAAAAACAGAGGTAATAATTATTTTTGGAATATGCATATTTCGTCAACGAATGCTAGCAGATAACTCAATCACTTCTTGAGCTGGACAAGTTTCGAGGAACGGCTCCCGCATGAGGACGATCACATCCTCTTAATCTCCTTTGTTTATCACTGCCAAAGTTTTCTGATTTCTCATGAACAAGGCGTGAAGGAGGGTTTGTTTGTTGTATAATTTTTTTAATGAGCCGGGCGCACTCTATGCCGGTTCCTTCTCGTATTATGGGTTTGCACATTTGACATGCAATCCCGGGGTGAAGCTTGTCCAACTTAAAAAGATCATGAATTAACTACTACTTCCACATGAGCTAAAACAGAGGCACAAAAGAGAAATGCTTTTTTGAATAATTTCGAGATGGTACATGAAAGTCTTCGTTAGGAATGGCAGGTAAATACCGTGTATAGGAAGGTATGGTGGACACATATGGCATAACTGGTTTAAAGGATTTTGGATGCACAAGCAGTCAGTCCGCTTAGTACAGGAGAAGGTTAGCAAAAGACTGGGAGCGACCAACTAAAAGAGCAATGACGGTCATAATCATGCAGAGCGACAAAGCAACATTGAATCAGGCATGGAAGTTATATCGCTACTCAGAAATAAAAGATCATCAAGGCTTGACAGACTTTCTTTACAGTCTTAAATATGCGTGAGCATACGCCAAGTCAATCAAAATAAATTCTTGAAGGAAGATATCACTAAACCATACCACATCATAGGCAAACAAATCATGTTGGTACTCCAATAACACATTGGGAACCCCCCAGCTATTTGAGACTAACCATAAGAAAACATGAACTACTAAGCACCATTATGCACGTAGCATTTTTATCATAGACATATCGACCAATGCAACAGAAGCCAACTCTCTTAACAAGATAAGCATGATAAATAAAGAGAGTTCCAACGACCAACTAAACAAAAGCTCTTTAAAAAGATAAGCATGAAAACTAAGAGCTAAACATGATAGTAGCTATTGAAATACCAAGAACATACACAGCAAAGATAGACATGAAAATTCTATGTTGTGTTCTAGGTTGAAGTGGAGCGTGTTTCTCTCCCACACAAAGAAAGCTGAGTTCCGACTCGTTATGAAAAGCTAAAGAAAACTAAAAAGGAAACTAAAAGCAAGACGCTCCAAGCATAGCACATAACACATGAAGTGATAAAAATATAGTGGAACGAAAGACGAACTGATAATGTTGATGGAGAAGGGGATGCACGGGGGCATCCCCAAGCTTAGACGCTTGAGTCTTCTTGAATATTTCTTGGGGGTGCATGGGGGCATCCCCAAGCTTGAGTGTTTGACACTCCTGAATCTTTTTATCATCTTCCCTCGCACACTTGAAAACTCCCTTCATACATAACTCATCATAATCTGATTAGCGAGGTTAGTACCCATAATAATATAAATGTTCCTTGATGGAAATAAGGATATTCTTGATGGAAATGCTCTTGCACGCTAAAGATCAAAGTTTTCGGTTGGTTACTGTTAATGGATCGCCTCAACACTAGAGATATGATGCAACGAAGGCATTGGCATGTCGATGATGCTCATTGTTCTTTATGCCTCCTACCTCAACTTGAAGACCGGGCACACCTATTCTTTGCCTGCAATTTCAGTCAGCGCGTTTGGAACTACCTTGGTATTTCTTGGACAGCTGAAGGTCACTCATCCACATACTCCATGGCTCTAGCAGCACGACAAGATTTTGGCCAGCCTTTCTTCACTGAGGTGGTCTTCACTGCCGCTTGGAATATCTGGACTCAGAGGAATGGCAAAGTTTTCTGGAATGAGCAACCTAGCTTCAGATACTGGAAAAGAAACTTTGTGTATGATATTTCCTTACTTGCTCATAGAATTAAATGTAAATATAGAGATAGACTTCTCTCTTGGATAGCCTCACTTCAGTAGACTAGCTGTAAGTTCCCCTCTCTCTCTCTGTACATATTTAGAACCTTTGTAATCTTTACCCTTTGTAATCTTTACCCTCTCTGGGTTTTTAAGCTAATAAAACACTGTGAGGCTGTTGCCTTGCAGTACATAGTCAAAAAAAAATTGCCAAAAGGTTTTTGTAAAGAAAAAGCAAGCTCAAGGTTTGCAAAATGAAGGAAAGGCAAAACATGACAGAATCTGTGAAAAACAGAACAGCAGGTAGTAAATGATTTTTTCGGGGCACTCCTGCAACTCTAATAAAAAAACTCAGAACAGACGCCCGAAAGACAATTGTATAGAGCACGCTGTCGAAAAAATTCAGACCAAAAAGATGATCTGGTGATTTTATACGAATTTTTCTATCCAAGGACAGAATCTGTTTCCTGGACAGCACGTCACAACTTTTGAACTTTCTTGCAATCAGAGGCTACACTTGGCACAAAGCTGAAAAATAAAGATACAATGATGTTGCTACAGTAGTAATGAACATCAAGACCACTAAAAACTGAAAGAACACACTGAAAGCAAAGATAACAAGGGTTGTCTCCCTAGAGCTCTTTCTTTATAGCCATAAAGATAGGCTTAAGACTTTAATGATGCTCTCGTAGGAATAAGAGTTGAAGAACAAAAGAGAGCATCAAGAAGCAAATACCAAATACATTTAAGCCTAACATGCTTTCTATGCATAGGAATATTGCAATAGAATAATTTATTGAAGCACAAAGCAATAAGCATAGGAAGACAAAACAAGTGCAGCTTCAAAACCTTCAACATAAAGAGAGGGAACTTAATATTATTGAAATATCTATAAGCATATGTTCCCTTCTCATAATAATTTTCAGTGGGATCACGAATAAACTCAACAATATAAGCATCACATAAAGCATTGTTACCATGATCCACATGCAAAAAAGTACTCTTACTCTCCACATAAGCATAATCTTTCTCATTGGTAATAGTGGGAGTAGGACTATCATAAACAACTTGAACACTATAGATTAATTGTGTATTAGGAGGGTGGTGTTCAACAAGGGAGTAATTCCCTCCATGATTATGACAATTTTCATAAGGATAATTTCTCCTCATGTCATACGTACCATTATAATCACTATAGATTGGAGTTATAGCATCATCATAGTAGAGAAGAGCATTATCATTGCTAGCAACTATATTTGTAATCATGTTATCTTTATTCTTACTAGCAAAAGAATTATCAATTATCACATCACTAGTGGGTAAAGGATTTGCAATCCTATCATCCCCAAGCTTAGAGCTTTCCATATCATCACTTTCAGAGTTGGTACCAAAAAGATTTTCAAGATCATAAGTAGCATTATCATCATTTTCCCAATCACAATAAGTAACATGCATATCATAATCAAAATCATCTTCAATAGTACCTACGGACGTATCATCAAGATGATAATTAAGGCAATAAACTTCACCTTCTTTTTTAAACTTACAACCGTTAGGATAAAAGTTGATGGGAGGAATATGCTCAGGCCAGGTTGATACCCATTCTTCTTCCTTCTTGCTCCTCTTCATCCTCCTCTTCTTTTTCTTCTTCTTCACCTTAGGAGGGGGTGGTTGGAGATGAAGCTTCTCCACATATCCTGGTTTATCATTAGAAACAATAGGGGAAACTTGGGAGAAACTCTCCTTTTTATTAGCAGAAATATAAGAGACATTTTTATACTTTGGTAAAGTTCCCTCCTTTCTAATCTTACTTATGTAATCATTTTCATGGCAATTAACAAAACAATAGAGATGGCAATTTTGCAAAGTGTTTTTTATTCCTATGGCATTAACTAGCCAAGAAGTCTTTTCTGATAACTCTTCACACATCAAAAATAACATAAGCTCATCATAAAGATCAGAGGTGATCATGTTATCACACAACTGGTTAACAGTTATGTTTTGAAAGTGCATGCATTGAAAATTAAAGTGACCCTCTATACAGCAAAGTTCACAAGTAAAAGGATAAAGGTCACACAATTCTCTAGCAATTTCATTTAAATCTCTGACCCAAGTGATTGTTCTTTCATGCTTATGTTGCTTACAATACTTATCTTCTTCAATCATAGGCCTTTCACAAGGTCTATCCACTCCACAAAAATTGACATGCTTATATAAAACTTCATTTTTAGGAATTAGATCATGCATGTTGCAATCATCATGAACAATTTCATTTTCTTTGCAAATCTCTTTAAAAAGTTTATGATGCTTGATCCAATCCTCCTTAGGCATATTAAGATGTGAAGCAAAATATTTGAGGAAATCAACAAGGAGTAGAGAATCAAGCCCAAACTTAGCACTAAACTTATTAAAACTTGTAGTTTCAACAAAGAACTTAATGCAATCATACTCATAAATTATACCTGACTCTTTACCTTTGTCGATCTCCCAATCTTCAGTGTTGCGTTGAATTCTTTCAAGGAGTTCCCATTTAGCATCAATCTTTTCGTTTGTGAAAGAACCCATAGAGGAAGCATCGAGCAAATCTTTATCCTGTCGAGAGAGCCTCGCATAGAAATTAGTAATAATCATATCTTTGGGAAGCCCATGGTTAGGACATTTTAGCATTAACGTTTTCAGTCTCCCCCAAGTTTGAGCTATGCTCTCTCCGTCATGAGGATAGAAATTATAAACATAATTCCTATTCTCATGGACTTCATGAAGAGGATAAAACTTGGAGTAAAAGAGAGACTGGATCTCTTCCCAATCCAGCAGGTGAGAGTCATCTAGAAGCTTATACCAATCTGAAGCTTTATCTATAAGTGATACGGCGAACAATTTCCTCATGACAAACTCCATTGATACACCTGCAAGCTTAAATAATGAACATAATTGTGACAGATATAGCAAGTGTTCACCGGGATGTCTGTCTCCTGCATAACGATTAGACAAAACATAATCGATAATACCAGCTGGTATTTTATAGGGCACAATTTCAGTAGGGGGAGGAGCAGCCACCACAGGTGTGGGGCGTCTTCCCGCAAGCAACGATCCAATAGCACGGTTTTCCATAAACATAACTAGTGAAACTAAAAACAAGAAACGAAAAGATTTAATTGCAAGATCTAAAGATATACCTTCAAGCACTCACTTCCCCGGCAACGGCGCCAGAAATAGCTTGATGTCTACACACGCTTCTACTCTTGTAGACTATGTTGGGCCTCCAAGCGCAGAGGTTTGTAGGACAGCAGCAATTTCCCTCAAGTGGATGACCTAAGGTTTATCGAACTCAAGGAAGTAGAGGTTGAAGATGGTCTCTCTCAAGCAACCCTGCAACTAAGATACAAGAAGTCTCTTGTGTCCCCAACACACCTAATACAACTAGGAGTTGTATAGGTGCACTAGTTCGGCGAAGAGATGGTAAAATATGGATGATAGGAGTGGCAAAGCAAAGTAATATAAATCTGTAATAAAAAGTGCAGCAAGCAAACAAGTGGTAAACGTGAGCACAAATGGGATTGCAATGGTGGAAACAAGGCCTAGGCTTCATACTTTCACTAGTGGCAACTCCCAACAACATTAACATAATCGAATCACATGATATTTCCCATAAAACATGCAATGGAGACGCACCCGGAGGTCATTCCTTCGTGGTCAAGAGAGGACGCGAATTATGTAGGGCTACAAAAGCACACCTCAAAGTTCGTAGTTCTCAATCTAAGGATTTCCCAATGTCACCGCGGCCATCCAAAGAGAGTCCCACAATCACCACAACATATATAAAGGATAGTCAAAGACAAGCACCAAGAGACTCTCAATCTTCAATCAACACACAAGAGAGGAAATCACTCATGAAAATATTTTTCTAATCCATGTCCAATAGACCGTTGTCACCTTGGTCTCGGGGATTATACTAGATAAAGACAAGTGAGTACATCAATCCAATACATAGAGGAAGGGGAAATATCATGGGATCACCCTAGATTAACATAGCCTATGATCACAACGAAGATCACATCATGGGAGAGAGAATTGACCACATAGCTACTGGTAGAAACCTCAACCCCGAGGACGAACTACTCCCGCATCATGGAGGGAGGAAGCAACGTCGATGGAGATGAATCCGGGGGCACTTCCCCGTCCCGGCAGGGTGCCGGCACAGGAATTCTGGTCCCCCGAAGCTTGATGGCGATGGCGGCGGAGATCGGAATTGCGTCTGGAGAAAAGGGGTCTGGAATCAGGGTTTCTGCGACGGATGTTAAATATATGCCAAAGGGGGGCATCAGCGGAGGCCTGGGGGGCCCAGGCGCCCCCCCCGGCACGGCCAGGAGGGGGCCGCGTGGGCAGGCCGCCTGGAGCCCTGGTGGCCCCCCTCCGGCCCTACTTTGGCCGCATGGAAGCTTCCGGAACGCTGATTTTTTATATATTTTTCCCGGAATTTTTCTGGCAGTTTACGTAATGGGAAAACCTGAAATACAAAAACAGCAGAAAACAGAAACTGGCATTGGGGTGCACTGAGTTAATAGGTTAGTCCAAATATGATCAAAAGTGTATGGAAGTGCATAAATATCATAGCAATATCACACAAAAGAGGCATGGAGCAAGCAGAAATTATAGATACGTTTTGGACATATCAATCATGCACGCACTTAATGACGGAGCGCGGGATGGTAGCCATGGACATGGTCGGCCCTTTTTGGGGACTACACTACTTTGATGTGTCCCATCAACTCGTAAATGAGGAGAAGCTTTGCTTACTATGATCTCTCTCTCGCTCACACGCGCGTGGTGGCTTGCAGGACGAGGAGAAGCATTTGCTCGTTTGCTTTATTATAATGCTCTTATACAGGCGGTGGACGTGCAACACTTAATTCGGTGTCAGACTGCCACAAGTATATATACTGTAATACCCGCAAAATAATAATTTATATTGTAGTAGTACCTTCATCATTGTTCGACTTCAGGAAGAGGCGAAGAGCCAAGCGCAAGGTCACCTACTCACAACATGACCGGCCGTGTTTGCACAAAATTGTGTTGCACGTCCATCGCCTATTCATCCTTTTGCTAAGACGCAGGACATCTAGCATCAAGGTGAACATGTCATGCAAGAAAATGGAGATAAGCGGTGTGTAAGTGAGTCATGCACTTCGATGGCACCAACTATGCATTTTTTTCTCCTTGATGGCATGTGAATCATGCACGTGACGGAGCACCGGATGGTAACCATGGACATGGTCGGCCCTTTTTGGAGAGAGTACTAAATAACTTTGATGTGTCCCGTCAACTCGGAGAATGAGGAGAAGCTTGCTTACTACGCCCTCTTCATCGCCCACGCTCGCACGATGGCTCGCAGCACGAGGAGAAGCCTTTACTTACAATACTAGGATGTAGAAGTAGTACCATCATCATTGTTCGACTTCTGAAAGAGGCGAAGATCCCAGCGCAAGGTCACCTACTAACCTTTACTATAGTACTATAGCCAAAGTTGTGCAACCTTTTTAAAGCATGGTTAATATAGGCGGCTCTTGCAGCGGCACATCATTTAGAGCAAGTATAATAAGCCTAGTCAGCTGGCTATAACACATGCCACGTCGTTGAAATCCTAGCTGGAAGGCTGAGTTCTCAGGCATAAAAGCCGTCTGCGTGCCCCCCCCCCCGAGCCCGGCAGTTACGAGCGAGGCAGCTCGCTACTCCCCCTACCTTGCCTAGCCTGACGGAGCCCGTTGCCGCCCTAAGCCAGCACTTGGTTCCGCATCTGTCCACTCCAATCCAGCTCGAGAAAGAATGCCGACTTGCTCCACGCCGGCTTGTCGGGGAGCACAGCGGCAAGGGCATCGTCACTGCCCTCGATGCGGCCGCGAAGTACAGCGCCACCAGTGTCTGCGACTGTGCCATACACAGTCGCCGCACACGTAGCCGCGCCATGCTGGCAGAGAAAGAAGCCGCCGCGGATGTCGACGAGGTGACGGCTGATACGTCTCCAACGTATCTATAATTTTTTATCGTTCCATGCTATTATTTATGAAGTCTTGGATGTTTAATGGGCTTTGTCATACACTTTTATATCATTTTTGGGACTAACCTACTAACCCAGAGGCCCAGTCCAGATTGCTGTTGTTTGCCTGTTTCAGGGTTTTGCAGAAAAAGAATATCAAACGGAGTCCAAACGGAATGAAACCTTCGCGAGAGATATTTTTGGAGAAAATCATGCACAGGGAACTTGAGAACCACGTCAGGGGGGCCACGAGGTGCCCACGAGGGTGGGGGCGCGCCCCCCTTCCCAGGGCGCGCCCCTGCCTTGTGGGCCCCTCGAGCGTCCCCTGATGTCCTCCTTCTTCCTATATAAGTCTACGTACCCCGAAACCATCAATAATAGAGAGAAAACCCTAATTCCACCGCTGTAACCTTCTGTCCCCGTGAGATCCCATCTTGGAGCCTGTTCTGGAGCTCCGCCGGAGGGGGATCCATCACGGAGTTCTTCTTCATCATCATCATCGCCCTCACCATGAGTTGTGAGTAGTTTACTACAGACCTTCGGGTCCATAGCTAGTATCTAGATGGCTTCTTCTCTCTCTCTCTGGATCTCAATACAAAGTTCTCCTCGGTCTTTGAGGATATCTATTCGATGTAATCTCTTTTTGCGGTGTGTTTGTCGAGATCCGATGAATTGTGAGTTTATGATCAAGATTATATATGAGAAATATTTGGTTCTTCTCTGAACTCTTTATGTGTGCTCATAATATCCTTGCAAGTCTCTTCGAATTATTGGCTTGGTTTGGCCTACTAGATCTATAGTTCTTGCAATGGGAGAAGTGCTTGGCTTTGGGTACAATCTTGCGGTGTCCTTTCCCAGTGACAGTAGGGGCAACAAGGCCCGCATTGTATTTTTGCCATCAAGGATAAAAAGATGGGGTTTACATCATGTTGCTTGAGTTTATCCCTCTACATCATGTCCTCTTGCTTAAGGTGTTACTCTGTTCTTATGAACTCAATACACTTGATGCATGCTGGATAGCGGTCGATGTGTGGAGTAATAGTAGTAGATGCAGGCAGGAGTCGGTCTACTTGTCTCGGACGTGATGCCTATATACAATGATCATGCCTAGACAGTCTCATAATTATTCGCTTTTCTATCAATTGCTCGACAGTAATTTGTTTAGCTGTCGTAGAATGTCGCTATCATGAGAGAAGCCACTAGAGAACACTATGGCCGCCGGGCCTATTCTCAACATATCAATCTACATCTACTTTACTTTTTCCGCTTTTACTTTCTGTTCTTGTAAACAAAAATACCAAAAATATAAACTATCATCTCTATCAGATCTCACTTTCGTAAGTGACCGTAAAGGGATTGACAACCCCTTATCGTTTTGGCTGTGAAGTTCTTATTTTTTTGTGCAGGTGCGAGGGACTCGCGCATGGTCTCCTACTGGATTGATACCCTGCTTCTCAAAAACTGAGGGAAATACTTACGCTACTGTGCTGCATCTCCCTTTCCTCTTTGAGGGCGCCGTTGCCGGGGAGGCTTACGCAAAAGTCATATACCAAGTACCTATCACAAACCCTTATCCTTCGCATTACAATTTTTGCCTCTCGTTTTCCTCTCCCCCACTTCACCCTTGCCGTTTTATTTGCCCTTCTTCTACCGTGTGTTTATCGTTTGCTTGCTTCTTGTTTGCTTGTTTGTTGCTTGCTTGCCTGATTGCCCTCATGTCTGAGATGGGGGACGATTTTATCGAGAAGGGTAGTAATGTCGAGGGCAACGTCTATATTGACCCCCCGGATGAAGCTACCAGTTTACTTATTAAGAAGTTCCGGGTTGGTAGTGGTAATATCATTGGAAAAGGAGTTCTTCAAGACTTCTTTACTTGTGCCGGTGCTTTGCCCACTATGGGTGGCTCTATTCTTCACAGAACTAGCAGCCTTGCGGATGCTGTATCCATGCTTATAGTATAAATTGAAAGGCAATTTATCCATATGCATCCCTGTATTCAGAGAATCTTTTTGGAGTTTTCCAATATTGAGCATTCTTTTGTTAAGCGTGCAGCTACTATCTTTTTGGCTCATGAATTTAAATTTATCATGAAAGAGGCCAAAGAAATCTTTGCTCATTACGGAGTAGATGCCAGTCGACCTCCCATAGAGGCTATCTTGTTCAATCAAGAAGACATAATGCGGTTGCGATCTCCTGATCATGTTGCTTTTAATGAAAACCTTAGAAAAAAGGTTCCTATTGAGGTCTTGATTGATAGAATTTCTGAGATGAACGATGATTTTGCTATTCAAAACAATGGGTTAGGATTCTCCCTTGAGTGAAGGCTTATGACCTTCTGCCAAAAGAATGCCTATAATGATGAATTGGTTGTCCACTACAAAGGGCCAAAAGAGGAACCTATTCCTCCTGAGATTGATGTAGGGGACTTTTGTCCCATTAAATTTAGACCTTTTGATTTCTTTTGCTTGCCACAAAGGAAGCTTGCTGCTGAACGTAGGGAATATGAGATGAGCTTTCGCGACATATCGTATCATTATGGCATTCCCTAGATCTATCTTGTATCGTGCCTAGCTAGGGGCGTAAAACGATAGCGCTTGTTGGGAGGCAACCCAATTTTATATTTTTTTTTTGTTTTTGATGCTGTTATGGAATAAATATTGCATCTAGCTAATTTTTAGATGTGGTTTCATGTTTTGTTTAGTGTTTGTGCCAAGTAGAACCTTTGGGAAGACTTGTGTGAAGTTTATGTGATCTTGCTGTGAAAAACAGAATCATTAGCGCTCACTAGAATGGTCATCAGATTTTACTGGAGCGTGCTATTTAGTTGATTTGTTTTGGATATGATTAATAGAAAAATTCCTCACGTTTACCAATTTAGTTTCAATTTTTTGGAGTTACATAAGTATGCGAAATCTGCAGATTACTACAGACTGTTCTGTTTTTGAAAGATTCTGTTTTTCGTGTGTTGTTTGCTTATTTCAATGCATCGATGAGTAGTATTGGCAAGTATGAACCATAGAGAAGTTGGAATACAGTAGGTTTAACACCAATATAAACAAAGAATGAATTCATTGCAGTACCTTTGAGTGGTGGTTTGCTTTCTTATACTAACGGAGCTCATGACAATTTTTTTCTAAGTTTTGAATATTGCTTTGATGGACTATGGAACAAAGAGTAGCAAAGGCCTAAGCTTGGGGATGCCTATGGCACCCCAAGTAAAATTCAAGGATAATCAAAAGCCTAAGCTTGGGGATGCCCCGGGAAGGCATCCCCTCTTTCGTCTTCATCCATCGGTAACTATACTTGGAGCTATATTTTTATTCACCACACGATATGTGTTTTGCTTGGAGCGTCTTGTATAATTTGAGTCTTTGCTTGTTAGTTTTTCACAATCATCCTTGCTGGACACACCTATTTGAGAGAGTTAAATTTGGCCTAGGAATTGTTAGAACACTCTATGTGCTTCACTTATATCTTTTAAGTGGAATAGTTTTTGCTCTAGTGCTTCACTTATATCTTTTAGAGCACGGTGGCGGTAATATTTTGTAGAAATTGTTGAACTCGCATGATTCACTTATATATATTTGAGAGTCTACTAAAACAGCATGGTAATGTGTTTAGGCTATAAAACTAATCTTCACATGATAGACATCCAATATCAATGTAGTAAAAAAATTCACACTAAGTGCATTGAATATAATGAGATGTTGGATGCTTGATAATTCTTTTGAGATATGAGGATAGTGGTATTAGAGTCTTGCTAGTGGAGTTATTATGAAATTGAGAAATACTTGTGTTAAGGTTAGTGATTCCCGTAGCATGCACGTATGGTGAACCGCTATGTGACGAAGTTAGAGCATGAGGTATTTGTAAAGTGCCAACCTTTGTGTGGAGGTCGGGGGCGCGCGATGGTTAAATCCTACCAACCTCCCCCCTAGGAGCATGCGTTGATTGCTTTGTTTTGATGACTTGTAGATTTTTGCAATAAGTATATGAGATCTTATGACTAATGTTGAGTCCATGGGTTATACGCACTCTCACCCTTCCACCATTGCTAGCCTCTCTTGTACCGCGCAACTTTCGCCGGTACCATAAACCCACTATATATCCTTCCTCAAAACAGCCACCACATTATTCTTCAAAATAGCCACCATACCTACCTATCATGGCATTTCCATAGCCATTCCGAGATATATTGCCATGCAACTTTCCACAGTTTCGTTCATATGACACGCTTCATATTGTCATATTGCCATGCATGATCATGTAGTTGACATCGTATTTGTGGCAAGGCCACCATGCATAACTTTTCATACATGTCACTCTTGTTTCATTGCACATACCGGTACATCGTCGGAGGCATTCATATAGAGTCATACTTTGTTGTAGTGTCGAGTTGTAATATTGAGTTTTAATTGAAAGTGTGATGATCATCATTATTAGAGCATTATCCCATGGGAGGAAAGGCTAAAGAAATAAAGCCCCTTCGCAAAAAGAAAAAGAAAAGAAAGGCCGAAGAAAAAAGAAAGGCCCCAAAAAAAGGGACAATTGCTACTATCTTTTTTCACATTTGTGCTTCAAAGTAGCACCATGTTCATCATTGTAGAGAGTCTCATGCTTAGTCACTTTATATACTAGTGGGAATTTTCGTTATAGAACTTGGCTTGTATATTCCAATGATGGGCTTCCTCAAATGCCCTAGGTCTTCATGAGCAAGCAAGTTGAATGCACACCCACTAGTTTCTTTTGTTGAGCTTTTATACATTTTTAGCTCTAGTGCATCCGTTGCATGGCAAACCCTACTCACTCACATTGATATCTATTGATGGGCATCTCCATAGCCCGTTGATACGCCTAGTTGATGTGAGACTATCTCCCTCCTTTTTGTCTTCTCCACAACCACCTCTCTATTCCACCCATAGTGCTATGTCCATGGCTCACGCTCATGTATTGCGTGAAAGTTGAAAGGTTTGAAAGAATAGAGTATGAAAACAAGTGATTGGCTGAAATCGGGGTTGTGCATGATATGAATATTTTGTGCGATGAAGAGGGAGCATAGCCAGACTATATGATTTTGTAGGGATAACTTTCTTTAGCCATAGTATTTTGAGAAGACATGATTGCTTTGTTAGTATGCTTGAAGTATTATTATTTCTTATGTCAATATAGACTTTTATCTTGAATCTCTCAGATCTGAACTTTCATGCCACAATTAAGAGAATTACATTGAGAAACTAGGTTTGTTAGCATTCCACATCAAAAATTATGTTTTTATCATTTACCTACTCGAGGACGAGCAGGAATTAAGCTTGGGGATGCTTGATACGTATCCAACGTATCTATAATTTTTGATTGTTCCATGCTATTATTTATGAAGTCCTAGATGTTTAATGGGCTTTGTCATACACATTTATATCATTTTTGAGACTAACCTACTAACCCAAAGGCCTAGTCTAGATTGCTGTTTTTTGCCTGTTTCAGGGTTTTGCAGAAAAAGAATATCAAACGGAGTCCAAACGGAATGAAACTTTCGCGAGAGATATTTTTGCTGAAAATCACGCACAGGGAACTTGAGAACCACGTCAGGGGGGCCACGCGGTGCCCACGAGGGTGGGGGGCGCGCCCCCTGCCTCGTGGGCCCCTCGAGCGTCCCCCAGTGTCCTCCTTCTTCCTATATAAGTCTACGTACCCCGATACCATCAACAACAGAGAGAAAACCCTAATTCCACTGCTGTAACCTTCTGTTCCCGTGAGATCGCATCGTGGAGCCTGTTCTGGAGCTCCGCCAGAGGGGGATCCATCATGGAGTTCTTCTTCTTCATCATCATCGCCCTCACCATGAGTTGTGAGTAGTTTACTACAGACCTTCGGGTCCATAGCTAGTATCTAGATGGCTTCTTCTCTCTCTGGATCTCAATACAAAGTTCTCCTCGGTCTTCGAGGAGATCTATTCGATGTAATCTCTTTTTCGGTGTGTTTGTCGAGATTCGATAAATTGTGAGTTTATGATCAAGATTATCTATGAGAAATATTTGGTTCTTCTCTGAACTCTTTATGTGTGCTCATAATATCCTTGCAAGTCTCTTCGAATTATTGGTTTGGTTTGGCCTACTAGATCTATAGTTCTTGCAATGGGAGAAGTGCTTGGCTTTGGGTTCAATCTTGCGGTGTCCTTTCCCAGTGATAGTAGGGGCAGCAAGGCACGTATTGTATTGTTGCCATCCAGGATAAAAATATGGGGTTTACATCATATTGCTTGAGTTTATCCCTCTACATCATGTCATCTTGCTTAAGGCGTTACTCTGTTCTTATAAACTCAATACACTAGATGCATGTTGGATACCTATATACAATGATCATGCCTAGATAGTCTCATAATTATTCGCTTTTCTATCAATTGCTCGACGGTAATTTGTTTACCCGCCGTAGAATATCGCTATCATGAGAGAAGCGACTAGAGAACACTATGGCCCCCGGGCCTATTCTCAACATATCAATCTACATCTACTTTAATTTTTCCGATTTTATTTTATGTTCTTATAAACAAAAATACCAAAAATATAAACTATCATCTCTATCAGATCTCACTTTCGTAAGTGACCATATAGGGATTGACAACCCCTTATCGCGTTGATTGCGAAGTTCTTATTTGTTTGTGCAGGTACGAGGGACTCGCACGTGGTCTCCTACTGGATTGATACATTGGTTCTCAAAAATTGAGGGAAATACTTACACTACTGTGCTGCATCTCCCTTTCCTCTTTGAGGGAATACAACGCAAGCTCAAGAAGTAGCAACGGCCAGGACACCCCTGCCCGCCGCCATCATTGAGGAGAGGTAGAACACGGGAGGCCGCCGCCTGCCTCGCTACATCCCGCCGACCGGAGGTATAACTTATTTTAGAACCGGCTTTGTTCTAATGGCCCAGCTCCCCATGTCGCTGCAACCCTTTTTCATCAAGTTAGGACTGCTCCCCATGTCGTTGCATACTGCATGTGGATATTCTTCTAGTATTACAAAGCTCCCCATGTAGCTAGCTCCGTCGGCTTGTCGAACACTTGAACACCACCTAAATATTTACTATTATAGGAAAAAAAAGGTACTGCAGATACTGGCCAAAGAACCGATCTCTTGGTTGGAAAGGGAAATAAATATGTTGGCATGACCGGTCTCTTGATCGAAAAATGACAGAACGTGGGGGGTGTTGGGTCGACAATGCAAACGAGAATGAGCACGCATAGATTTCTTGTGGTCACATAGGAAAGGTCACTGACGAGAACAAAAATGCACAAATCAAGACATGCTTTGCATGTTTGCCGCCGTTAATGTAAGCTGAACTCACGGTGTCTTAGTCTAAGAGAAGTTGTCTTTAGGCCTAATAAACCCAGACGGAGGGAGTAGGTAGACTGACCAACGCAAGATGAAATAAGCTTATTCGTACGTTGACTTGTTGTTTGCAGTGTGGAACAAGGTTGTCATGTGTGGAGGAGCAAACAAGCACAACAGCTGCACCGTCAACGCAAGATAAAAGAGACCGAGTCATTGATGGTCTGGGCGGCGAGCAGGGCTGTGCAAACAAGGGTGCATTATTTTAGTGTAACTACACAAAGAAGATATTGGGGTTAGTTGGACAAATTTTCTACAGCCACATGGAAGGAATTGCACTCATCGACTGCATAAAATTTCCTCCGTGCCATCATAGGAGATCCCGAGGTGGAAATCAACTAACCACCTATAAAATTGTGCATAATCTTCCTCACACAGGTCAGTATCCCCTTCGTCCAGATGATCGTGTTTTGTCATGCTGAGCTATTGATATGTGCTACTATTTTGCGGCACCATTTAAGTACAATGCTTTCCTATCTTTTCACATTCTGGACAATGAAGTTGATTTCAGTGGAACTGCACAAAATGGAAGCCAATTTCAGGAAAATACTGAGGAAACATACCATGAAACTATTAGAAGCAAAAAGAATTTATTGGAAGTCTAGATTCAAAATGAGATGTGTCAGATTGGATGATGAGAATACTGATTTTTTTCATGCCATGGCAACACAGAGTTTCACAAAAAACTACATTACCTCCATTCACAATGAGGATGGCATTGCTTATCAAAATCATGATCATAAGGCTGCCATTATTTGGCAATCATATAAGGACGGACTGGGCAAATCTATCAACCCTACTATGTTGTTCAATCTTGAAGAATTAATTCAACACCATGATCTATCTGCACTTGATGCTCCATTTACATTGGATGAAATTGAGATGGTAGATAAAGATTTCCCTGCAAACAGAGCACCAGGTCCTGATGGTTTTAATCGTATGTTCTTGAGAAAATGCTGGGATGTTATTAAGCAAGATTTTTATACTATGATTCGGGACTTCTTTGAAGGAAATTGTGACATTCAAAGTATTAATAGTGCTTTCATCACCCTCTTTCCAAAAGTTGCCCATCCTGAAAACATGAATGATTTCCGACCAATATCTCTAGTTAGATTGCACTTAAGTTCTTCACAAAACTTTTGGCAAACAGGGCTCAAAACATCATAACTTCTGTTATTATCAAAACCAATATGGATTCATCAAAGGCAGAAACATACAAGACTATTTGGGATATGCTTTTGAGTATCTTCACCTTTGTCACTAATCTAAAAGACCCATTATCATTCTCAAACTTGACTTTGAAAAGGCTTTTGATAAGATTGAATACAAGGCCATTATTGCCATGCTTAATGCTAAAGGCTTTGGGCCTAGATGGATCAATAGGGTATCCAACATCCTAAATTCTGCCTCTACTTCTGTGTTACTTAATGGAGTTGTAGAAAGAAATGTGCAAAAGGGGTGTTAGACAAGTTGATCCATACTCTGCCTTGCTATTTGTTATAGTTGCTGACCTCTTACAGTCTGTGATTAATGTTGCTTGGGCAAATGGCGAATTATCACTTCCTATAAATCATGCGTATGGACAAGATTACCCAACTATTCAATATGTTGATGACACTCTTATGATAATGCCAGCTGATGTTGATCAAATTATCCATCTAAAGTATATATTAAATCGACTCAGTCTCTCAACTGGACTTTTTGCTAACTACAACATATCATCCATGATCCCCATTAATATTGATCTGCAGATTGTCTCTGATTTGGCAAACACATTTGGATGCTGGGTTGAAAGTGTGCCCTTCACATATCTTGGGCTCCCTCTTGGCACCACAAAGCCCAGTGTTCAAGATCTTATTCCTGTTATTTCAAAAATCGACAAGAGGCTATCTGGGGTTGCCAGATTTATGAATCATTCTGGTAGGCTAACCTATGTAAACTCTGTTGTTGCCTCCATGCCCATATTTTCTATGTGTTTTTTAAGGTGCACTACACTATTCTGGATCATGTGGATAAATCTAGTAGGAACTTCCTATGGTATGGCAATGACATTAACAAAAAAGGAAAGTGCCTTGCTAGCTGGGAAATGATATGTAAACCCAAGGACCAAGGAGGATTGGGAGTGCTCAACCTCAGATCTCAGAATCAAGCTCTTCTTATTAAACACATATACACGTTTTTCAACAAGGCTGATATCCCATGGGTTAAATTGATCTGGAATGCCTACTACCAATCTAATGAAGTTCCACTCCCTGGTCGCAATAAAGGATCATTTTGGTGGAAAGATTGCCGCAAATTTTTAGATCTATTCAAGTCTATGACATCCTGTCTAGTCAAATCTGGCAATACTACCATGTTATGGAATGATAAATGGGATGGCAATATGTAACATCCCAAAATTCTAAATTTTGGAATGTTATAATAAATATATAGTTTTGAATTGCTTGTGTGATTGTGCTGTGTGAAATTGAGTGAAAATTTGAAACTTTTGAAAGTTAAATGAGAGGGAATGAAATGACTTTCCCAAACTTTCACTTTGCCTTTATGATCTCCGGGAATTCAAATTCTTTTCATCACAAAACCTTGGAGTGAAGATAATATGACTTCTTCCATTTATTAAATGAAAAGGGGTTTGAAATGATTTTGAATTTCATTCTCGAAATATTTTAAATTCAGAAAATTTATGCAACTCAATGATTTTTCCGAGAGAAGATAAAATGACTTCTTCAAATTATAGGAAATATGAGTTGGAAGTTCCATTGAAGAATTTTAAACTCATTTTCAAAATTTGAGTTGTTGGGGTTTATTCAAATTATTTTTCTCCAAAAATAAAATATATGGAAATTAGGGTAACATGATTCCCTAAAGCAGAAAATTGGGGAGAAATAAATTTGAAATCTTTTTGGTATTTTTAAAATGATTTCTAATAGATTTTATGGCAACAGTAGCACTGTTTGCTTTATTAGAATTTGTGAGCATTTTATTTGACTGTAGAAAAATGTTCACCATGTAGAGAATAAGTTCTGCAAATTATATATATATTATTCCTATATAAATGTTTTCTATATTTTTTTGTTTAGTTCTTCTTCTCTGTTTCTGTTAAAAAAAACGCGCGTGCGCCTTTATTTATCTGTCGCCCAAGTGCACAGCTTAGTAGCAACGGGCGCCTCATTTTTTTCCCTTTCTTCCTAACGGGCCAGGCCCAGTCAGCCTTTTCTTTTTCTTTTCTTTCCAGTTTTTTTTTCTGTTCTGCCGAAATTAAAATAAAAAAAAGTGCAGCGGTGCGTGTGTGCGGCTGGCCAACCCATTAGCTTTTTAGCCCATGCGATTCCCTTCTATTTTAATTGTACGTGTACGTTTAGTCCCATATTGCCTAGCCTTTGACCCCTAAGCCTCTTGTCCACCTATAAATATAGACCCATAGAGCCTGCAAAATTTATCTGATTCGGTTAAATCAATATTTTGGTTTGACTAGATTCACTTAAAAAATATTTCTTCTCTCCGGCGGAAATTCTAAAAGTCGTCTCCTCTCTCCAAAGTTATCTTTTCTCTCCCTATAAAGGTATTTTTCTTCGTATTTTTTTATATAGTCTCATAGCTTATTATTTCTAGACTAGTACGGTAGAATAATTAAATTTATAAATTAGTCTATGTATTTATAAATTAGGCCTAGAATTCTTTTAGCCGTAGTAATTTTTTCTTCTTCCGTAAAACAGTTTGTCCCTGATTTTTCAAATAGCCATAATTTTTTACTCGTTCATCCAAATTAGATTAAACTAGCGCCCACAGTTTCGTTTTGATTCCACCTATCCAGTGAATATTTCAACTAAACTTTTTTCAACTTTCAAATTTCGATTTTTTTCAAATTCATATTCAAACTTCTTTTGATCATATCTTTTAAACCGTAACTCCGTTTGAGTTGATTCCTTTTGCAAATCGAAGCTCTTGACCTAAACTTTCTGATAAGGCCAAATTCACATAAGTTTGGTACTGTTAGAAGTTGTTTTCTGTTTCAAGAGTCATTCGTTTGTTTTCTATGTTTTTCGAAGTGTTTTATTCACCCTGTCCGATCTTCTGAGTGATTGCTTATGTGTGATTACTATTGTTTGCTTACGATAGATTGATCGGAGTGTGACATCTATCACGAGTTCCGAGTGCGAAATCGTTAGTACAAGGCAAGTTCACACTTTGATCATACCCCTTTATTACCCAGTTTTTATGCATTAGATCAAACCCTCACACATTGCATGCGTATGATCTGATAACTTGTGGGACTGGGAAGTAGATTGAGGTAGAACCTATTACCTACATTATTGTTCAAACCCTTGGGAGTTACTTCTACGTTATGCTTAGGTTGACATGCTCTGCTCGTAGACGTGGTTTGGGTTTGAGTGAAATCCATGACAGATGTGAGTCGTTAATTAATGGTTCAACTTAAGGTGGTTACTTTAATACACATCTGGGTAGATTGGTTGTGGCACCCTAGAGTACCCAGTGGTTGCCGGGCACCTAGAGAAACCAGTGTCTGCCCTAGGGGATCCCGGAGGAACCGTGTGATCACCCTATTGGAATGCCACCCAGGCTCAAAGGGATCATATGATATTTTCATACCTAGAAACTTCAAAGTGCAGCCACAAGCCATTATGGGCTCTGGCATAGTATGAGTAAGTTGTGTGAGCTCTTTTAGTGGTGGACTAGTAGATGTAGCGGATGTAGGTGTACGGGTCCACCCGGGGTAAAGAGTAAATGCTTCTGAAAGACTGTGTCTCGGTCATCCGTTTCTCAAACACCATGAAGTGCGAGAAATTAAACGGAGGCGATCGAGTCTTGTGGGGAAAAGTGCACAAACCTCTGCAGAGTGTACAAACTATTCATGAGTAGCCGTGTCCTCGGTTATGGACAATTTTGAGTATCTGGTACTTGAATTATTTGTTGATCTCAACACTCTATTTAATTAATTTGTTGGGTTAATAATGACTTTGGTTTGGTATTGAGATGGGGGTACCATTCTCAATTGTTCATGTTTTAAATTTAACAAAGTAGTTAAATAAAATGCATTCCTTTGTGGTAGGGAAAATTTAGCTTTATGCAAAAACAGCCTTACAGCCTCCACCAGCCAAATATGCATGTAGTTGTAGGCATTGTTCATCATTACTTCTACAGTGTGAAATTGCCAGTACATTCAATGTACTGACCTACATGGCTGCAACGTCTCATGTTGCAGGAATTATTCGACGAGTAAGTGTTACGTTAGGGTTGCGCTACACTCAACTTTGCCGTTGGTGTTGATGGAACTCCACAACCTTTGTTGCTTCCGCTATGATTGATTAAGGTAATAGTATTTACGTTACTTTATACATGTGATTTACCACTGTTATAAATCCTCGAGTATTGTGTGTGTCAGCATACCGATCCAGGGATGACTCTTAAGCACAGAGACTTGATCCATTCGGGTCGGGTTGCTACAAGATGGTATGAGAGTACATGTTGACTGTAGGACGTGACCCTAGAAACTGACCAGCCCATAGGAAATGATTTCTCTAAAACTTTATTTTCAAAAAGATTCTATACCTCTCTTCTTTTCTGAGTTTTGTCAAAACTTCCCTCTTACCTTAAACAGTTAGCCAATACCCTTTTCCATTTGGACCACTTCGGAGTAAAGAGGATTTTACCATACATTGGAAGTGTTGAAGCTACAACAATGGATACTCAGAAGGTTTGAGGAGTTGGCAACGTTGAAGAGATGATGACCTTTAGAAGACCAAACCCCTGTTATGTACTTACGTTAGATGCGACGATTGTGAGCCGTCAATTGTTTGATGTTTTTCCGAGGGCCACAAAACAAAACCCATCTTTCAAAACCATTGTTTGTATTGAGTGTATCTCTCTCTTCTGAATCTCATCCCAAAACCGTCGGACCCAATAGAGGATGATTGAAGATAGACTTGTAGTCTCTGGACCGATAACCTAGCCGGAGACAGAGTTATGGATACAAAACATGGAGGATCACTTCAGGAACAATTTGGTTGCAAGGAAGTATGAGGTTCAATATGCTCTTCTGTACTTTACAAAAAGTGCTGCAACATGGTGCAAGATGTATCAAGCCATACAAGGTTGTAGTGGAACAGAAAGTTGGGAGGAATTCAAGAAGACTCTGTTAAGATCCCGTCTCATCCGAGAGCGTGGTGACAACTCGAAGAAGAAGCCTTGTGCCTGCATGATTTGTGGAGAAATAGGACACACCCAGGAGGAGCACAAGGATGAATTCCCTAATTGTGAAGGAAGTCACCTAGCTGAAGAATGCCCAACTAGGCAGATTACTTGTTTCTTGTGTGAAGGGACTACCCACTACCCTGCTAAGTGTCACATTTACCCCATGGTGCAACGAACTATCTAGCTGAAGAAAGAAGCAATGAAGGAAGCAGTCGAGGAAACCCTAAGGGAATCCGCGATGGAGGAAGATATTGACGACCCTGATGGAGAAGGCCTAAACAGATATTACTCACGTGCTTGCTATTCATGCGGAGAAGAAGGGCATCTTTCATAGTATTGCACGAAGGAAAGCCATGAGTATCTGGGAGACTTCCCGACAGAAGAAGTGGAGTTTGATCCACAAAAGATAGAAGAATTGATAGGAACAAAGAAGTCAAGTAAGAGGAAGAACATGTGTCCCCAGAAGAACCCAATTTCTGCGGAAAAGGACCTGAGTCACATCACATGTTACCGGTATAAGGATTTAGGTCATTATGCTAACAACTGCCCAACCAGGAAGCGAAGAACTCAGTGAACCAGGATAGTCACCATGAAGTCCCTGGATCTGTCTTATCACATTAGTTTACACTACAAGGAAGAAGAGCATTTTGCCAAGAGAAGGTTCAGACCGGAAGAAAGATTGAACAGCGTAGTTGAGATCTGGATATTAGAAATAAGCATGTAGCTAAATGTGGAAAACACTTAGATTACAATGTTGAGTTGAGTTATGGAAAGAACATTGTAATAGTTCGTGAATCAATAGAAGTTGATATTTTTGGAATCTAAGAAGGAGATGTTATGAGTTGTTGGATGATTGTGAGTGCCCCTCATCCAGACCAAAACCTAGAACCCATGGACAAGCTGCCCCAAACCTTTCTCGGACGAACGACCACAAGGAAATACCTACATTGTCCTGAGTGCCCTTTTATCTTATACCTACAGATGACAACCCTTCACGAGTCTTTTCTCAAAGGCCCGGAAACAATCATGACCCTGACTAGCGATCAGGATTTTCCAAAGATCCTGAAGGACATGATGAATCATATTCACATAGAAGGAGATGCAATTTACAAGGGTTATCCCTTCATGGAGAACGGAATTGAATTTTGGTACGTGGAGGACCACCTCCATCGTGTGAAAGGAGTTTGCCCAAAGACTATGGGTCAATACTTTTTCATATCTTGAGTACCATGAACAACATTCTTTGACTCTGTTCGTGAAGCTGCTATGGAGGCCATACGTCAGATTGGAGAAATACTTGAAACGAGATGTCGTCACACTCAGTATTGCCTGAGTGGGGTGCATGCAGAGATGATGGAGATGAAGCATACGGCCAATAGGATGAAGCAAAAGATTGATGATTTCAAGGATCACATTGCATGATTCCAGTGGGACTGAAGCATCCCTAGCTAGGACAAGGGAATAAAGATAGAAGGAATGATTGACCCTACCAACTATGTGGATGTCAACGTTCGTAGTGAAGCACCTTTCTAATTGGAGTGTTGAAATAATGGTTCAGAAAGTAATAAAAGATTTACTATGAGGAGAATATGGATTATGGATGAACCATCGCATTTTGTTTAGTAGTACTTTACTGTGTGAGCCCTGGACCCATAGGAAGGAAGTTGTTGCCCCAAATAGTGTAGTTTGCACCAATAAGTTGGAGTTTACTCTTGATATGATGCTTAACCCAAGAGTATGAAGGAAATAAGTACAATTGGATTTAAAGAGGGTGTAATGCTGGAGTGTGGAGCAATAGTGACTCCAAGGATGAGTTAAGGATATACAAGTTCTGAAGTGGACCCCTAAGCCGAGGACCTAAGGAGGCTACGTAATCATAAGGGAACCACGAGACTTGTCAGGAGTAATACATTCCTGCTGTAGTGGAGCAGAGCACTATGTTAGATATTTTACCAAGGAGAATGAGGTTTGTGCTAAGTAGTTGAGTTGAAGCATGCAATGGAAATGCAGTAGACCGTAGTAAGTTGAGAATAAATCCAGTTAGCATCACTGGCATTGAACTGGATTTTGTGAGTTGTTACCATATAAGAAATGAGTGAAATTTTGATGCATGGAATAAGATTTTGAAGAACTAGTGTTTTTCATTTTAAGTGTGGTAGGATCCAACACCGTTACCCGAATATAAGAGCTAGTTACGCTAGACTTTGGAATGGACTGCCCAAGTATGAGTGTGAGTAATCACACTCAGTTTTGAACCAAGAGAAGTAAGGGATAATTGGATGGATTTAAGAAAACCAAGGAAGTTGGATGTCGGAAGAATGATCAGTTGCAACCCGATGATGAGACCAAGTGTTACTAGTAGTGAGATGAGCCGTAACCCACATGCCCCAGGACCTGTCAAGAAAGCAAGCTCACTCTTGCTAAAGAAAAACCCATGGTAGAAGCTACGACTTTGTCAACAGACGATCTTATAGGTGTTTACGCAAACCCCGAGGGTTGTGAAGAAACGATAGATGGTTGTTTGGCTTGTAGAATCAATGGATTTATCCGAACTTAGTTCGTTGACAAGAGAAATTCTGAAATGCTTGTGAGGATGACTGAGTGTTAGCATTCGAGATTCACTAAACCATATAGAGGGTAATGATTTGGGTGCGGAATGGATTGATCACCATACCGACTTACTCTTATTCGCCTCTGTTATACGGGATGGTAAATCTGAGTGACTTACCTATAGTAGAGAGACGGCGATGTCAAAACCGTGTTTAATCCTTAGAATGGTATGAAAATTTTTCCCTTGTACACGGCATGTTGTTGCCAACCGTAGGATATACGGGGAGGATGAAGCCTAGACCCGTTTTCTACAGGAGAAACCATAAATTGTTGACCACTATGAGATATCGATACTAGTTTAGTATTGGCGCCAGACCTGTCAGCTAAAGTGAACCAGAACCGGAAGAACCTTACCAAGAAGAAAGGACACAAGAATTGAGGACAAAGATTTTTGCCACTACCGGAAAAGCCCAGAGAAGGATTTATGCTGAAGTTTTGAGAAGACGGACCCCGTCAACCCCAAGGATGGAGTACCTGAGTTTTGATGGAACCGCAACCATCATTCTAAGTGTGGTAGCACACTAGACCTTACCAATCAATGTTTTGTCAGGAGACCCCCAAACCCTAACCTATTTCTTGCTAGCCTCTCCGAATCTCGAGGACGAGATTCACTTTAAGTGTGGTAGGTTGGTAACATCCCAAAATTCTAAATTTTGGAATGTTATAATAAATATATAGTTTTGAATTGCTTGTGTGATTGTGCTGTGTGAAATTGAGTGAAAGTTTGAAACTTTTGAAAGTTAAATGAGAGAGAATGAAATGACTTTCCCAAACTTTCACTTTGCCTTTATGGTCTCCGGGAATTCAAATTCTTTTCATCACAAAACCCTGGAGTGAAGATAATATGACTTCTTCCATTTATTAAATGAAAAGGGGTTTGAAAGGATTTTGAATTCCATTCTCGAAATATTTTAAATTCATAAACTTTATGCAACTCAATGATTTTCCCGAGAGAAGATAAAATGACTTCTTCAAATTATAGGAAATATGAGTTGGAAGTTCCTTTATAGAATTTTAAACTCATTTTCAAAATTTGAGTTGTTGGGTTTTATTCAAATTATTTTTCTCCAAAAATAAAATATATGGAAATTAGGGTAACATGATTCCCTACAGTAGAAAATTGAAGAGAAATAAATTTGAAATATTTTTGGTATTTTTAAAATGATTTCTACTGGAATTTATTGCAACGGTAGCACTGTTTGATTTATTAGAATTTGTGAGCATTTTATTTGACTGTAGAAAAATGTTCACCGTGTGTAGAATATTTTTCTGCAAATTTTGATATATAATATGAATATATAAATGTTTTCTGTATTGTCGTTATTTAGTTTTTCTTCTCTGTTTCTATTAAAAAATCGCGCGTGCACCTTTATTTATCTGTCGCCCAAGTGCGCAGCTTACTAACAGCGGGCGCCTCATTTTTTTTCCTTTCCTCCTAACGGGCCAGGCCCAGTCAGCCTTTTCTTTCCAGTTTTTTTTTCTGTTCTGCCGAAATTAAAAAAAAATGCAGCGATGCGTGCGTGCGGCTGGCCGGCCCATTAGCTTTTTAGCCCGTGCGATTCCCTTCTATTTTAATTGTACGTGTACGTTTAGTTCCACATTGCCTAGCCTTTAACCACTAAGCCTCTTGTCCACCTATAAATATAGACCCATAGTGCCTCCAAAATTCATCTAATTCGGGTTAAATCAATATTTTAGTTTGACTAGACAACTTAAAAAAATATTTCTTCTCTTCGGCGGAAATTCTAGAAGTCGTCTCCTCTTTCCAACGTTATCTTTTCTCTCCCTATAAAAATATCTTTCTTCGTATTCTTTTTATATACTCTCGTAGCTTATTATTTTTAGACTAGTACGGTTGAATAATTAGATTTATAAATTAGTCTATGTATTTATACATTAGACCTATAATTCTTTTAGGCGTAGTAATTTTTTCTTTTTCCGTAAAACAGCTTGTCCCTGATTTTTCAAATAGCCATAACTTTTTACTCGTTCATCCAAATTAGATGAAACTAGCGTCCACAGTTTCGTTTTGATTCCACATATCCAGTGAATCTATCAAATAAATTTTTTTGCAACTTTCAAATTTCGAATTTGTTCAAATTCATATTCAAACTTCTTTTGATCATATCTTTTAAACCGTAACTCCGTTTGAGTTGATTCTTTTTGCAAATCGAAGCTCTTGACCTAAACTTTCTAATAAGGCCAAATTCATATAATTTTGGTACTGTTAGAAATTGTTTTCTATTTCAAGAGTCATTCGTTTGTTTTCGAAGTTTTCCGAAGTGTTTTATTCGTCTTGTCCGATCTTCTGAGTGATTGCTTATGTGTGATTACTATTGTTTTCTTACGATAGATTGATTGGAGTGTGACGAGTAGATGTATCACGAGTTCCGAGTGCGAAATCTTCTACATCGTCAGTACAAGGCAAGTTCAGACTTTGATCATACCCCTTTATTACCCAGTTTTTATGCATTAGATCAAACCCTCACACATTGCATGCGTAGGATCTGATAACTTGTGGGACTGGGAAGTAGATTGAGGTAGAACCTATTACCTGCATTATTGTTCAAACCGTTGGGAGTTAATTCTATTTATGCTTAGGTTGCCATCCAATGCTCGTAGACGTGGTTTGGGTTTGAGTGAATCCATGACAGATGTGAGTTGTTAATTAATGGTTCAACTTAAGGTGGCTACTTTAATACACATCTGGGTGGATTGGTTGTGGAAACCTGGAGTACCCAGTGGTTGCCGGGCACCTGGAGAAACCAGTGTTTGCCCTAGGGGATCCCGGAGGAACCGTGTGATCACCCTATTGGAATGCCACCCAGGCTCAAAGGGATCATATGATATTTTCATGCCTAGAAACTTCCATGTGCAGCCACAAGCCATTATGGCTCTGGCATAGTATGAGTAAGTTGTGTGAGCTCTTTCAGTGGTGGACTAGCAGATGTAGCCGATGTAGGTGTACGGGTCCACCCGGGGTAAAGAGTAAATGCTTTTGAAAGATTGTGTCTCGGTCATCCGTTTCTCAAACACCATGCAGTGCGAGAAATTAAACGGAGGCGATCGAGTCTTGTGGGGAAAAGTGCACAAACCTCTACAGAGTGTACAAACTATTCATGAGTAGCCGTGTCCCCGGTTATGGACAATTTTGAGTATCTGGTACTTGAATTATTTGTTGATCTCAACACTCTATTTAATTAATTTGTTGGGTTAATAATGACTTTGGTTTGGGATTGAGATGGGGGTACTATTCTCAATTGTTCATGTTTTAAATTTAACAAAGTAGTTAAATAAAATACATTCCTTTGTGGTAGGGAAAAATCAGCTTTATGCAAAAGCAGCCTTACAGCCTCCACCAGCCAAATATGCATGTAGTTGTAGGCATTGTTCATCATTACTTCTACAGTGTGAAATTGCCAGTACATTCAATGTACTGACCTACATGGCTGCAACGTCCCATGTTGCAGGAATTATTCGACGAGTAAGTGATACGTTAGGGTTATGCTGTCTACACTTAACTTTGTCGTTGGTGTTGATGGAACTCCACAACCTTTGTTGCTTCCGCTATGATTGATTGAGGTAATAGTATTTACGTTACTTTGTACATGTGATTTACCTCTGTTGTAAATCCTTAAGTACTGTGTGTGTCAGCATACCGATCCAGGGATGACACTTGAGCACAGAGACTTGATCCATTCGGGTCGGGTCGCTACACAATATCATGAAGCTGAAATTTCCTCAGCTACGCTCATTCACTCTGCAGGAGCATATATCCATTATGGCTGCCAAAAATATAGAGAACATATATAATCTATTCCAGCTTCCTCTATCAATTGTTGCCCACCAGCAGCTGCACAGTCTGTCAGACCAGCTTAATAATATCAGTGAATACAATGATAGTGACAAATGGATTTTCAATTGGGGCAACAGTACTCACATAACTAAAAAAAATTGCAACTTCCTTATGGAACAATACGACACTGTTGATCCTATTAAGTGGATCAGGAAAACATGTTGGCTTTGTAGGCATAAGTTCTTCTGCTGGTTAGTGCTCAATGATAGAATAAACACATGTGATGCTTACCAGGAAGTCCTTTCATCTGGAATCCACATCCTGTATTTTATGTAATGATGAAGGGATGGAGGACATAAATCATCTACTATTTTCATGCACTTTCAGCCAGAATTTTTGGTGGAATGTTGGTATTGAATGGAACACTAATTTGAGCATTCATGACATGATTACTGATGGCAAGCTGAGATATAATCTGCCACTCTTCATAGAAATAATGACTGTGGGATGCTAGAGTATATGGAATCAGAGAAATGGACTGATCTTTGAGGATATACCATGTTCTATAGCGTCATGCAAATTTGACTTCATCACAACTTTCAAGCTCACCATGTTGAGAGCCAAGCCTAGCCTCATGGATGGCATGTCATCCTGGATAGACAACATCTGAATAATTTTTTGTAATTTCTACCTTTCATTTTTTGTAAGATTTTCTACTCTGGTTGCTCCCCCAACAACCATTGTATCCTGCACTTTTATCTCATATAATGAAAATGACACACAGTAGGGCTTTGCCTTACTGTCTTTATGATAAAAAACTGCACAAAATGGTATGATGTTGAGTGATCTCTATTGCCTCCTTTGTTTGCCGCAATGTGTCGGCGTAAATTGCAAGATGAGCCATCCAGCTAGCTGTAGAGTTGCAAACATGCTCAAAGTGCATGCAACATTGAGTAGAAAGAAGCATGCCCAGGAAATTAATGCGTGTGTAGGGAGGCCCTTTACTCAGAGAAGCATCGATCATTTTTTCTTTATTTCTACAACTTCTCACAGCCATGTCTTGGTTATAGTCTTGTGAATCATTTAGATGCGTAAACATGCTGAACTTAAGTGCTTGTGAATGTTTGATAGTATGCATTCCATATCTTGTGAAGCTTAGTTTAGTGTGAATGTTGACTAGCGTGTCAATCTATGTATATTGTGGGCATGTTATTTGACCCCTCATTTTGCCGCTCGCTGGACTCTCCCGC
>LR738715.1:682940318-683220648 GCA_902687465.1 Secale cereale | reverse complement strand
CGCTCCCCATCTTCCTCACTCGTACATAAAACCCCCACTCACCTTCGTCCTCACTCATACAGAAAACACCTGTTCCTCTTCTTCCACTCCTAACAGAAAACCCCAGCCCTCCTTCTTCCCCACTCACACTACCACTAGGCTCGTCTCTAGCTACTCTTCTCAAACCCGTGAGCTCAGCGTGATGCCCGCAAAGAAAATGGAGTCGGCAGGCCCCAACGCCAAGAAGATGAGGTTCTCGCCAGCGGCGACGCCGGTTGTAGATCCTGCACCCGGCAGCATGGGGAGAAGTGGCGAGCCCCCCACCGGATCTGAGGAACCTGCAGAATCTCTGGTTGACCGCATCAGCGATCTCCTAGACGACATCCTTGGGGAGATCATCACCTTTCTCCTCATAAAGGATGGCTGCTGCACACAAGTCCTCGCATCTTGGTGGCGCCCTCTATAGTGCACCACGCCCCTCAATCTCGACTGTCGTCAAATATCTGTCCTTCTTGAATTTTATCTCCTCATAGCCATCATTTCCTCCCACCAGATCCTCGTTCAACGCCTCTGCATCCCGACACGATACTTGCTATCCATACCTGGCACGATGGATGCCTGGCTGACATCCACTGAATTTGAAAAACTCCAGCAGCTTGAGTTCTACCATTACCACGAAAAATATATGACGCGAACCAAACTCTATATAATTGTGCCCATACCATCGTTGTCCATATCGTGGTTTTCCTCCACTCTCCACACCCTCACCATAGCCAAGTGCCATCTACCAAACAATCTAGTACTAATGATTCGACTCCCACTGCTAAAAAGACTTTCGCTTGTGGTAGTTGATCTGTCAGAGGCCTCACTACACATCACCATCCAATCCGGTTACCCTGCCCTGGAGCGCTTGCTGCTTGTTTTCGGATTAGAAGTCCGTATCCATTGTCTCCAAATAAAGTCGCCTCACCTTAAAAGCATTGGAATTTATTTTGAAGGACAACAGCTCATCATCGAAGATGCCCCTTCACTTGAAAGGTTGCTCCATGATTATTGTTATAAACCTTTGCAAGCAAATATCGTCTCTGCGCCTAAACTTGAGGCACTGGGTGTAATTCATGATCCGTTTGTACATCACGACATAATGTTTGGCTCCACACTTATTCAGGTACGGTATATTATCTTCTACACTTTTGTAATCACAAGCTGCATTTTTCATTTGTGCGCATAAGTTTTATATCATCTTGGAGTACACTTTGGATACTAATATAATGTTATATGCTCAATGAAGAGTTCGTCCATCGATAGCCTACCAATGGTGTTGGATTCTGTCAAGATCTTATATATCGGAATGTTTAGTATTGATCTGAACACAATTATTGCCTTGCTGCGATGCTTTCCATGTCTAGAGAATTTGTATATAAAGGTGATTATTTCATGCACATTGAAAGCCCATATATGTTGTACTAGAATTACCGGCCGGCTGTCGCTCTATCGACATACTCTTTTTTTAGGCCTGAAATGTTTTCAATCTCCATGTCTACATAGGCAACAACACATGGTCAAAACATATAACCAATCGGTGGCGTAATAAGCACAGTGATTTTCTCAGTTCTCATGACATCCGCTTGAGGACAATAATGATGCACTACAAAAAAATACACTTTCGTGATGATACGTGTTTGTCACAGTAGGTCACGTTTTCTGTCATGCGTGTATATCCATGACAAATTTATGACAGGATCAACATAGTCATACCTTTGTTGTCGTAGAAGTGTTCCATGACATTACCAAAATTATCATCACGGAAGTGTCCACTTCCGTGACTATAAATCGCGCGTCACAGAAGTTTCGTCAAGGGTGACCGACACGTGGCATCCACCATAACGGAACACCGTTAAGCTATCGGGTCCGGTTTTGGATCCGATAACTCGTTAACAGACCCGACCAATGGGGATTTTCCACGTGTAAAATCATCATTGGCTGTAGGAAACACGTGTCGGCTCACCGTTGGGACAGATGCCATCCACTCACTAGACCCAAAGCGCCTATGATACGTTGACACGTGGCACGGCCCAACAGAGGCCCATTCGTGTGAAAAGGCCGGCCCGTTTGACTTGGTCAAAAGGTGGCGGGCCGGCCCACGGCAAGCCTGTTAACGGCCTGTTTGCATATAGCCCATTTACAGCCCGCTAACACTGTAATGCCCCGGATGTAATACTTTCCCTTTTGGGTATATAATATATCTCCGGCTTCATCTATTTCCATTCCGGGTTCTTTGTCTTTCGGGTTTTCGTCCTTTTGTTGTGTGAGTGTGTGGCATTCATTCATATCATGTAGACATGTGCATTGCATTGCATTTGTGTTGTCGGTTGCATCCGGTTCCAAGCGTTTCTTCCTGTTGTCCGTTTTGCGTTCCGGAGCTCCCTCACGTGTCCGTGACGTCCCGTAGGCCTACTTTGTTGTTCGGGCGTTTAACGCTACCGGTGTGCCGCGAGGTTGTTGTGTGTGTTGTTGTTTTGTTGTGTGCAACCCGCCTCTCAAATCTCGTCTCGTTTGGACTCCGTTGACTTTTCCATCCGTTGTTCGTGTGGGCCCAAAGTGCCTTCACTTTGTGTCCCGGAAACACCCCCTACTGCAGTCTTTTATCTCCTTCTAGGCCTTTTAATCTAACCTCGCGATCGGATCCGTCGGATCGCGATCGGAGGGCTCCTAGCACCCCCAGATTCCCTCCTAACCCTAAAAACTGCTACATATAGACCCCCCTAGTCTATTTTGGCATATATAGCTTCTTCCTCCTCTCTCCCCCTAAAATTGTGGATCCAACCAACCCCCTCTCTGCCTTTTGGGAGCTCCTTCCCGGATCCCGAGGAGGCCAGCCGCGCCAGCCCCGATCGCCACATCCCCGACCGAGCCGCATGCGAGGTCAGGGTCAACGCCCGACCGATCGCTCGGCCTCGTCACCTCCCCATCGAGCTGGGGATCCGATCGGGCCAGATCTGGATCGCCCAGCCGACCGCATCGCCGTTCCATCGCCTGGATCCCGCGCCCGCCAGCCCGAGGCGCCGGTCCCCACTTCGTCGCCCCGCTCGCCTCCTCCGGCCCAGAGGCCCAGGCCGCAGCCTCCCCTCCGCGCCACCGCCTCCCAGGAGCTGGGCCGCTCCTTCGCCACCGGCCCGTTCGTCAGCCGCCGCCCCCGCGGGCTCCCTCTCCGCGCCGGGCCGCGTCTCCGCCAGGCCGGCCTCGCCTCCCTTCGCCCCTGCTGCACCGAGCCAGGCCGAGGCCTCCTCCGCCTGGGCACCGAAGCGGGCCGCCCCGAGCCGCCGCGCCGGCCCGTCTTCGCCTCCATCGCGCCGCACCGCTGGGCCCGAGCCAGCAGGGCCGCGCCGCCGCTTCGTCCGCAGGCCGCAGACCCCGGGCCCGTTCCTCAGATCTGAGAGAGGTTGACCCCCCTAAAACTACTAAGTCCCTGTTTTATTGTTCTGTGATGCATTTTTCATCTGTGCATAACTTTTTGCCTGTGTTGCTCCGATTCGCGCATATAATATGTCCAGACGTTAGTGGAGATGTGCTCTACGTTTTATCTGTTGTAGTCATGCATGTTAGAGATCGTCTAGGTGCTTGTTTTGCTATTGCAAGAGTGCATCATGATATAAACTGCTGCTATGTGTTATTTTTATGCCACCTTTGCCATGTGATATCTTTTAGCTCGTTTGTCCGAATGATGCAAATGACATGTCCACGTGTTCGTCTTGCCATGCTCTATGTGATGTATGTGATAGGTTGCATGGTAGATTTATTATTGCCTTGTTATCATCGTTGCAAAGTGCCATGTTCATGTGATGTGTTTTCACTTGTTATGAAATGCCATCTTGTTGAGCTCGTTGCTATCGTTGTGTTTACCTCTATGATGCATGCTTGTGTGTTTCGGGATCACCTTCATGTGCACTTTGATGAGGTGCTTACCCTTTGACATGTTTAGTTTCGAGGTGACTTAAACATGCTCTTTTATATGCCTTGATGATATTGCTGTTTTAGGACTTAGTGGTTTTTCACTAAGTCTGAAATCTGTAACGTTCCGATGCCATGTTCGTGTGATGTTCTAGGACAAAGCATGATAGTTTTGGAGTGGTTTTTGATTGATCCTTGTAGTATATATTGTTGTCTTTCCATCCATGTCCTCACATGTCCATTTAAGTGGCTGTAGCATGTTTATCTTTTGCTCTAAAGTTTCAATAAAATTCTGCTGCCAGAATTTTATTGTCAAGTTCAATATGTCCAAGATCATTGCTATTGATCCGTGGCTCCGTTGGGGTGCACCTTTGGACTTAGTTGCTGTACTATATGTCTAGTTTGTGTTCATGTCCTTTGCCATGCTTTTTGGGTGCTGTAGCTTAATTATTTTGAGCTCCGAAGTTGCTATGTTGCTGTAATTTTCAGCTTTCGCTCAAATCTTGTTTCGGGCATAACTTTTAGCCCGTAACTCCGATTTCAGCGAATCTTATATCAAACTTGATTGTTTTTCTGTGTAGATTAATAATATCAGATTGATATCATGTTTTGAGGTGTTTTGCTTGAGTGATATTTTCCGTGCTCCATGTGCATCCTTAGTGCATCCATCATGCATTCATCTTTTCCGAGTGCGCATTGCATCTTGTTGATTGGTGCTTGGTGTGATTGTTTTGTTTAGAGCCGGAAGCTGAGACCGAGTACGAAGTTGAGCACGAGGTTTCCAACGAGGTTGAGCACGAGGACCCTTCTTACGATCCGAACGACTTCTCTTCAGGCAAGATGACCGAACCTCGATAACATTACTATCTTTGCCTATTGCTAGTAGTCTCGATCTATAGTTTTGCCTTGATGCCCATGATCTTCTTGTCAGCCTCCTACTTGTAACCAATTGCCATGTTTAACCAACCTACCTATGCAAACCGTTGCTTGGCTAAGTACGCTTCGCTCAGCCCTTCTTATAGCGTTGCTAGTTGCAGGTGAAGTGAAGATGCTTGCTCCATGTTGAAGTTTGGTTGGGTTATATCACACTATATAAATGCTTAAAATGAAATCATCTATATATTGGCAAGGGTGGAAGGCTAAGCCTTTTGCTTGGTGATTTGTTCCACTCATGCCGTTAGGATCCGTATAAGCCGATATTATGTTCCTTGATTATGCGTTCCTAACACGGTTGGGGTGTATGGGACCCCCTCGATAAACCGCTAAGTGCTAAGTCTTTTCCAGCAAGTCCCAACATTGGTACTATTTGCCTAATAACAAACTAAACTTGCATAGGGAGTAATTAACCCTCTTTCTTAATCAACAACCCCGGGCCAGTGCTCCACATGAGTGTTGGTCCGAAACGGGGGTTCTGCGGGGACACCTCAAGGAAACTCGAGGTTTGGTAAAAACCTGTAGAATCGCCCATCCGGTCGTGTCCTGAGACTTAGATACGCGCGGCTACTATCAGGGTGTCGACACGCCGGGAGGATTTGCTGGATTAGCCTTACCTTAGCTCGGTATATCTTGAGCACGGGATTCCGAGAATACTCGGGTCTTCCCACTTTGGAGTTGCGACTCCGCGGATCGTGGGCTTGTAATGGGTCAAGTTGGAACACCCCTGCAGGGTTTGAACTTTCGAAAGCCGTGCCCGCGGTTATGTGGCAGATGGGAGCTTGTTAATTCCGGTTGTAGATAACTTGACACAATGTTTCAAATACACTACCTGCGTGTGTTCCGTGACTGTCAATTTCCGAATAGGGATTCGGGAGTTGAACACGGAGGGGTTATGATTGTGGAGCTTGTAGCTAGGATCACTTCGTGATCACTTCTCGCCGAGGCTTCTCTTCTCGCTCTCACTCACGTAAGCTAGATGCTAGTTGCTGCTGCAGACACTGTTTCTTTTCTTCAGCCTTATCCTCACCCAAAGGCTTTGATAGTCTTGTTACCCGAGAACGGGATTGCTGAGACCTCTGTGGCTCACAGTTACTTCACACACCAGATGCAGGTCCAGCTGTGAGCTATCTAGGTGATGGCACCGAGCTGGATTGGGAGTACGACGAGGAGCGTAGCCGATACTACGTGCGCTACCCGGACGATCAGTAGTGGAGTCTCTTACTAGGATTCGATCCGCCTGTGGTTTATTTATCTAAGTTTGGTACTTTGACATTTGGCTTTTGCCCTTAGAGGGTTGTGATGTTCTTAATGTATGATGTTTGAGACTTGTACTGTAATTCTGTGACGTGGCGAGTGTAAGCCAACTATTTTCAGTTTACTATCCCCTCTTTTACATGAGTTGTGCAAAGATTACCGAACTTGAGATCATTCTAGGATGGATTTATGCCTTTAAGTCGTGCCTCGACACGTAGGAGGTATAACTCCATCCTGGGCATTACAAACACAGGGCCCGTTTATGGCCTATCCGAATTAGGCCCAGTAGCGTCATCTGGGCCGTCCAATATAATTCGAGCCTGTTTTAACTTCCGGCCCATGTATGGCCCATGACGTCTTTCGGCCCATATGAGGCCCTTATTACTCTCGGCCCATTAACGGCCCGTGGTAAAACTGGCCCGTAATGAACAGTGTATCACTTTATACCCATTAATGGCCCATTATTCCGTTGGGCCGTTTCCAGCCCATGTTATCTTTCGGCCTTCTCAGGGCCCAATTATTCTTGGGCTCATTTCCAGCATTCGTTTACTTTCGGCCCATTACTGTCATTTTCTGCTTGTGAGCCAAATACAGCCCATGGTTACAGTCGGCCCGTTTGTGGCCCGTTAATATGTTGGGCCATTTTCATAGCATCATCAAATATGTCCCCATTTATTCTTGGGCTCATTTCCAGCATTCATTTACATTCGGCCCATTACTATCATCTTCTGCTTGTGGGCCAAATAGAGCATGTGGTTACAGTCGGCCTGTTTGTGGCCCATTAGTCATTGGGCCGTTTTCATAGCGTCATCAAATACGGCCTATTAACGACGACCCGTTATGGTTGGCCTATGAACGGACGATTTCAACTCTAGCCCATTTACGGCCATAATGTGGTCTGTTATTGGCCCATGTTTGGCCAACTGATCATACGGCCCGTAGAAGGCCCATTGACGATACGGCCCGTATAAGGCACATTGTGTCTACGGCCCTTAGAAGGTCCATTGTTTCTACGGCCCGTAGGAGGCCCGTGTTAACTACAGTAAATATGTAGCCCATTGTTAATGTGGCCTAGTTTTAAAAAATAGGTTATTCCGGCCACTAGCAAACCGCGGAAAAAGAACTGCACTGACTACAAGAAAACAAATAAACAAGACAACAGAAATAAATAAGCAAGCAACTTACGCTAGGCTATCACGGCTATTACACATATTACATCCACTAGGCATCAAAGTTCGCCACAAGTGCAAATATAGGGAACAAAGCAGCATATTACATACACTGGCCGTCAAAATTGGCCACCAGTGCAAATAAACGAGGCAGCAAAACATGAGCATAACTGAAACAACTTCAGAAGATCTCAAGAAACGTGGTATCCACGATGCTGGCAATAAGCTTAGCAAGTTTATTAGCTTTGTCCTATTTGGCACTAAAATCCTCCAACGCTTGTTGTTGCACCAGAAAGTATGCATCTGAATGCTCCAGGGACTTCCGCCGTCCTTCCGCTTCTTGTCGCAGCATAGCTGATCGATGTCTTTCAGCTTGTAGCTGAGACTCAAGAAACCGAACTGATTTAGACAGTGAGTTTGAATAGCTTGTGCAAGCGGTAGTGGCCAGTAACTCCAACACTAAACCAAGACAGGACTTTGGGGTTGTCTCACTGTCTTCGAGATAGTCTTCCTTAGCTGTTTTATCAGCTTTGTTGGAGACCAACAAGGATGTGTCACTATCCTGAACCTTATCTGCATTACTTCCTTCAACATTGCTTAATAAGGCAGTCTTCCCCAATATTCTGTCAGCATTCTAAGAGAAGAAACAAGCAGACACATAACAGTTTAGCATGTACTAGTATATGAAACTCATTTCGGTGAACCAGTTCATTAGTAAGGTGGACAGGATTAAACTACTAAATCTTCTATTGCCAAGTACTAGTACATAATAAAAGCATCAAACAAACATATATCTATGTTCTATGGTCACTTCATTGTCTTGCCAAATCAAAATAGAGACACGATTCAAATCATATCAGTTCAAGACAAAGAAGCAGTGAAAGAATACAAAGCATGGGAAACTACACGGCACAACAAGATTTCATATGGGTACCATAGGTCTACATGTACAACAACACTATTTGCTTTGTTGTGATGCTAGTAATGTGCACGATATGAGAAGTCAACTGTATACACAATTGAAATTGAAATCAACAGAGCTATTGATAAAAGCAAGCCTGTTAAAGAAACATGCGTGAACATACCTGATGTGCCATTGGAGTTTCGATTGGATCCTTCAATTTAAAAATAAATTTGTATGAGTAAATACAGTGATACACGAGCAAAGCAGTATGCACGATAGCAATCATAGTTAAAAAGGCGCGCCTAAGGGACCGCTTAAGCGCGCCTAGGCTCTAGGCGTTGGCGAAACGCATTGCGCATAACTATGCTTAATCTGTGCATAACTGTGCATAAGCATGCGCTTTGGTCAGTAAAGCGCAAGGCGGTGGCAAAACGCACAATTAACGCCTAGTGTTTTTGGAACTATGATAGCAATGGAATATTAAATTAGAACAGTTGTTCTTCAAGTTTAGGCACTTGTTCTACATGAACAGAGTAGAGTAAGACGCAAGAATATAGTACTTAAAATATATAATGAGCTCATAGACCTTACCACATTCTTGGTTCGGGACCAGTATAGAACAAGGCATTCCCAGTCATCGTCCAGTAAATGTGTCTCAAGAGAACGTAAGGGAATTTGATGAGTTTCTTTGCCGGTGAAGTACGTTTTCTTCAGGTAATTCCGATACTGCCACCAAGCATTCTTGAAGATAGCAGAGGTATTAGTAGAGGTTACCTCATCCTGAGTTTCCAAACCGGTCCTTCTCTATAGAGAAAAATGGGAAATTCGGTTGTATTATAACCATAATGGAGGTAGGATGTATGGGACAAAGCAAAGTAATTGCCATGAATAACATTACTTACACATAACTCCTGGACAAACACGTGCAACTGGCATTTTCCTGCATCTTCAGTATAATATTTCGAAGATGGGAAGATACACACATACGATTTAACAACATCAAATGCGATAGATGCTAAAGTACGACTAGCTGGTTGTGCTTCCACCACGGGAATAGGCGTACTAACTGGTGGAGTTGGGGTTCGCCGTGGTAGTACTGGCCCTTTGGGCACCGGAGCTGCCTTACTAACTGCTCTTGTTTGGGAGCTCTATGGTGGAGATGGTGTTGTGTCAACAGGAACTGGGTTACTATTTGCTGGGGTTGGGGCTAGATTGGGTGAAGCTGGTTCTCTGTCCATCGCAGTAGGGGTACAATCTGCGAGAGTTTGGGTTATGTGTGGTAGGGCTGGTTCTCATGCATGTACAACCGGGGTGCTATCTCCACCAAGAGGTAGCACTGTTTTATTTGAAGACCGTGTTTTTAGTCTGCTAGATGCTGGCATCACCCGCTCCAATTCAAATGGCTGATAAACAGGAAACATAGTTGAATGTACAGACATTGTATGAGAGACAAATGCAATAGATAGTGTGGAAAAAAGAGGACATGAAATAGTTGACATGTATATTGTTAAACTAAAATGGATAGCATGACATAATTTCACATATATGATGTCTATCTAACTGGATAGCATAGCATAACATAATTCAAAGATATGATGAATAACTAAAACGCCGTGCCAAGTTAGAGCATACACCTCGGTGGGGGAATAGGACTGGTCATCTGTCTCTGAATCCATCTCTGAGGAGCTATCAGGACCCAACAAGAGATTTGCTTCAACAGGTAGCACTGTCTGCTCTGAAGGCCTTGTTTTCACTCCAGATTTTCAATCTCCCACCCAAATGGCTGATTCATAGGAAGAGTAGTTTAATGTACAAACATTGTCAACAAATGGAAATGTAATGAAAAAAAGGATGGGCAAGATATCTTTCAAATATATGATGCCTGGTTAAACAGGATGGCATTGCATATTTCACATATATTATGGCTGGCTAAAAGACATGAGACTGCATAATTCTCATATATGATATAGAAACTAAACAGGTGGCGACACAATATGTCTAAACTAAGAAGATGACATATATGATGTCAAAAGTAGGCACTACAAGGCAACATATGCATGATATGACTAACATCATCATGCCAAGGTAGAGCAAACACCATGGGGGGTAAATAGGAGTGGTCAGCGGTGTCTGAACCCGCCTCAGAACAGATATCTTCCTCTGGATTACAAACTGGAGAGGTGTGGGGAGGGTTTGCCATTGAACCCACCATGGAGTGTTGTGTGCATGACATTGTATTGCCACACAAAACTCTTCTCTTTTTCTCTACATTTTCAGCATGACTGTGTACAATATCTGACATGCATACGAAAAATATGGTGAGATTATGTAAGGAGAGCATGCAGAAATTTAGAGTGATGGTAACAACAAGTGGATGGATCCAAAAATAATGATAGCAGGCTGATGATTGCTTTAATTTAATAAAAAGACAGATGATAATTGCTTTACTATTTGTTTCCCACCCAAGATGAACAACATAGGCATACCCTGGGTGAACCATATATTAGACAGAGGTACTATTCATTGCTTCCTCGATATGTGCCCCGCAACTAATTTAGAACTCAAGTTTGAACATTAATTTGAACCTAACTTGGAGTCCAAGAGGTGGACAGGACGATAAAGTAGCAGGTAACTGTAAGAAATGCATAACATAAGCAGAATCAAAAGAGTGCGACCTCTCTTGTGGATCCGTGTACTCCTCAGGTTCATCTGCTGAGTCGATGATGGTGATGTGATGTCGTTGCGGTGGGTGCCGGCGGCAGGGAAGGAGATCTGATGCGGTGAAAGACGGCCAGGAGTCGTGATGTCTGGTTTGGTGGATGTTCCTGTCGATGGAGCACCTCAGGTGAGGTGGACGACGTCGCGGTAGGAGCAGTACAAACCATACAAAGTTCCCTTCGACACCTACCTGTAACTGAAGTAATTCTATAAGGGCTCATTTGGCTTGCATGATTCTAAAAACGCAGGGATAGGAAAAACACCGGAATAGGATAGGAATGCACATGGTAAACAGAGCATTTGTAAACACATGATTTCTGTCAACTTGGGTGTTTGGTTTACAGGAATTGGAAGAGCAGAGGAATGCAAAGAAACATGGCAAAAAAAGTGAAACCATATGAAAGCGTGTAGAGTTAGAATGTTATTCTGCCACTCATGCACTTGGTCTTGTTTTCATGCACAGGATTTTGAAAAGTAGGTCCAGGTGGATGTTTTGCTTAATTGAAGTCAACAAAATGCATGCATAATTGAATAGTAGGGTGCCATTGGAAAATTCCCTATTGTTATGTTTTTTCGTCAAACCAAAATAGCCCTAATGGATCGACATGAATGTATATTAATAAGAGATGCAACTAGTGTACAACCTCTTTGCCGTAGCTGTGTCGACCTCAGCATCATTGGGTTGGTCCCTAAAGCAGTTGAGGCAGAGGTGGCTGTCGGAGGTGTGGAGGAAGATCTGAGGAATCTGTAGACGGCGTCTAGGGCACTACTCTGTTGTGATGGATCGTTCTGTCGTTGGAGCAGCCCTGGTGAGCCGTAAGATGTCAAGGCTGAAGCAGCGCAAGACAGACATCGTCAATCTCAAGTGGGATTTTAATAGCATCTCCAATAGATGATGTAAAATAGATGTAAAATTTACATCACCAAAAACACCCTGACTACAAAAGATGAGGTAAAAACTGTTGACTCCGAACTTAATTGTCGAAACTAAAATTTATTGTGGAATCTGAATGTTAATGTCAAAACTGAACGCAATGGTAGCACAGAGGCACTTGACATGTAGTTTAGGGACGGCTTGCAGTTCATCTTCAACATGCACCCCCCCTTAGCCGCCAGCCACCACCGGCCGAACCGCCGGCCCTAGCGCCGCCTCGCCGCCCCAAAACAACTCCCCACCGCCTGTCCGCCGCTGCCCCGGCCAGCCCTATAGCCCCCCCGTCCCCACCCTGAACCCTAAGATAGATAGTGGGGTACCTCTCCGGCAAGCCCCCGTCCCCGCTGTGGGTGGTTCTTCCTTAACTCCGGCGAGCCCTCCCACCCCCCTGAAAATCGACTGGCCCAAAGTCGATTCAGTCGACTGAAGTGTAGCTAAATCAGAGCAGAGCAGCAGCACGAGTGAGGGGGAGAGCAACAGCAGCAGCAGCGCGAGCGAGAGCCAGAGCAGCAGCAGCTAGGCGAGCGAGAGCCGGAGCAGCAGCAACAAATCCGGCTGGTATGGACGCTGCCATCGAAGGGGCCTCGCACTGGGGGAGAGTCGCCGTGGAGATGTCGCCCGCGGCGCCGGCTTCAAGGTAGCCGCTCCATGGGGGTGCGGGATGGAGCACAGTCGGCGCCGGGAGGTCGAGCTAAGTAGAAGGTGTGATGCAATGAGTGTACAACATCTTTGGTGGCCCTGAGTAGGCCTCGGCTTCTTCCAAGGAGTCGGTGAGGATATTGCAGTTTCGGTGGAGCAGGTTAAGGCGGCGCTGTGGGGATGGAGCAGCCGCGATAGACGAGGCGATCGTCGGAGCAGCTCCTTGGAGGTGGAGGACTGGGCGGCTGAACCGGCGGGACGACGAGATGGACGACGTGGACGAGGGACGTCGAGCTGTTGCGATGGACGACGTCGTCAGGGAAGAGGCTCCGGCTGGGCAGCGGTGAGGTGGCGGACGGAGGAGGGCGGGGTTTCGCGGCTGGAGCGGAGAGGTTATGGCAGCCTGGGATTTTGAATGGCAAAAAGGAGGCGATGGAGACGCGCTTGTCCAAAATGTAGGGTGTGTTACAAAAGTACCCCCCACCGATTTGAACTAGCGGCCCTTTCGGCTCAGGGTTAGACGGGGGATCTCGCATGTCGGGATTTGGCAACTGGATGGAGTTTTCGCGCGCGTTGTAATTTCGGGATAGCAAGGCGCGGGTTGTGAAGGCGCCAGTTTTGGGAGCACGATATCTGAATTTTCGGGATATAACAAGGTGCGGGTTGAATTTTAGGGACAAGCCTAACATGTAATATTGTACTTGTACGTACCAAATCAATTCACACTTCCCTCAACCAAAAAGAAAACAAAAAAAATAAAACTATTCACACCACACAAAAAGAGAGTCTTGCCCCGTTTACTATAAAAATGCTATTTAAAGCTACTCATACCAACAATTTAGTGCAATTAAATGCTATTCGGTAGTATGAGTCCATGTTATGTCCAATTTAATTTTTTCGCTTGTTGTACAATGCATGTAACGTACTCATACCAACATTTTAGTGCATTCCAAATGTCTATACTACCGCTGCAATTCGAACTGAATTTGAATTTGTTTCTCTATTTCAATAACAATCTACAATCATGATTTTTGCCAACTTCAACCATCATTCGTGTATTACCTTAATAACACACCACATGATTACTATAGAGATAGATATGAACTATGTGTACTACATGAACTCGAATTCTATTTTTTGAATACACTTGATGTTGATTCCAAATAATAGTACATTTGATGTACTAACTATATATTCATAATCAAAACCATGTTCCATACGTGTACATCGTGTTTATCACACATAGTATAGTGCCCCGCCCCCTACATTATGACAAGTATTTAGACCTGAGATGCAAAAGCCACACATTAGCCCAAACTAAGATCAATGTTCTATATGTTATACGTAGTACTAGCAAGATGCCCATGCGTTCCACAGAACATCAACATGATAAAGGGGAGGCCTAATTTGCAAATATGGAGAGGGGTGTGTGTATCTTTTTCCAAAATTTCCATAGTTTCCTTCCAATCCGTTAGATATAAATTGGACTGCCTATATTGCAGGATGGCACCATCATCAACAACTCCGTTTTTATAAGAGTAGAGATAAAATATATTATATGTAGTATAACATGTTCATAACCACACCATGTGTATCACCGTTATATATATTCACACATGCGTCGGTTTAAAACACTATGATAAATTCTTCAAATATCCAAATTCAATTTTTATAATGTAGTATGATCTCTATTCGTCTTTTACACCCACACAATTCTCTTATCTTTGTAGCTAGCTAGCGCTAACTTTCTCTCATGCATGCAGACGCCTGCATCCCTCTCATCCTCCCCCAACATTCTCTAGCTCCATCGCGCAAATTTGTCTTTTCACTTTAGGGCGTTCACCCATGGTGTGTGTAGGCCCCCCAGCTCCTTCTTTACGGCACACATCGATCCATATGCCTCTCTAGCCAAGTGTGCCTAGCACAAAACACAAGCTTCCCCTCTTCTCTTATCACCGTCCATGCCTCACTCCCACCATTCTCTTCATTGATCTCGTACTAGCACACTCATCCCCCCTCGATATAGTATGACTCTCGCACCACCTCCTAGATGCATCCCTCTCTCTCTATCCTTCTCCCCGTGCCTCATTTGCTTCTAACACACACATGCATGTGTATCGATCAATCTCCGAACATATACCTGGGCCGACTTTAACTATCCCCCCCATCGATCGACGTACCTCACAAGTTATGTCTCTCCTTTCTCTGACAAAGGACGATTGATCTTCCCACGTAGTTATGTCTTCTTACCACAGCCATATCGCCCCCCTCATCATTCGTGCATGCCTCCTGACCCGTCTCTCACACGCACATGCACAGACAGACATCCATCCCCTCTCTTATTGATATTGCAGGCGTGCCCTCCGGTTGTCTAGCAAGCCTATCCCACCATTTGTTAGAAGCAACTCCACTACCACCCCCTCCAACACTCTAGCTCTGTCTCTCTCCCAACCTTATTCCTCTCCTACACATATGCATGGATGCCGATTGATCTCCCTTAATACATGAGGTAGATCGATCTCCCTTAATACATGAGGTAGGCCTCTCTCCTCCTCCACACATATACCAGCCATTGTACGTCTATAGTTAATTAGGCCTCCCTCCCCCCACCACACACCAATAGTCGAGCGGTGTAGGTAGGTATCCATGCCACAGAGACAAACTGCACATGTCCCCTCTCACGTTCCAGTAGGCCAGCCACTCTATATCTTTGACGTGGGCACACACAAATTCGATGGCACTCTTTATCGATTGCGCACGTGCACACACCATCATCCCTCTCTTCGATTCTATGGACACCTCAAGCCGATGATACCTCCACTCTCTTCTCGTGGATCGCCCCCTCTATATATATGATATATACAGGACTCTATTTCACACACATTGCATATCTTACATTTTTTGATTGACCCCACCCCCCCAAAAACTCTCACGAACACACGCACACTATACCTCTCTACGTTTGTATCTCTCTCACACAACCCCACGTAGGTGGTGTACGTATACAAGAAGAGAATAGGTGCACCGTGCACGTACTCACGCTTCGTGCCCAACCACACCCGCGCGGGTACACAGTGGAGCTCATTTCTGTACGAAATGGCAGCCCACGTGCTAATTTGAACGCGTGTAACGGTTGTTTACCTACGGAGGTCGTGTACCACGCGTGCACAAAACAAAGTTCGACTTGATGCGTTGGCGCGTTATATTTAAATAAAGTTATATCACTCAATGGCACGTACACAGAATATAAAAAGATTTTTATGGAGAAAAAGGTAGTCCGCTCCACTATATACAATGGATCCTTCCTGCCTGGTTTGTCTCTCTTCAGAGTATTGATGTCCTCTACACAACCTTCTTCTTGTAGACGTTGTTGGGCTTCCAAGTGCAGAGGTTTGTAGGATAGTAGCAAATTTCCCTCGAGTGGATGACCTAAGGTTTATCAATCAGTGGGAGGCGTAGGATGAAGATGATCTCTCTCAAACAACCATGCAACCAAATAACAAAGAGTCTCTTGTGTCCCCAACAAACCCAATACAATGGTAAATTGTATAGGTGCACTAGTTCGGCGAAGAGATGGTGATACAAGTGCAATATGGATGGTAGATATAGGTTTTTGTAATAGGCAAATATAAAAACAGCAAGGTAGCAAGTGGTAAACGTGAGCATAAACGGCGTTGCAATGATAGGAAACAAGGCCTAGGGTTCATACTTTCACTAGTGCAAGTTCTCTCAACAAGGATAACATAATTGGATCATATTACTATCCCTCAACATGCAACAAAGAGTCACTCCAAAGTAACTAATAGTGGAGAACAAACGAAGAGATTATGGTAGGGTACGAAACTACCTCAAAGTTATTCTTTCTGATCGATCTATTTAAGAGTCCGTAGTAACGTTCAATCTATCATAGAGTTCGTACTAGAATAACACCTTAAGACACAAATCAACCAAAACCCTAATGTCACCTAGATACTCCATTGTCACCTCAAGTATCCGTGGACATGATTATACGATATGCATCACACAATCTCAGAAACATCTATTCAACCAACACATAGAACTTAAAAGAGTGCCCCAAAGTTTCTACCGAAAAGTCAAGACGAAAACGTGTGCCAACCCCTATGCATAGATTCCCAAGGTCACGGTACCGGCAGGTTGATCACCAAAACATACATCAAGTAGATCACATGATATCCCATTGTCACCATAGATAAACACGTGCAAGACATACATCAAGTGTTCTCAAATCCTTCAAGACTCAATCTGATAAGATAACTTCAAAGGAAAAACTTAATCCATTACAAGAGAGTAGAGGGGGAGAAGCATAATATCCAACTAGAATAACAAATCTCGCGATACATCAAGATCGTGCCATCTCAAGAACACGAGAGAGAGAGAGAGATCAAACACACATCTAATGGTACATACCCTCAGCCCCGAGGGTGGACTACTCCCTCCTCGTCATGGAGGGCGCCGAGATGAAGAAGATAGCAACCGGAGAGGGATTCCCCCTCTGGCAGGGTGCCGGAAAAGGGTCTAGATTGGTTTTTGGTGGCACCAGAGGCTTTCAGCGGCGGAACTCCCGATCTAGGTTATTTTTCGGAGGTTTCAGTATATATAGGAGGTGTTGGAGTCGGGGCCAAGCAAAGGGGGGCTACGGGCTGTCCACGAGGCAGGGGGCGCGCCAAGTAGGGGGGCGCGCCCCCCACCCTCGTACGCAGTCTGTGGGTACTCTCGTCCCCCTCTGGCACTTCGTGGGCTTCTTCTGGTCCAAAAATGATGTCCATTGATTTTCAGGTCAATTGGGCTCCATTTGATATTCCTTTTCTGCGAAAGCCTAAAACAGGAGAAAAACAGAAACTGGCACTCGGCTCTGGGTTAATAGGTTAGTCCCAAAAATAATATAAAAGTGTATAACAAAGCCCATTAAACATCCAAAACATCATAAATAATAGCATGGAACAATAAAAAATTATAGATACGTTGGAGACGTATCAAGCATCCCCAAGCTTAATTCCTGCTCGTCCTCGAGTAGGTAAATGATAAAATAGAATTTTTGATGTGGAATGCTAACCAACATAGTTTTTAATGTAATTCTATTAATTCCGGCATGAATGTTCAGATCTGAAAGATTCAAGACAAAAAGTCTATATTGACATCAGAAATAATAATACTTCAAGCATACTAACAAAGCAATCATGTCTTCTCAAAATACTATGGCTAAAGAAAGTTATCCCTACAAAATCATATAGTATGGCTATGCTCCCTCTTCATCACACAAAATATTCATATCATGCACAACCCCGGTTTCAGCCAAGCACTTGTTTTCATACTCTATTCTTTCAAACCTTTCAACTTTCACGCAATACATGAGCGTGAGCCATGGACATAGAACTATGTGGAATAGAGATGTGGTTTTGGAGAAAACAAAAAGGAGGGAGATAGTCTCACATCGACTAGGCGTATCGACGGGCTATGGAGATGCCCATCAATAGATATCAATGTGAGTGGGTAGGGATTGCCATGCAACGGATGCACTAGAGCTAAAAATGTATGATAGCTCATCAAAAGAAACTAAGTGGATGTGCATCCAAATTGCTTCCTCATGAAGACCTAGGGCATTTGAGGAAGCCCATCGTGGGAATATACAAGTCAAGTTCTATGATGAAAATTCCCACTATGTCGGGGGAAACTGTCCACCACGAACACCTATGGGACCGGAGCCCCTTGTCGTTGCGGTAAGGGAGCGGAGGGAGCACGAAGAGCAGATCGTGGAGAGCACGCGGGCAGTTTACCCAGGTTCGGGCCGCGATGGACGCGTAAAACCCTACTCCTGCTTAGTTTGTATTGAGTTGGGGAGCTCGGGAGCTTGAAGAACTAGCTACGCCGAGCGGATGAGCGATCTAGGTTCCGAACCCCCTCCACGTTGTGCATGGGCCTCCTTTTATAGTGCAAGGGGTCACCGACAGGTGTCAACGTGGGAGAAAGGGTAAAAAGGTAATAGTGGTGGTAGTTGTAACAGTGCGGGAATAGTGGAGCAACAGTGCATGAACAGTGGTCGCTACCTACTTTGACAGTGGGGGACAAGAGCATTTAATGCCCGTCGCCGTCGACCCCAAAAGCGCCCGCCCTTGCGTCTCCGTTTGCCACGGCGATGGCTTTACCACCGTGGAGCGCCACCGTGCCCCCAGGCTGCACAACCATCCGCCACGCGTCCCTGGAGTGGCCCCAGGGCGACGCGTAGTTCGATGAGCTAGAGCGCGGACATGCAGCGCGACTCCCCCCGGCAAGCACCTTGCCGGGGTCTTGACCTTGCCGGGCCCGGGAGCTTGTCGGGCTTTGAAGCTTGTCGCTCCCCGGGCCCTGCCGGGGCGCACGTTGCGCCGAGGCATGTCTCCTGTAACGTAATCTTCCAGTCTTCCTGGCAAGCTCCTCTTGCCAGGGCCTTGCGTGAGTGAGGTAATCTTGAGCCTGGAGCGGCCTTCCCGGCAAGCTCCACTCGCCGGGGTCTTGATCTTCTATCTTGTATACTTTGTTTTTGAATGGTTTTATATGGAGCAGGAAGGTCTCCGGCAAGCGCGTGGTAAGCCCTGCCGCGGGAAGCTGCTACTGCCCGTGCACAAGTTGGGGTACTGAGGTACCCCTACCTTAGTACACCGACAGGAGCCCCCGGGCCTGGGCCACACACGGTGCCGAGCGCTGTTGGGCCAGGCCCAAAACAGTGCACGGGCACGCGCGGCCCACGGCACGCCGAATCCACTTCCGCATCTGCCGCGTCCCTCCGTAACGGCACGCGTCGATTGCGGCGTCGTGGGATGGGACGTGGCCACGTTCTTTTAATGGAAAGAGCGAAACGCCCCCCACTTCCCAATAAAAGCAGAGGAAGCAGGAGCGGTTCCCCTCCTACGCCTTCATTGCTTCTTCTTCCATCTCCAGAGATTCCTTTTGCGCTCCGCCTCCACACCTCCTCCGCCGTCTCCTGCATCTGCGGCGCCGCCGGACTCTTCGCCCCCCTTCCCTCGCCGCCTCCGCCATGGCCCCGAAGACCGAGAAGGCGAAGGCGGAGAAGACCAAGAAGGAGAAATCTGAGCAGGCGGCGAGGCTTACTCTGCTGCGGAAGCGGAACGTCGTCTTCTCGCCGAGGCTCAGCGCGCGGGAGCTCTGGAACAAGTACTACTTGTTCTGGGCCAAGGAGACCAAGGCGCACCCTCGGACCAGAGCCTATCCCGCCGCCGCCAAGGACAATTATCCCGGCGGGTACTTCTTCTTCGCAGCTTTCTTTCATTGCGGCCTTTGTCCTCCTTTTTCCGATTTCTTCTGCGATATCATGCACACCTACGGCCTCCATCTTCTTGACTTCACCCCCAACGCCATCCTCACGATGGCGGTTTTCGCACATATGTGCGAAAACTATATTGGGATATATCCAAACATAGCGTTGTTTAGGCACTTCTTCACCCCTAGAGCAGAGGCCGGCGCTCCCCTCTCCGGAGGAATCTCTTGGGTTTTCCGCCTGAACAAGAAAGAGTCCTACTTGCCGGGGGAGCTCCGCGGCAAGTGGGAGGAGTGGCGTGCAGACTGGTGTTGGATAGTCGAGGACGAGCCGCAACCTTTCACCGCGCCGCGCACAACAGCCATCGTGCGCGGCAGGGACTGGAGTGAGCTGGATTCGGACGACGGCAAGCTCAATGTCACCCTCATCAGAATTCTTCGTCTCCGGGTAGCAAAGTTGTCCGTCGGAGAAGTAGGAACAGATTTCCTCCGCCGCCGCATTGCCCCTCTACAGGATAGGAAGAGGCCGGCATGGGAATACGGCAACGCGGCGGACGTAATGAGATTGCGCCCGGGGCTGAACTTCAACTTCACGGCGCTGGAGCTGAAGGGGATGGTCCGGGAACTCTTTAAACATGACCCGGCCCACCCAGAGTGGTTCAGAGCTCCCCGGGGAGTGGTGCCCCTTTGCAACAGCACGGCCCGGGATTCCCTTCGCGCCATGATGCCCGCGTGTGACTCGCATGGCATCGACCGCACATGGATTCCGCCCAAGCCAGACGTCATCATGAGCTTCTTCGACAACCTGGTGGAGGTGGCGAAGAACAAAGACGAGATCAAGGGGCTCACACGGGACACCACCGACCAGGAGATAGCGTATATAGCTTCTCGGGTTGAAGAGGCCGCTGCAGCCGCAGCGGCAGGAGAATTTGGCTTTACGCCCGATGAGGCAGAGGCTGCGGATGCGTCCTGCCAAGCGGAGGAGGCGGAGATCCGCAGACTTCTGCAGCTTCCTCCCGACGAGCTCGCCGGGGTCCCTTCTTTGAGGCACTCCGGGATCCCTGGAATCCTGACCGAGGCCGCGGCGAGAGGCAGCGCTGCCGGAGGAAACAGAGGCGCCGCAGGGGGCGGAGGCACCGGAGGGGGCGGAGGCGCCGGAGGAAGAGCGGCCACAGTGTAGGGCACTGGGCCCAGCAAGCCTGCCGAGGAGGAGGAGGAGGAGGAGGAGGAGGACGTCGGGGCCGACGAGGACTCCGACGGGTCTCTGGGGCTCTACGCCGACGACCTCTCCTCGTCACCGGAGACCTCCCCGCCTCGGGCAAGTCCCAGGCGATCTCCGCTGAAGCGTCTCCGCAAGGCGACGACGGGGACGAGGGCCCAGGCGCCCCGACAACAACCAACTCGCCGGGCGGCACGAGCTACCCGGGGGAGCCAAGCTGCGACGGGGGCGCCCGGCGCACCAACCACGGCGGGGGCGACCCGCACACAGGCCACGGCGGGGGCGACCCGCACGTCAGCGCCAAGCGGAGGAGGGTCTTCGCAGGGCGGAGCGGCTGCTCCGCCTGCTCCCCGGGCCTCGGCGTCCACAGGGGCCGGGTCCTCGCAGCCCCCAGCCCCGGGGACCGCCAAGCGCCCGAGGGGGTCTTCGCCTCCTGCTCCTCGCGCGGACGCGTCTCAGGTGGCGTTCGACTTCTCCGCCCTGAGCGACGACGAAGACGACGAGGAACAGGAGTAAGAACTTGAGGCTTCGCATCTTCTTCAACTTTGTCTTGATTTTTGCTGATTCTGATCTTGCTTTCTGCTCCGATTTCAGGACCCTGGCCCAGCGAGTGGCGAAGAAGGCCAAGGTTCCCGTTGTCGAGGTCGCGGACGACTCGCCCGTCGCGGCGACTGGGGACGCGCCGGAGACGAGCCTGCCGGACCCGAGCGCTGCTCCGAGGAGCAGCCCCCAGCGCAGCCCCCAGCGTAAGTCCGGGTTTCATACTTCCGCTTGTCGGGCGCGCTTTGAGGAACTTGCTTATATTGACACCTTGCTGTTCTTGTTGTTGTCTTGATTGTTTTGTGCAGATGTGGAGCCGCAGCCACAGGAGCATCCGGAGGTTGCTCCCGAGGAGCCGCAGGCCCCGCCGTCCCCGCCAAGGGCGAACTCTCCGGCAAGGGAGAGCACTCCGCCAAGGGCGGGTACTCCGCCGAGGGCGAGTACCCCGCCAAGGGCGAGTAGCCCGGCGAGGGCGGCCACTCCGCCAAGGCAGAGCTCCCCGGCGAGGGAGCCCGCCGCTGACGACGTCCGTCAAGGTATGTTCTTGTAATTTTGTCTTCTTGGATTCGCCTCTTTTTGGATATTTGCTTGAACTTCTTTTACTTTTTCTTCTTCTTCTAGATCCTCCTCCCCCGGAACAGATGGAGACGGAAACCATCGTCGTGGAGGAGGACGCGCAGGGCGACGACAGCAACGCCCCTGTCGTCGAGGACACGGCGGGAGCCACCGAGCCGGCTGCGGAGGAGACCGCTCCGGCCGCAGACGCGGCGGCCGGGGAGGGGGACGGCGGCCATACTGCCGGCCCGGAGGCGGCAGGAGCGTCGAGCGCTGCGCCGGCCGCCAACCCCTCCACCGAGAAGGAGCCGTCTGCCTATTATCTTGAGGCCCCCAATGGCGTTTACATCCAGGTGCCGTGGGGTTCTTCATCGCGAGCCCCCGCGGAAGGCGAGGCCTTTGATGGAGAGGTCCTTCCGCGAGGCCTTTGATGGAGAGGTCCTCGCCTCCGCGGGTCTGAAGATCGTCGAGGCGCCCGGCGGAAACGACGGGCCCGAGGAGGAGAAGCTGCTTCATCAGCTCCTGGCCCTTTATCGGGCCAGGCAGGCGAAGCTAGCGTCTCGGGAGGCCCTTGCCGCCAAGGCCGCCGTCGAGATGGAGAAGCGCGCGGCGGAGCTCCGCGCCGCCAACCAGGCTGCCCTCTGCGACGTGGCGGAGGAGCGCGAGAGGCTCGCCGGGGAGTACCAGGAGTGGCTCCTGGAGAAAGCCGAAGCCGAAGAGCAGCAGCGACTCGCCGGGGAGGAGCTGTCCCGGCGAGAAGGAGAGCTCGCCCAACGGAAGGTCAACCTCGACTCCCACGAGGAAGACCTTGCCGCTCGGGAGCAGGCCCTTGGCGGAGAGCTGAAGGAGGCGAAAGCCGCCGCGGCTGCCGTGGAGACCGCCAAGGAGGAGCTCGCGGCCAAGGTTGCGCAACTGGAGGAGTCACTGAAGGCGAGCGTGGAGAGGGTCACCGCGCTCAACACAGAGCGCGAGAAGGACGCCCACACCAACTCTGAACTCCAGGTGCGCCTCTCCAAGCAGGGCGACGAGCTGAAGGCCGCCAAGGATTCAATTGAGGATCTGGAGCTGAAGGTTTCCACGTTGAAGGACTCGCTCGACGCCGTCCGGGACCGGGAAACCAAGCTAAAGGAAGAGCTCCGTAGGGAGCGAGGCTTGGTGGAGAGCGCCAACACTGCGGCCGAGAACTTCCGCCGGACCGTCGAGGTGTGGACCGACGACTTGGTGTCCTCTGCATCCAACATCGACCAGGAGCTGCTGGCGCTGAAGGTTGAGCATCTCATCTACTCTCCGGATCCAAACCTCCCTCACAGCGCCAAGCTCAGCCTCTTCTTCAGAGGGATCGCGCCGGCTCTTGCAGATCTTCGGAAGAAGCTCCCCGCGCAACTGGCCGAGGAGTCGCGCCAGCTCTGCGCGGGGACCTTGGAGCGCGTCCTGACGAAGATTGTATACCGCAACCCCGGTATAAACCTCACCAACGTTCTCCGCAGCCTGCCGGCCGACGCAAACACGGAGGCACTGAAGGCGCATGTCGCCCACATCATCGCCAAAGTGAACAAGATTTCCAGGATCGAGGGCGACCGCGTAAATTAGGCCTCATTTTCCTTTATCTCTTTTGTCGCTGCATAGGGTGTTATGAACTCATTAATCATTGCGACAAGTTATCCCTTGTAAGATATTTATCTTATTTTGATTAATCAGTGCAATGTTATCTTCCTTGTCTTGGTCATTTACTTTGTATGTTTTTCACCCTACGCCTCCAGGGAGCTTGCCGGCAAGGGTCCTTTGCCGCGAGCGCTGAGTGCTAGACTCTGAGCAGCCTGCTGGCTAAGGTCTTACCGGCAAGCAACCTTGCCGCAGCTAGTCGCAACGCACTCAGCTTGTTGAGTGAACTCGAAAACGAAACAAGGGCGCGACACTTGTCGCAGCTCACTCAAGTCGTTGAGCGTACTCGAAAACAAGGTAAGGGTGCGGCTAGCTACGGGTAGGTTCCTCCGCGCACAGGTTTTCCATACAAAGTGTGAATGTTCAAGGAAGACAACTAAAATTTAAAAATTTGAACTGCTCAAATTCTAATAACTTAGCTTTCATATATTGTTTGCTTCTCAGTAAGGCTTCTCTTCCTTGAACAGCACTTGGTTCCTCTTCCATCTCCTTCCCCCCCGGCAAATTTGTGCGCGAGGAACATTCCTTCTGCTTAAGAGGCAAGGAAAAAAGAAGAGGGGAACAAGTATATAGCCTTTCGGCGTGCTAATGCTTACCGGATATGTATGTTGCACAAGATGCCAAATAACACATGCAAATAGCAAAGAAAAGCATGTAAAAGGCAAATAGCGCAAAACACAAAAACTTTACTAATGCACGGGGTCTGCGCCCGGCTTTGTACAAAGGGTTACATGCAACAGCGGCAAAGCTTGTACAAAAGATGGTTGCCGGAGCGGATCACGGCAACCGCGCCTTATGGGTGAAACTTGCGAAGATGCTCTATGTTCCAGGAGTTGCTCACCGGTAAGCCTTCTTCGGTCTCAAGGCGGACAGCGCCGGGCCTTGTGACTTGTCTCACCCGATAAGGGCCTTCCCACTTCGGCGTCAACTTGTTGGAATTCTTGGCGGACTGAACACGCCGAAGAACAAGGTCGCCTTCCTCGAGACTCCTGGCCTTGACCTTGCGGCTATGGTAGCGACGCAAGGCTTGCTGGTATCGAGCAGCTCGTACAGCAGCCTGGAGACGTTCCTCCTCGAGGAGCAATGCATCATCTTGTCGCAGTTGCTCTTGCTCGAGCTCATCATAAGCGAGCACTCGAGGAGACCCGTATACGAGTTCCGTGGGAAGAACTGCCTCTGCTCCATAGACTAGAGCAAAGGGTGTCTGTCCGGTGGCTCGACTTGGTGTCGTTCTGATTGACCAAAGAGCCGCCGGTAGCTCCTCTATCCAGTTTTTTTCGCACTTGCGCAGCCTGTCAAAAGTCCTTGTCTTGAGTCCACGCAGCACTTCAGCATTTGCCCTCTCCGCTTGGCCATTGCTCCTCGGGTGAGCAACAGAAGCGAAGCAGACCTTGGCGCCAAGGTCTTGGACGTACTGCATGAAGGTGCGACTAGTGAATTGCGTACCGTTGTCGGTAATGATCCTGTTAGGGATTCCGAAACGGCACACAATTGACCTGAAGAACCTGACCGCTGACTGTGCTGTCACCTTTCTCACTGGTTCCACTTCTGGCCACTTTGTGAACTTGTCGATTGCAACGTACAAGTACTCAAAGCCCCCGACAGCGCGATGGAAGGGGCCGAGGATATCGAGCCCCCAGACCGAGAAGGGCCAGGACAAAGGGATCGTTTGGAGAGCTTGAGCTGGCTGATGGATCTGCTTTGCATGGAACTGGCACGCTTCACACTTGGTTACTAGCGCAGTTGCATCTTGGAGGGCTTCTTGCCAAAAGAACCCTTGCCGGAATGCTTTCCCGGCAAGAGCCCTTGCGCCAATGTGGTGGCCACATATGCCTCCGTGTATTTCTGCCAACAGCTTCTGTCCATCTTCTCTGGAAATGCACTTCAACCTGACACCATTGAGTCTTCTTCTGTACAGCTCATTGTCCACGAACTGGTACATACTTGACTGCCTGGTTATCTTCTCTATTTCTTCTGGGTCGTCGGGAAGTTCTCCAGTTTGCAGAAAACGGACGATCTGCTGCGCCCATGCCAGAGCTCGTGGCTCAACGGCAAGGACTAAAGGCATGAGGGCCGCTGCGGGGACCCCAGCTTCTACGGCAAGAACCTCTGGCTCCGCCGGAGCTGATGGTCCCCCGGCAAGCTCGCCGGGGCGAGGCTTGTCGGGAACACTTGCTTCAACTGCACAGATCCTCGGATCTGCAGGAGCAGACTGTTCCTCAGCGTTCCGATCGTTGATCTTGGGGACCTTGGTGGCGGTTTCAGGAAGATCCGCCGGCAAGTAGTCACCGGAGACCAACTTTCTCTTCTTGGACTGCCCAATTGATGGTGTAACGGATGGTTGAGTCAGCTTGAGCAAGAAGGTCCCTGGTTCCACAGGTAACTTCATCGAAGCACACTTTGAAAGGCCATCTGCAATGTCATTCTGAGCTCTCGGGACGTGCTCCATTTGCAGACCTTCAAAGTGCTCTTCAAGCTTCCTCACTTCATCTACATAAGCTTCCATCAAAGGGCTCTGGTAACTCTTGTTAACTTGTCAGACCACCAACTGAGAATCTCCCCGCACAATCAGCTTTCTGATCCCAAGTTCGGCCGCAATCCTGAGGCCGGCGAGCAAACCTTCATATTCAGCAGTGTTGTTTGTTGCTTGCTCCCTTGGGAAGTGCATCTGGATAACATACTTGAGGTGCTCTCCGGTGGGCGCGATGAGTACCACGCCAGCACCGGCGCCTTGCAGCGAGAAGGCACCGTCAAAGTACATTACCCATTCACTTGTCGCTTCTTGTACAGGTGCACTTGCTTCTGGAATTTCTTCATCGGGCGTCGGGGTCCATTCAGCTATGAGTTCTGCCAAAGCTCGGCTTTGTATGGTTGAAGTACTTTCAAACTTGAGTCCAAAGCTCGACAGCTCCAGTGCCCACTCAACGATCCTGCCCGTTGCTTCTGGATTGTGCAATATCCTCTTCAGCGGAAAGCAAGTGACCACTGTTATCTCATGTGCCTGGAAGTAATGACGCAGCTTTCTCGAGGCCATAAGGAGACCAAAGAGCAACTTTTGCACCCCGGAGTATCTTGATCTAGCCCCCTGCAAGAGGGAGCTTACAAAATACACCGGGCGCTGCACCATCTTCTTCCGTACTTCTTCTTGTTCCTGCGCAGAGTTTTCCTTGTCGGGGCCAGAGCTTGTCGGAGCAGCCCCCTGCTTGTCGCTGGATTCGCTTGCCGGTGGTGCAGACTCCTCATCGGCCTCCCTCTCCGCTACTAACGCAGCACTAACCACCTGGTTGGTTGCCGCTAGGTATAGCAGCAACTTTTCCTGTGGTCTAGGTGCGACAAGTATTGGAGTGGAGGATAGGTACCGTTTCAAATCTTGCAGCGCTGCCTCGGCTTCCGGGGTCCACTTCATGGGACCTGCCTTCTTCAAGATTTTGAAGAAAGGTAGGGCGCGTTCTGCAGACTTCGAAATGAACCTACTGAGGGCAGCCACACAACCTGCAAGCCTTCTGACATCCTTGACGCGCCTCGGGGCTTCGATCTGCTCGATGGCTTTAATCTTGTCGGGGTTAGCTTCAATCCCCCTCTGTGACACAAAGAACCCGAGAAGCTTGCCGGAGGGGACTCCAAAGACGCACTTCTCGGGGTTCAACTTGAGCTGTATCTTGTGCAGGTTCTGAAATGTCTCTTCCAAATCTTGGACCAGGGTATCCTTGCTCTTGCTCTTCACCACGATGTCATCCATGTAAGCCTCTACATTTCTGTGGATCTGTGGCTCGAAAGTAGTGTGCACTACCCTTGCAAATGTTGATCCTGCATTCTTCAGTCCAAATGGCATGCGTATGAAGCAATAAGTGCCACATGGAGTGATAAATGCAGTCTTCTCTTCATCCTCTTTGGCCATAAAGATCTGGTGGTAGCCTGAATATGCATCAAGAAAAGAGAGTAGCTCACATCCGGTAGTGGAGTCAACGATCTGGTCAATGCGCGGCAAAGGGAATGGATCCTTGGGACATGCTTTATTCACATCGGTGAAGTCTATACACAGTCTCCACTTCCCATTGGCCTTGCGCACGACGACTGGGTTTGCTAACCACGTCGGATGGATCACACCTCTAACTAGGCCTGCTGCCTCTAGCTTCTTGATTTCTTCAGCAATGAATTCTTGGCGCTCCACAGCTTGCTTCCTCACCTTCTGCTTGACGGGCCGCGCATGAGGACAAACAGCAAGCTTGTGCTCAATTACCTTCCTGGGAACACCGGGGATGTCAGATGGTTGCCAGGCAAACACATCGACATTCGCCCGCAGGAAGGCAACGAGCGCGCTTTCCTATTTGCTGTCAAGTGTGGCACTGATGGTGAAGGTACCACCAGTGCCGTCCTCCTTGGCGGATACCTTCTTGGTTGCCGGTGGAGCGGCCATTGCCTTCTTACACTTGCCGGTGGAGCTCGATGGAACGTCCTCGACGGCAGCGCAGCACTCCGAAGAGGTGCGGTTGCCGGAGTGGGCCCCAGAGCACTTGCCGGACTTGGTCTTCGTCTTCTTCCCCCCGGGAGCTTCAGCGGCAAGTGTGCCCTTCTCTGCCGCGGCTGCTGCATCCCGGTAGATCTTGTCGGCGCAGACAAGCGCATCTTTCTTGTCGCCATGGACAGTGATGACGCTTATCGGCCCCGGCATCTTGAGTACGTTGTAGGCGTAGTGGGAAGCTGCCATGAACTTGGCGAGGGCGGGACGGCCGAGTATCCCATTGTATGGCAATGGAATATCGGCGACGTCAAATGTGATGCGCTCAGTTATGAAGTTAAGCTCCCCGCCAAAAGTCACCGACAGAGTTATCTTCCCCTTGGGCTTGCTCCTTCCCGGGTTGATTCCTTGGAAAGAACCGGTCTCTTCGAGCTCGCCATCTGGGATTTGGAGTTTCTTGATCACAGCAGAGGAGATCAAGTTCAGCCTGGCCCCGCCGTCAACCAACATTTTAGTGACCTTGAGGTTGCGGATGCTGGGGGAGACCAGCATCGGCAAGCACCCGACCGCTGTGGTGCGGTCAGGGTGATCCTCAAGATCAAAAATGATGGGCGTGCTGGACCATTTGAGGAGCCTGCGCGACTCCACGGGCGGCTCTACCGCATTCACCTCCCGCACCCACTGTTTGAGTTGGCGGTGGGAGGTGTGCAGAGAGGCGCCACCGTCGACGCACAGGACCTCCGTGGCCTTCTGGAACTCCTGCTCGCTGTTATCTTCATCCTCCATGTCATCGTCGTCGTCTTCTTCATCCTTGTCGCGGCCCCGGGGAGGTCGGTCACCTTGCCGCTGCTTGGCCTTGCCGCGGCGTCCTCCCCGGCCATTGAATGGCCGCTTCTTGCTCGGTTCTCCTCCGCCACCTTGGGCCTTCTCCTTGTCGCGCCTCTCGTACTCAGCTTTCTGCTGCTCGACGAGGTACTCGACGCGTTTGCAGTTGGAGAGGTCGTGGCCCTTGGTGCGGTGGATCTTGCAGTATTGCTTGTCGGAGCCGTCCTGCTTGTGGGCTGCCGCCACAGGGGCAGGCTCCTTGCCGGAGCCGCCAGCCTGTGTTTGCTTGGCGGGAGCCTCCTTGCCGGACTTCTCGACGGCAAGCACTTCCTTCTTGTTCTTCCTTCTATTGTTTCGCCGCCGGCTCTTCTTTGCCGGGGCGGCGTCGTCGCTGTCGCTTCCCCCAGCGCCAGCATCTTCCCCGGGGAGTCTCCTCCCCTCTTCTGCGCGCGCGCACTTATCAGCTAGAGCATAAAGTTCGCTGACATCCCGTATCTTGGTCATGGCCATCTCTTCACGCATGCGGCGGTTACGTACGTTCTGGTGGAACGCACTGATAACCGCGGCAGGGTGGACGTCGGGGATGTTGTGCTGCACGCGGCTGAAGCGCTGGATGTACTTGCGCAGAGGTTCCCCTTCCTTCTGGGCCAGAATGTGGAGATCACTCTCCTGGCCGTGGGGTTTGTGGCCGCCCGTGAAGGCGCCAACAAACTGGTGGCAAAGGTCCGCCCAAGAAGAAATGGAGCCTTCCGGCAAGTGCATGAGCCAAGGAAGTAGTTCGCTAGTATCTTCTCGTCGCGCCCCCTGGCAGCCTGCACCGCGATGGTGTAAATGCTGAGGAATTCCGAGGGGTGCGTCTTGCCGTCGTACTTCTCCGGTACGTCGGGCTTGAAGTTCTTCATGCTGGGCCACTGGACGCGCCGCAGCTCACGGGTGAACGCAGGGCAACCTGCCGCGTACGGCAAGTCGCCTGGCTCACCGGGCGCGTGCGTGTCAACAGCGGTCCCAGCTCTCTGGTCTGATTGTCGCCGAGCTTCTCGGCGGCGCTCGATCGTCGTTCGAGCGTCTTCTTGTCGCCGGTCTTCAAGGACCTGGCGCTGGTCCCGACGAGCCCGCGGATCCGACGACGCCGTGGAGTCGTCGTCGACGTTGATCTGGCGGGGAGGCGTCTTCTGCTTCCGCGGCGGGGAGTGCATGGTGGTTGCACCCCCGGCGGTCTTGTCGCCGTCGGCCTTCGTCTTCTCGACTTGCCGCGGCCGCGAGGTCGCTGGCTGCTGCGGGGAGTCGTTGTTGGCGAAGGCGATCAGGCTCTGGATGGTGGCCCTCCAGTCTTCGGCCTTGTCTGCCGCTGGAGGGAAATCGAGGAGCAGTTGCGCCCTTGCGAGCGCTTCTGCTGGAGTGGAGGGGAGCGGGGGCGAGCGGCGCGAGGAGCGGGATATGCTCGGACTCCTAACTGGGTTAGAAGGAGCAGGGTCCCGCCCCGGCGACCGCGCTTTGCTCGTGCCAGGACGATGGCCCGGAGCGTCCCGCGAGCCTCCGGTTTGCCCTTGGCCCAGCAAGCGGATGCCACCTCCTGTGGCATGGCGCTGCTGGGTTGTCGTTTGCTGAGATGGACGTGGCGCGTCCACGGAGACCGAGGCTCGGTCGTCCGTCTTGTCCTTGGATTTGGTGGTGGCGCGGATTTCCTCGCCGGCGACCACCCTTCCGACGGCGTCTCCTCCGCCCACCGTTGGCTCTGGTGGCGGCGGATGGGACGCAGACGGGCCTGCGACCTCCGAAGCTTTCTTCTTCGGGGCCATGGCGCTGTTGCTGATGAATGTTGCTGACGAATTCGGAGAGGTTGATGAAGAATGCGCCCGCGTGAACGCCGGATCAGGTTCGCACAACTTCGACGCCCCCTACCTGGCGCGCCAAAGATGTCGAGGGAAACTGTCCACCACGAACACCTATGGGACCGGAGCCCCTTGTCGTTGCGGTAAGGGAGCGGAGGGAGCACGAAGAGCAGATCGTGGAGAGCACGCGGGCAGTTTACCCAGGTTCGGGCCGCGATGGACGCGTAAAACCCTACTCCTACTTAGTTTGTATTGAGTTGGGGAGCTCGGGAGCTTGAAGAACTAGCTACGCCGAGCGGATGAGCGATCTAGGTTCCGAACCCCCTCCACGTTGTGCATGGGCCTCCTTTTATAGTGCAAGGGGTCACCGACAGGTGTCAACGTGGGAGAAAGGGTAAAAAGGTAATAGTGGTGGTAGTTGTAACAGTGCGGGAATAGTGGAGCAACAGTGCATGAACAGTGGTCGCTACCTACTTTGACAGTGGGGGACAAGAGCATTTAATGCCCGTCGCCGTCGACCCCAAAAGCGCCCGCCCTTGCGTCTCCGTTTGCCACGGCGATGGCTTTACCACCGTGGAGCGCCACCGTGCCCCCAGGCTGCACAACCATCCGCCACGCGTCCCTGGAGTGGCCCCAGGGCGACGCGTGGTTTGATGAGCTGGAGCGCGGACATGCAGCGCGACTCCCCCCCGGCAAGCACCTTGCCGGGGTCTTGACCTTGCCGGGCCCGGGAGCTTGTCGGGCTCTGAAGCTTGTCGCTCCCCGGGCCCTGCCGGGGCGCACGTTGCGCCGAGGCATGTCTCCTGTAACGTAATCTTCCAGTCTTCCTGGCAAGCTCCTCTTGCCAGGGCCTTGCGTGAGTGAGGTAATCTTGAGCCTGGAGCGGCCTTCCCGGCAAGCTCCACTCGCCGGGGTCTTGATCTTCTGTCTTGTATACTTTGTTTTTGAATGGTTTTATATGGAGCAGGAAGGTCTCCGGCAAGCGCGTGGTAAGCCCTGCCGCGGGAAGCTGCTACTGCCCGTGCACAAGTTGGGGTACTGAGGTACCCCTACCTTAGTACACCGACACACTAGTATATGAAAGTGACTAAATATGAGACTCTCTATCATGAAGAACATGGTGCTACTTTGAAGCACAAGTGTGGAGAAAGATAGTAGCAATTGTCCCTTCTCACTTTTCTCTCATTTTTTTGGAGGGGCTTTCTCTTTTTTTAGCCCCTCTCTATATTTTTTTGGGCCATGTATTTTTTTATTGGCCTTTCCTCACATGGGACAATGCTCTAATAATGATGATCATCACACTTATATAGAATTACAACTCGATACTAGAACAAGTATGACTCTATATGAATGCCTCCGGCGGTGTACCGGGATATGCAATGAATCAAGAGTGACATGTATGAAAAATTATGCATGGTGGCCTAGCCACAAATACGATGTCAACTACATGATCATGCATGGAAATATGACAATATGAAGCGTGTCATATGAATGGAACGATGAAAAGTTGCATGGAAATATATCTCGGAATGGCTATGGAAATGCCATGATAGGTAGGTATGGTGGCTGTTTTGAGGACTATATATGGTGGCTGTTTTGAGGAAGGATACATAGTGGGTGTATGGAACCGGCGAAAGTTGCGCGGTACAAGAGAGGCTAGCAATGGTGGAAGGGTGAGAGTGTGTAATATCCATGGACTCAACATTAGTCATAAGAACTCATATACTTATTGCAACAATTTGCGAGTCATCAAAACAAAGCAATCAACGCATGCTCCTAGGGTGGAGGTTGGTAGGAGTTAACCATCGCGCGCCCCGACCTCCACACAAAGGTTGACACTTTACAAATACCTCATGCTCTAACTTCGTCACATAGCAGTTCACCATACGTGCATGCTACGGGAATCACTAACTTTAACACAAGCATTTCTCAATTTCATAATAACTCCACTAGCATTTCTCAAAACAATTATCAAGCATCCAACTTCTCATCATATTCAATGCACTTAGTGTGAAAGTAATTACTACATTGATCTTGGATGCCTATCATGTGAAGGCTAGTTTTATAGCCAAAGCACATTACCATGCTGTTTTAATAGACTCTCAAAAGGATATAAGTGAAGCATGAGAGATCAACAATTTCTACAAAATATAATCACCACCGTGCTCTAAAAGATATAAGTGAAGCACTAGAGCAAAAACTATTCAACTCAAAAGATATAAGTGAAGCACATAGAGTCTTCTAACAATTCCTAGGCCATATTTATCTCTCTCAAAAAGGTGTGTCCAGCAAGGATAATTGTGGAAAACTAACAAGAAAAGACTCAAATTATACAAGACGCTCCAAGTAAAACACATATCATGTGGTGAATAAAAATATAGCTCCGAGTATAGTTACCGATAGATGAAGACGAAAGAGGGGATGCCTTCCCGGGGCATCCCCAAGCTTAGGCTTTTGGTTGTCCTTGAATTTTACCTTGGGGTGCCTTGGGCATCCCCAAGCTTAGGATCTTTCCACTCTTTGTTCCATAGTCCATCAAAGCAATACTCAAAATTTGAAAACTTCACAACACAAAACTTAGACAAAAATCTCGTGAGCTCTGTTAGTATAAGAAAACAAACCACTACTCAGAGGTATTGTAATGAACTCATTCTTTGTTTATATTGGTGTTAAAACTACTCTATTCCAACTTCTCTATGATTCATACTTCCCAATACTACTCATAGATGCATTGAAATAAGCAAACAACACACGAAAAACAGAATCGGTCAAAAACTGAATAGTCTGTAGTAATCTGTAGCTTTCGGATACCTCTGTAACTCCAAAAAATTTGAAATAAATTGGTAAACGTGAGGAATTTGTCTATTAATCATCTGCAAAAATAATAAACTAAATAGCACACTCCAGTAAAATCTGGTGACCATTCTAGCGAGCGACAACGATTCTGTTTTTCACAGCAAAATCATATAAACTTCACACAAGTCTTCCCAAAGGTTATATTTGCCACAAACACTAATTAAAACACAAAACCACATCTAAACATAATCTAGATGCAATATTTATTCCTAAACAGAAGCAAAAACAAAGAACCTAAAATAAAGTTGGGTTGCCTCCAAAGAAGCGCTATCGTTTAACGCCCCTAGCTAGGCATGATGGTATCAATGATGCTCGCATAAAGGTAAGAATTGAAACATAAAGAGAACATCATGAAGAATATGACTAGCACATTTAAGTCTAACCCAATTCCTATGCATAGGGATTTTGTGAACAAACAACTTATGGGAACGGTAATCAACTAGCATAGGAAGGGAAAACAAGCACAACTTAAAAAAATTAAGCACATAGAGAGGAAACTTGATATTATTGCAATTCCTACAAGCATATGATCCTCTCTCATAATAATTTTCAGTAGCATCATGAATGAATTCAACCATATAACCAGCACACAAAGCATTCTTTTCATGATCTACTTGCATATACATTTTACTACTCCCATCATAAGAAAAATTCTTCTCATTCATAGTAGTGGGAGCAAACTCAACAAAATAACTATCATGTGAAGCATAATCCAATTGACAACTAAAATCATGATGACAAGTTTCATGGTTATCATTATTCTTAATAGCATACAAGTCATCACAATAATCATCATAGATAGCAACTTTGTTCTCATAATCAATTGGAACCTCTTCTGAAATAGTGGATTCATCACTAAATAAAGTAATGACCTCTACAAATCCACTTTCATCAATATAATCATCATAAATAGGAGGCATGCTTTCATCATAACAAATTTGCTCATCAAAACTTGGAGGACTAAAAATATAATCTTCATCAAACACAGCTTCCCCAAGCTTGTGGCTTTGCATATCATTAGCATCATGGATATTCAAAGTATTCACACTAACAACATTACAATCATGCTCATCATGCACATATTTTATGCCAAACATTCTATGTAATTCTTCTTCTAGCACTTGAGCACAATTTTCCTCCCCATCATTTTCATGAAAGATATTAAAAAGATGAAGCATATGAGGTACCTTAATTCCATTTTTTAGTTTTCTTTTAATAAACTAAACTAGTGATAAAACAAGAAACTAAAAGATTCGATTGCAAGATCTAAAGATATACCTTCAAGCACTAACCTCCCCGGCAACGGCGCCAGAAAAGAGCTTGATGTCTACTACACAACCTTCTTCTTGTAGACGTTGTTGGGCCTCCAAGTGCAGAGGTTTGTAGGACAGTAGCAAATTTCCATCAAGTGGATGACCTAAGGTTTATCAATCTGTGGGAGGCGTAGGATGAAGATGGTCTCCCTCAAATAATCTTACAACTAAATAACAAAGAGACTCTTGTGTCCCCAACACACCCAATACAATGGTAAATTGTATAGGTGCACTAGTTCGGCGAAGAGATGGTGATACAAGTGCAATATGGATGGTAGATATAGGTTTTTGTAACAAGAAAATGTAAAAACAGCTAGGTAGCAAGTGGTAAACGTGAGCATAAACGGCGTTGCAATGATAGGAAACAAGGCCTAGGGTTCATACTTTCACTAGTGCAAGTTCTCTCAACAAGGATAACATAATTGGATCATATTACTAGCCCTCAACATGCAAGAAAGAGTCACTCCAAAGTAACTAATAGCGGAGAACAAACGAAGAGATTATGGTAGGGTACGAAACCACCTCAAAGTTATTCTTTCTGATCGATCTATTCAAGAGTCTATAGTAACGTTCAATCTATCATAGAGTTCGTACTAGAATAACACGTTAAGACACAAATCAACAAAAACCCTAATGTCACCTAGATACTCCATTGTCACCTCAAGTATCCGTGGGCATGATTATACTATATGCATCACACAATGTCAGAAACATCTATTCAACCAACACATAGAACTTCAAAGAGTGCCCCAAAGTTTCTACTAGAAAGTCAAGACGAAAACGTGTGGCAACCCCTATGCATAGATTCCCAAGGTCACGGAACCCGCAAGTTGATCACCAAAACATACATCAAGTAGATCACATGGTTTCCCATTGTCACCATAGATAAACACATGCAAGACATACATCAAGTGTTCTCAAATCCTTAAAGACTCAATCCGATAAGATAACTTCAAAGGAAAAACTTAATCCATTACAAGAGAGTAGAGGGGGAGAAGCATAAGATCCAACTAGAATAGCAAAGCTCGCGATACATCAAGATCGTGCCATCTCAAGAAAACGAGAGAGAGAAAGAGAGAGAGAGAGAGATCAAACACATAGACAATGGTACATACCCTCAGCCCCGAGGGTGGACTACTCTCTCCTCGTCATGGAGAGCGCCGAGATGATGAAGATAGCCACCGGAGAGGGATTCCCCCTCCGACAGGGTGTCTGAATAGGGTCTAGATTGGTTTTCGGTACAGGCTTTATGCGGCGAAACTCCCGATCTAGGTTATTTTCTGGAGGTTTCAGTATATATAGGAGGTGTTGGAGTCGGGGCCAAGCGAAGGGGGGCTACGGGCTATTCACGAGGCAGGGGGGTGCGCCTAGTAGGGGGGTGCGACCCCCACACTCGTGGGCAGCCTGTGGGTCCTCTCGTCCCCCTCCGGCACTCCATGGGCTTCTTCTGGTACAAAAATGATCTCCATTGATTTTCAGGTCAATTGGGCTCCATTTGATATTCCTTTTCTGCGAAACACTAAAACAGGAGAAAAACATAAACTGGCACTGGGCTCTGGGTTAATAGGTTAGTCCCAAAAATAATATAAGAGTGTATAACAAAGCTCATTAAACATCCAAAACGTCATAAATAATAGCATGGAACAATAAAAAATTATAGATACGTTGGAGACATATCAAGTATCTCACACAAGGCCGCGGTGGCCTCTCTCTCTCTCTCACCGTTGGTCACTGATCCGGCCGCATCCCGTCCGCCGGCGGAAAGGGAGGATGTGCATCGTTTCTCCATTTGACGGCGCCGAGGCAGCACATCCTGATCTGCGGTACACGTCGTTCTCTCTGACCAAGCTCCGGTGTGGTAGGGCGTACGCCACCTGCTTGTTGCCGCAGTATGGGAAGATTCCGCCCGCCGCCGCTCACCTAGTTACATCCCGACGACCTCCTGTTATCCCCTCCGGCCTTGCTCCACTGCCCGTCTTCCCACGTCGCTACATGTGGATCTTCCATAGTTCTTTGCCCAAAATGTAGCTCGTCCGGCATACTTTCCATATTGCAATCTTGTCCTCACACTGTTTTAGACAAACACAACTGTGTTGTTATCTTCCCTTAGGACAAGGAATACGCTTCATTTTTGTCGTCGCATGTGTCATCAACTGTTATTGGCCAGTAATTGTTTCCTTTCTACCTCTTTTTTGCAAACAGGGCTATCCATTTCACCTCGTTGCTATTGCGACCTTTTGGTGAACTGCACAAATCACTTTTTTTCTTAAGAGTGTTTTGTGCAGTTCTACCAAAATGTCACACGGGCAACGTCTCTACATTTCAGTGCGATTGCACAAAGGGAGATTGGTTTTGCTCTATCCTCCTCATCCAACTCCGAGCCTAATCTTTTCCAACTAGTTAGTCTTAAGAGAGACTGCAAAGGTGACCGACTTCTATTTGTGTGTTTGTTGTTTCATCAGTAGTCCTCTATTATCGTAATCACACTTAATATCTTTGGTACAGGGATGCTCAGCTCTATTTTAGTGGAACTGCACAAAATGATCGGAATGTTGCATGCTCCAGACAACTATTTTTTCCCCAACATGCCTTGTTGATTTAGACAGAGCTGGGGGGGGGGACGTTGCTGCCAATGAAATCATGGATCAATTTTAATTTAACACCTTCACACAACTTTGTCTTCAGTTATGTTGTAAATATTAGCTCTTATTAGCAAGGAAGTTAGTTTTTTATTATTTCTGAAAGAGCATCGATGGCAAGACACACGAAACAAAATCCGAAAGCTCACACCATTGTACAATTTCATGTTGCTGGAAAATTATTTGTATGGGACGTCAATTATGTAAACAAATGCTGGAAGCTTGATAGCATTGCCAAAAGCCTCTTCGGCATCCGGGTCCATGTGCCATGCACAAAATTATACGCATTCGTTCCTAAATATTTGTCTTGTTACAAATTTCAAATGGGCATATTTTAGAGTGTAGATTCACTCATTTTGCTTCGTATGTGTACTCCCTCTGTTCCTAAATATTTGTCTTTCTAGAGATTTCAACAAGTGACTACATAAGGAGCAAAATGAGTGAATCTACACTCTAAAATATGTCTATATACATCCATATGTAGTAGTCCATTTGAATCTCTAAAAAGACAAATATTTGAGTAGTCACTCGTTGAAATCTCTAGAAAGACAAATACTCCGGAGTATATTTAAGAACCGAGGGGGTAGTGCACAGTCGCATGGGAGACTCAGACCGGCCGTTGCATCGCATTAATAGTGAGTAATGAGTAGTCAAATCATAAGCCCCACCTTTCCCACTGTAAGTTTCTCGGAAGAAGCAACCATCAATATGCTCTTCTTTGAATCCGCTCATACTACTCCATCCATCACTGTTTATAGAGCGCACTTCAGAAAAAGAGAAAATCTCTGGGACCAAGGCCACTAGCGATCGGCCTGAAAAATAGCATTGGTAGTTATAGCACGACGTCTATTACTAAAAGAAATAATGTGTACACACATGCATGCAGTGCTTCCACCCCGAGTACACACATGTATGCACTTACTCCACTTCGTAGTACTACATCGAGAGAAAATTGCGGTTACCACACCCTAATTAATTGAGCATTAAACCAAACGCATCTAAAGTCTCTCTGTTGGTGGAAATGCATTGAGAGAAATGCATCATAATGAAGCGCGCCCTGCAAACTGTGATGGAGGGAGGAGTAGTATGAAGGTGCAAAACCAAGTACGCGTACGGCCAGTTGGTAAACGGACCTCCTCTTGGCATACCACTGACATGTGGGACCAGAGTGTGAGCAAACCGATCTCAATTGACGGCAAAATGGCCAACCCGCCGTTCCTTGAGAGAGACGAGGAGCTAGAATACTCAGACGGGCTCGCACGGAGGTCAAGATATATTCGAGCATGGTTGATCGATATTATCATTGCATGTTGGGCTGCCGTTTACCGCCCTTCTCCGGAATAAATGTGTACTTTCTCAGAGATTAATAAAAATGAGAGTACAGAGGCTCCACCATGCGGTTCTAGTAGTAGTACTACTCGTACTACTAAACCTTGCGCTTGACTCTTTGCCTCTTCGTGAAGTCAAACAATGATGGTACTCCACATGTTCGGTACTACAGTGTATGCCTCTGGCAATCTGACACCGAGTGAACTGATGCATGTCCACTGCCTGGGCGAGGGTACGTTGCATTAGTCAAAAGGCGTAAGCGAGCTTCACCTTGTCCTGCAAGCTTCTCCTTGTTCTGCGAGTTGACGAGATACACCAACAAGTAGTGCTAGTCCATACTCCCTCCTTTCCGGTTAATATGGCTTAATCTTTTTGTGGGTAAATGAGAGAGCTTTATTCGTATATAACCATTCTTAGGACGATCAGCCAAGACACTGGTCACTAGGAAGCGAGGTACCCCGCAAAAAAAAAGAAGTAGGAAGTGAGGTGTTTCATCAAGTCAGCTCTCGGCCACATTCAAAGTGCAGCAAGCACGGTTCGCACAAAGATGCGCCGCAAGGTTTGCTGACCTGTATACATGCTGAATAACAAAAAAAGAAGAAATATTACCGAGCGCTCCTATTTGTAACAGGATATGAGCCAGAATTAAGCGAGAATTGTGGTGAGTGTTCCATGCAATCAACTTCCATTATCACATGCGAGAACCCTCGAAGAGAACCAAATGTGTTGAAGATTACTTTATCACATTTTAAAAATATAATAAGAGTGCAGACGCTCCTCCATCCGGTTCCTAGTACTAGTATAGTACCTTTATAGACTACTATAGTAGTAGTACTAGTACTAGTAAACTTTGCGCTTGGCTGTTTGCCTCTTCGGAAACTGCAACAATAATAGTACTACTAGTATAGTGTATGCTTCTGGCAATCTGACACCGAATTAACTGTTGCACGTCCACTGCTTGAGCGAAGGACAGCTTACATTAGTCAAAAGTTTCTCCTTCTCCTGCGAGCCACCGCGCGCAAGCTTGACCCGTCCTGCAAGCTTCTCCTCGTTCGGCAAGTTGACGGGACACAACAAAGTAATGCTAGTCCATACTGCCTCCTCTCCGGTTAATATGGCTTATTTCAAATGAGATAAATACACCGTCTGTCACTGTATATTTGTAAAAATACGGTCAGTGGACTTCATAATACGCTCATTGCGCTCAATATATACATTTTCCGGTGTTTATACGGTCACTAGCCCACCCTAGCTGAGTATGTGTGTTCATGCATGTGTAGGTTGAGCACTTGAGCGTGACCGTGTGTGTTCCGTCGTGTGCTCGGACATGCATGCATTAGGGCGTCGGACGCGTTTTTGCGTTCATGTGTACGTGTGACCGTTGCATACACGTAGGGGGAGTACGTATAGGGGCCACTAAAGGAGGATTCAAATCACACAGTAAGTTAGTCGGAAAAAGCAACCATCATTTCACTCTTCAATGGCACCATAAAATGGTTGATATGGAGAGAAAAAGAAAACCACTATATATACACTAGCAGGATCCTAAGCTACAAGCCTGCTTGCTTGGGTTGCTCTCTTCACAAGCATAGAACAACAGTGGCCACACCGCCGGTCACATATCCTGCATGATCCCGCAGCTGGGGAAAGGGAACAATGTTCTGCGTACACGCGGTCGACATCGGTGAGGGAGAAAATCCACCGTCGGTGCGTCCCAATCGGGGGTCACCGCGGTATGGGCCGATGCCGCGTCCCAACCGCCCTTCTAGCTATAGCCCGACGTCCCAGGTAGTCCATCTTCCTTTTGGAGCCGGCTTGCTCCACTGCCGCAGCTCCCCACATAGCTCCATCTCCATGTCGATCTTTCTCTTCTTCTATCGGGCTATACTTGTGATGAGTTTATGTCTCATGAACTAGTGCCAGTACTATTATTCTAATCACACTTCTTCAATATCTTTGCCATTAGGGATGCTCAGCTCGATTTTAGTGGAACTTCACAAAAGCATCGTATGATCCTAGGGTGCCAGCCGTCTGTCCTTCGACAGGTTCTACCTGGCCAAGAAATTAAATCCTGTTTAGGGTTTAGGGTTTAAGTTGTAGTGACCCCATCAATAGTTTTTCTTTCGTACACGCTCTCACAACTTTTGTCTTTAGCTGTGAAGTAAATATTGGCTATGATCTGTGAATCATTGTGATGCATCAGCATGCATGTTAGTTTTCCTGTGTATTTGATGGAATGTTGTAACGGGGCAACGTTGGAGTAGGAATGAAAATAGAGTGGAAAGTTTCAGTTTTTCGGAAGAAAAAAATGGAAACGGAGAGAAACCAATGTTTCGTTTCGTTGGATCGTGCCTTCGAGCAAAACCAACGTTTAAATCATGTCTGTCGCGTTCATGTCTCACCCTCCTCCACGGCTCGACCCCACACGGTCGCTCGGCATGCCACTCACCGCAAACCAAGTATACGATAACTTTCCCGCCTGATTGTCGATGGATCGCGCCATGGAGTACTAGTACTACTGGAAGAGATTGACGAGATGGGGGAGGACAGCTAGCCGTAGCACGGACTCCCAAAAACTTTTTACATGCATGTTGTGGCCGACTATTGCGACCTTTGAACGCAGAGCAGTCGTGTGCACCAGGAAGCGGAGCGAGCGACGCTCTCTCGGCCGGCGCGCCGCTTCAATGCCAGTGCTAGTGAGAGGTCACGTCCCCTCTGGTCGGGCATGAATGTGGCACTGACCGTTTCGGGCGGGAAGCACGCGCGGGTGATGAAGAGGGTTTGGGTTGGTCAGGAGCGGCCGTGGCAGCGGTCCGGACGCCCACAAACAAGAGATGATGTACGTTAATATTGCCGCATATATAATTAACAACGTAAATAATGTGCCAGTTGGACAAATATGATTGGAAATGGAGACAAAAATGGAATTTTACGTAAACACGAATATGCATGTCTATGTCTATGTGTGTGTGCGCGACGACTCTCGTGACCTGGAAGCGGGGGCGTGTTTTTGATCAAGTTTTCTTTCTTGGTACGTTAAAAAATTGTCCGCTAGTTTTCGTTTCTTTTTTCCGGGAATGCGCGCATTCTATATAAAACCACTGCTATGGAGAGATTGTTTTACTCCATTATAGCCTCTTGTTTGATAGAGTTTCACACGTCTCGCTCTCTCATCCTCTCCATATCAAAACAAGATGATAGTGTCCACACTATCTCTCTCCTCACCGGTGGTCATAGATTCGGCCGAATCCCGACCGCTGCGGGAGGCGAGGAGGTGCAGCGTTGACGTTGTCGCTGTCGGCTATGGAGGAAGCCGATGCGCACCGTCCTCCCGGAGTCGGCGCTGGCGTGGACAAAGGTCCTCCGCGCCCTTGTTCGCTACCGTCATGTGGGCAGATCCCGCCCGCCCGCCTAAGCGACATCTCGCCCACCCGAGGTGTAACTTCATGTACTGGTCCAGCTCCCCAGGTCGCTGCATGTGGGTTTTCTTCTATGCGACTACTCCCCAACTCCCCATGTATAGTAGCTAGGATTCGACGGCTGGTCCAACATCACCTACTATTATAGAGGAAATGCCACTCGAAAAGTTGTCTGATTTATGCCTCGGTGGAGGTATACATGTTGTTTTGACAAAAAGTACATGGTGGTTGTGCGGTCATTGTCCATATGCTCCTATTGCTGCTGCTAATCTAATACTATCACTGGTTAAATGAAGAAATGCTTTTTTATCGGGTATCCTGGTTTAGTTCCCATCAAGATAATCATGATGCTTCTGTTTGTTGGTGTACTTTTCATAATTCTTATTGACAATTGATATGTCATTGTTAATCTTGTAAAACAAAGTAACAACATTATATCCCTTTTTATATTTTTGGAAACAGCGATGCGTATCTCCATACCCGGGCATGTCTTCCTCAATTTTAGTGGAATTGCACAAAATTGGATGGCCATTGTTGTTCCGCCTCATTGTCCTCTGCCACGTGGTTCTTCCTTCCTCGAGCTTGACTACTGAGAAGAAACAGACCACTGTGAGGATTTGTCGAACTTCATAGGTGCCTCACCCAAACTTGAGGCCAAATGGATGATGCATCACCACGATGACCTATCGATGCTCATGGTTGCGTCGGCTGGTGAAGCTGATCGATTTTCAATGAAAACAAGTTGTCTTCCATCAGTGCTTTTTGCTTGTTACCCACAAAGATGATATCCTTCGTCAGTTCACCTTGGTTGCGTTGGAGACGCAGTCGTCTTTCACGTTGGTGCAATTTTATCACACAATTGGCTATGAACCAAATGTTTCCTCGAAGAAGGATCGACGTTGGTACTAAGAGCATAAGTTTTGTATTGATTTCTAAGCCTTCTCACAACTTTGTCTCTAGCTCCCCTGTAATTTTATTTGTCCAGCTATTAACTTTGATTAAAAAATGGTGTGGACTAAAAACCCAGATGAACGTAGTAGCCCTCCATTTTTATTTACTTCGCATATTAGATTTGGCTGAAGTCAAACTTTGTAAAGTTTGACCAAGTTTAGGCCGAACACAACAAACCATAATTATTAGAGAGGGCAAACTGTACACACTCTCAAACCTTTCCGATAATTGAAATTAAAATTATTTATTTGTACACACTCTCACACGTTTCCGATAATTTGGCGCATGTGTGGTTGTTCACTTCAGAGAGGGTAGTGTACCGCACGTGAAGAACGGGAAGTGCGACCAGGACGCGTGGATCGTTAGTTCATCGGAAGTACGTAGTAGTTTTCTTCACTGGTATTTTAAATAAAGAGTTTTGTTTCGTACTTACACAATTTAAAACGATTGTTGTGGAGAGAATAAGAAAACCACTCCACTATATATTAGTCGTATACACGAGTACTATATGGACGCAGCATCATTGACTTTAGTGCACCTACCTTTGGGTTTATGACAGGTGGGCCCAAAATGTGGCTGGCCCACCTGTCATATAGCCAAAAGCAGGTGCAGTTAAGGCACCGGAGCTCAGTCCGTACTACAGTATATATATAAGCGGGAGCCTCAGCGCTTGTTCACTAGGGTTTGCACTCTCCACACTCTCGCCGCACTACATATATATACATGCTGGAGGCTCAGCGTTCCTTTGCTAGGGTTTGCTATATTCACTGTCTCTCACCCTCTTCACCAGATCTAAACAAGACTGCGTTGTGGCCTCTATCTCTCTCACCCCCCTCACAGCTGGCGAAGGAGGCGTCCGGATCCCGTCGCACCGGGAAGGGGAGGAGGTGGAGCGTTCACTCTATCGCCTTCAGCGAGGGAGGGAATCCACTGCCGGCTGTGCTTTTCTATTCCACCCAGAGCCTGTGCAGGAGGGCCACCGACCCCTTCTTCCTCGCTGTCGTACATAGTGTGGGCAGATCCGACCTCCCGCCGCACGCCTTGCCACATCCCGACGACCCTAAGGTATAAGTTTCTTTGAAACCATCATTGGTCTAGCTGCATGCTGATCTTTTTCGATTCTGTAGTCGAATCTAGGTCTTGGTTCAAAGAGGAAAGGAAGGGTGCGGTGGGGTGGAGCATGAATCCAGGACGTGGTTCAATGAGGAAAGTAGGGAGGGAAAGTAGTATAGACTAGCTATCCAGCCGCTTTGTTGGTCGAAAAGGGAAAAAGGGGGTAACCCAGTACACACATCTGTAAGGAACCGAACTGTTTGTTGAAAAGGGAAATAAACTGGGGGGTCGGGTAGTTTGTGCAGGACTAGATTTGCTGCCCTCACATCGGAAAAAGTTTCAAAGAGAACAAATATGGGACCAACGCAGATTTGCTGCTTGGCTACATACTCTGCATCACCCATTTATACGTGTGGACGCACATGGTGCTGGCATGTCCCATGTCCCATCCACATGATCGTACAGTGTGTTTTGAGATGTTGTGCTACTTGTATTGGTACTGTTTTAAATAAACTCTGCATCACCCCCTTTATAAGTAGATGGAAGCACATGTTGTTGTTGCGCCCACTCTCCCCTAGACCTATTTATGCTTTTTGTTAATCTAATACCGCTGGTAAAATTAAGCAATGCCACTCTCAGAATTAACTACTGGATCTTATTTCAAAATTGCAACACTTGTTAGGGATTGGCGGGATTACCATTTTTGTGGCTGCATGTTTCATCCTCCTTTATTGGCCAGTAATTGATTCCTTTTTTGCCTCTGTTAAAACAGGGATATCTATTCAACTTGTTGCTATGGCAACATTTTGCTTCGCTTAATTTTGGTGGAACTGCACAAAATGAGACCGGATTTCCATATATGTGTTGCGATCTCTTTGAGGTCTTCCTCACGAGTTATTTCAAATCTTGGTCTTGAAAGGTCAGTACCGACTTTCCTCAGAATTAACTGGTGAATCTTAGTTCAAAACTGCAACACTAGTTAGGGATCGACGGGAGTACCATTTCTGTTAGGGATCGGCCGGAGTACATGTTTAAGAAATGTATTGTTCGGATAATGTATGTGTTATTATATACCAGTTACAGTGTTTTACAAATGTTACTATCCTGCTTTGTATTTCTTTCTACATGTTTAACCAAGGTATTGTTAAGATAATGTCTCTGTTAAAATGAATCAGTCGCATTGTTTTAGGAATGATACTTTTCTGCTTTGTCGTTCTTTATACATGTTGAAACAAGGCATTGTTAAGATAATGTCTCAGTTAATATGAATGAATCACACTGATTGAGAATTGCTACTCTCCTGCTTTGTTTCCCATTAAGATAAGGTAGATCAGTAGATGTTTTTCTTCTGGGAGTACAACTCATCAACCGTTATTTCTCAGTAATTGTTTCCCTTATACATTTTGTTGCTTATAGGGATATCAAAATTAAAGCTCGGTTTTATTCCGACTTTCATTTTAGAAGAACTGCACAAAACGAGCCAATGTGTCTAAGGCAAACTGCTGCATCAGTGGGTCCAGTTGGTCTTACAACTTTGCAGAAAGAAGCAGTCACTATTTGTGCTACATTACACGAGGAATGATCGAGAAGCTTTATAGAGTATTAGTAGACGCTGGTGACATGACTAGTCTCCAGAGAGCATAGGAAACTCTACAACACATGGAGTGCACTGGGCAAAAAGTGCCCAAACAAGTACAGGAAGCCAGGACAGGACTCCAAATCTGTCAATGTCATTCTAAGCAACAATGATGGGGCATCTGGGTATGGTAATCTGTTTACCGTACTTTCAGTTTGTTAGTCCACCGATTGGTGGGTTGACACTCGGGCCAATATTCATGTGTATGCTGACGTGTCTTTGTTTTCTGGCAGCATATAAATACGAAATCCACATGGATGCTTAGCTTGATTTTAGTGGAACTGCAAAAAATGTTCAGATGGTTTGTGTCCTCCATAATAATACTTCATCATGCACAATACATCGAATGGTTCTCTAATCATTCGTTGTCACCTTGAGCCACCAGACTATCAGATGACAAACTGATGACAAACCCTGCCCGTTCCACAATCATAGGCATTACATATTTTGAATGGGAAAAGCTTGTCAAAGTTGACATTAGTTTAATATATTGGAATTGGAAAAACTTGTCAATTTTTGCTCATTGATGTTAGCCAGAAGACATGCATTTGATATTTTTTAGTGGGACGCCCTTTGCTGTGAGCAACGTCGATCGTTTTTTCCTATTCATGTCTTCAATTCAGAAGTAAATATTTACTCTGCTGAGAGGCATACTCACATGAATGTTGACTTATCTAAGATATTTTAAGAGTATGTTCTGAATATTGTCTATGTAGTGCCAGGTCTTGTGTTTGATTGCAAAGTTGAGCTTGGAATGTTGTGGCATGCGGCATCTCGAGCTGTTCACTGTGCCTCCTGAGAATAATGCTTCGTATTGTTTTGCATGTCGATCTAATGCCAGTGATTTGCTTGTTAGGAATATCATCCTCTTCTGTTATTTCCGTGCTTAAGAAGTTCATCGTCTTATGTTTCATTCGTAGCCTATATGACAAGTCGGGTAGGTTAGACGTGAAACGATATGATCTTCCAACCAACTCATCATCTTAGGCTGTGATTGGATCGTCGTTTTCCAACAAAAACCGCTTGTAAAACTGACGCTTGTAAATAAAAGCAGATGGTCTCGGGCGAAGCGCTTGGTTGGTCGATTTCGACTAGTAAAATATACACCGGTCTCTCAAATTACACGCGTAACCCACTGGTTTTACTTACAGATCTCGGGCCCTCGGTTTCATTACGCATATATTTTATGTGTTGTTTCCGATGACGAGTAAATTACACTTGTATCTTAATACATGTGTGAAATAAACCAGAGCTCTCAAGCGCGGCCTTACCATTTCATGTCGTCTCAGTCTCTCGAAGGTGCTCATTGGTGTCCAATGATCCTGGCCTCCTGAATGAGCAGCGGGCACTGTATCAGACCATCTGTAGGGCCCGCGAGGCCCTCTCCGTCGTCCTTCGAGTTGTTGCGCTCGCCGTGGCACCGAGTATTGTTAACATGGTCAATGAACATGATGATTCAGGAGATGACTTTATTTTGACTGGTTGACAGTGGGGACCCACTAGGGCCATAGCCGTACGTACGCAAGTGCCTCCTTATTATGTACAACTATATTTTTTTTGCTTCCTCCTAGTTTCCTGACATCACGGTCCCACACCATTGTCAACCTATGTAGTCAATATAAACGAGAGAACTGCACAAGGTGCGGCCGACAGCTGGGACCAAGCAGCTCGAGCAGTATTTGTGTTTTTGAGGCGTGAGCACTACAGAGTTTTTCTTGGCGATGTTTTCGTTGTTCTTCAGAGGAGAGCAGGGTATTAACTGGGTGGGCTGTGGCCCGTCTAGCCCAGGACAGATATCCAGCCCAGATATTAAAAAAATTCAGGATGAAAATGGCTAGCCCAGCTATACGTTTTTTTGAGGAATACCCATGCAAGGTCAACTTGTTATTCTCCGCCCCGCTGGGCTGCAAATCTTTCCTAGGAGGGATGCATTAGGCTCAACAGGAAAATGGGCTTTAAAAATAATAAATGGGGTGTAATTATTTAAACTGGATAGTAACTATAAAAAAATGCACCAAGCACGAAATTAGTTTATAAAATATTATTTATGTATTTTGAAAATCTTAATAATTGTTGCACGCACAATGTTTCGTTAGATTTTTACGTAATACAAATTAATATTTAATCTTACTAGAAATTTCGGGATAAAATATTTCGGATCCCATCAAAATGTTGGAAATTTTATTGAATTCTGTCTTGAACGGTTGGTTGAAATTATTAATCGTTGTCCTACCTAGAAACTGGGTTGTACTTTTAACAAACTGTAAAATGAGCCCAGTTTATTTTTTCTGAAGAATACCCAATCGAGGCCTATTTATTTTTCTACGCCCTGATGGGCTGCAACACTTTCAAGACGCATGCAAATCTTGAAAGTAATATGAAATTGGTTGTAAATATAAAAACAGATGACAAATTGGCAATTACTTTATAATTTCTGAATTATTTCACATTTTCAGATTCCTATTTCACTGGGCATTAACCTAATTTAAATATATCTTCAAAGTACATTAAATCTGGCTTGACATTTCGGTATTAACAATAGTTTGGAACCCACAGAATATGCGAAATTGGCCCTCGTGTCGGGGATATACCCCGCGGTATAAACCGGCCGGAGTTATAACCCGGCCGGACTTGGCGTTTTACTTAAGACGGTTTACACTTGGCAAGTTACTGGTAACCCGGCAGGCCGATCATGGATGACAAGGCCCAAGGCCCAGAAGGCCGGTTCATGTATGGTGGGCCGGTTTATGAAGAAAGCATAAGGAATATTCTCCTACAAAGGAAGCAAGACTAGGACTCCTTGTAATAGAGCAATCCTAATCCTACTAGGACTAGTCATGTAACCAGCCCCTTCAACATATATAAGGAGGGGCAGGGCTCCCCAAAGAGGGACAAGTTAGAGAAGCTACAAGCTACAAGTTTTCATAAGTTTAGACCAGTTCTCACAAGTTTCTAGGGCTAGACACAAAGAGCCAATTTACCGGCGACACCACGAGGATCATAATGAGATCTAGCCTCAAACAGCACCAAGGGCTATTTCCGGATGATGTTTCCCGGGGCCCGAAGCTGTGTAAACCCTTGTCTTGCATCGCGTCTCTCGATTCCGCTCAACCCCTCTCAAGCTACTACATAGATGCGCGGCCTCACGACTAAGTCCGCTAAACCGGACATCTGTCGTGTTAATTCCACGACAGTTGGCGCCCACCGTGGGGCCTGCGCACGGTGGTGATGAGTTCTTGAAGGGATCTCTGATGAGGATCGAGAAGTTCGTGATTTTTTGGATGAGGAAAGATCAGCATGAGATAGTCTTCGACAAAGCCAGCAAATTCAATACTTGATGGTCGGAATTATTATTAGTTTTGGAGCTGCCAGTACGGTTTGCGAGTTCAAGGGAAGATAGGGTTCGACGTTCTTGTGGGCGTCGCCGAAGCAGCCTGATCTGTCGAATCCGGAGCGAGGTCCAATCTCCAGCACCACACATCGAGCGACTACTCGGAGGAAATTAATGGATCTGGATTTTCATCGGGGTTCAACGCGCCGTCAAGACCGCCCTGGCCTCTGTCGCCTTGGCTTCGGGCCTGGACTTTGTCTCCATAACGGTTTCAAACCCGCTATGCCTTGTTCTTCCAACGCCAGCGTCTCCTCTGGCGGTTCTCCACTTCGAGCCCCTTCCGAGTCGACCCCGCCGTGGCCTCACCTGCGAGTTGCCTATCCAACTCCCGCGATGAGCCGCCAAGTGCCCGGCCTCACCTGCAAATCGTCACTCCCACTCCATGGCCTTGCGCAGTGGCGAGGGCGCCGTCTTTATCGCGGTCTGAACCGAGCCGGTCTTCCTGGGCCTTTACCGAGTCGACCCGTCTGTACTCCATCCCTGCAGTTTGAATCCAGATTATATGTCCGCCGCGCGTGCCTGAGGCCTGGTCAAGCCGCCGGATCCACTCACGCCTTTCACCGCGACAGATCGCCTATCCGATTCGCCTTGCCTCCTCTGCTGAGGTTCACCCTTGCGAAAGCCAGCCTTGAGCCACCCAAAATTGATCAGTCGGCCCCGCCGTGGCCTCACTTTGGTCAAGCTTGACCTCCGTCCCGTCGATTGGCCGCCTTATCCACCGAAAACGAGCTCAGCCTCGTCTGGCCGGGGAGCCTTGGACTTGGACCGCCTGGTCTTGACCTGCCATGAGCCGCCGAGCTTCAAAGCGCCGTTTGGCCTCTTTGAGTCGCCGGGGCCCTGCGCTTGTCCCGCCGGCACGCACCTACAGGCCGACGTGCTTGCCTTGCCCTTAAATCGCCGCCACGGCCTCGCAACTATCACTGCTACAGTCTCGCGCCTTCAAACCGCCCATCGCTTGCATTCGCCATCTTCATGCCCGCTTCGGCGAGCCGTCACGACCGTGTTTCCAAACCGCCGCACGCGCTCTCATCTCTGTCGGCCTCTCATCTTCCATGCAAGTGGAGTCAACAGTGGTGGAGATTATAGAGAGTAGATCTCCGAGCAAGGTTTACTCATTGAAGCCCGGCAATATGCGTACATGATGTTATCGTGCAGTGGTTGTTTGTCATAGTAGAATCCGAGCACATGAGCCCATAGTGGCTTCGTATCTGGTTAATTATCATCAGGCGCTGGGTCTTCGGTGGATCATCTAGTGCCCAAAAATAATCAAGACATGCGTGCAAGCCGCTGTTCCCGCGGTCCAGTCTGCATCAACTCGTCAGGACCGCGCGAATCGCCCAACAAAGCGCGCAGAGGCCGCCGTCCCCCATAGTCCGGTCTACATCAACATACGGCCGACTCATCTGTCCGCGCCTGCGGTTAACTCGCTCGTCCGCACCGGTTTACAGTACCACGGCCTACTCATCTGTTGTCCGGGCGAATCAGGAAATTTATTCATTAAAAAATGGTATTAGACCACGGAGATAGAGGCATGCCGAGCATTGTTCGACACAAGTGGACGTCGTTGTTCTACGGATTCCCGCGCCGGTTTACAGCGCCTTGGCCGAATCTTGCGACCGCACCGGTTTACAACGCCGTGGCCGTCTCTTGTGACCGTACCGGCTTACAACGTGGAGGGCAACTTGCTCGCGCTAGCATACAACGCCATGGCCCGGCGAATCAGGTGAAATCCATCCATTATGTTTTTATATTACATATCACTTTCTTTAAAAGAGCAATTACTCCGGTCTGCAAAGTTATCTAATGCAGGACCCCAAACCGCCATATTGAAGCAAATTAAAAGCCAATATGCGCCGCCTTACCACGCCATAGACGGCTAGTTCACGCATCTGCACCGGTTTACAACACGGATGACAGCTTGCTCATCTCTGCCGGTTTACAATACCCTGGCTGATTCATGTGACTGTGCTGCCTCTGATGCTGCAGTCGTTTTTACTGTCCGCCCTGCGATCCAGTCTATTCAACAAACCGGTACCCTCGGTAAACCAGGGAATCAGCCATTTTTCTTCAAATATAAATGTCATATGGGGATTCACTCAGGTGATATCCATCTAAAATTTACTTCTCTTGATATATATCATTTTCATCAAAGAAGAACACGATGCTTTGATCAAGTTATTTTGCTATGCAGGACAATTCTATAAGGGACCAAACAGGACCTGCCATACAAGCGCAATTCTCTTATAGGTACCCTACCTCCGCGGTCACTAGAGGGCGACGGATCCCAAAAGAAAAAGTTGTTCTTGTCCCTAGGGAACCTTCCTTTGATGGCAGATGTAATATTCCTGTCCCTTGGTTGATCATTCCCTTTGATGGCAGAAGAAAAAAAACCCTGTTCTTGTCCTTAGGGAACCTTCATTTGATGGCAGATGTAATATTCATGTCCCTTGGTTGATCATTCCCTTTGATGGCAAAAGAAAAAAAAACCTGTTCTTGTCCCTAGGGAACCTTCCTTTGATGGCAGATGTAATATTCCTGTCCCTTGGTTGATCATTCCCTTTGATGGCAAAAGAAAATATGTTCTTGTCCCTAGGGTACTTCCTTTGATGGCAAATGTAATATTCCTGTCCCTTGGAAGATACATACCCTTTGATGGCAAAAGAAAAATTCTTGTCCCTAGGAGTACATCCTTTGATGGCAGATGCAATATTTCCTGTCCCTTGGAGTACATCCTTTGATGGCAAAAGAGTACATCCTTTGATGGCAAGGTTCTTGTCCCTAGGAGTATTGATAGTCATAGCCCTTTGGGTCGCACCCTTTGATTGGCACATAGGGAGCCTGGCAGCTCGCAAAAAGCCTCGACTACATGGTCTTATTTGCAAACCTGTGTTTTTGTGTTTGTGATTTTTCATGTGCTTCTTATGGTTTTTTAATCCGGAGCTGGGCAACTTCAAAGTTGACCACATATCTACAAAAGTCTGGGTCATAGAACACCAGCATGAGTTAAACCGGCGTTCATTATAACCCGGAATAATCATTGGGCAAACGCCAAGAGGGCCAAGAGCCTCATCAGAATCTACACGTTCAATTATGCCTACCGGATTAAGGATGTCAAGCACACTTAATTAAAGGTATGAAGTATTTTATTTTTAATACATATTGGCAGTACATGATCAGTTATAATGACCGGTGTTCATTAAACCGGCCTGGCTTTAACTATAAGTCGCCAGTATGAGATAAAATAATGACCGGTGTTTATTAACCTGGCCTGGTTGTGATCAAATATTACTGAAACCGGTCTTCAAACGGGATTATATTATTCAAATCTTTAATAGCCAACATGGCTGGATTTTTATTATGGTTATCAATATTATGATTGAGGTTTTCAAAGTCGCTTTAAGCGCAATGGATATTATTTCATCGATGGAAGTGATTTATTTTACAAAGTAATAGTCCCGAGTCGCTGCAGGCTTACAACCCGACACTTGGGGGCTACATTATTAAAATTGAGATTACATCAAATACACAAGTCTCGTGTCGCTGCAAGCATGCACCATGACACTTGGGGGCTAATGCAAAGTCATTTTTTGCTCACCTTATTGAAGACCCGACTCATCACATTGTAATGAGCCGGTCCTTGGGGGCTACCAATCGCTCTTGTCAACAATTCAAGGTACACAAGTACTAATCCATTATATTGAAGGGTCCATTGCTCAGTTGGTAAAGCACAAAGCTCTTAACCTTGTGGACGTGGGTTCAAACCCCATGATGGAAGTTACATTATATAATGTTATTTTCAATGATTATATCTACAAAGTCCCTGCTCATTATTGCATAATGACCCGGCACTTGGGGGCTACATGTTGCTGTTCAAGTTTACATGATCATATTTTCAAAGTCCCTGCTCATTATTGCATAATGACCCGGCACTTGGGGGCTACATAATATGGAATATTCAGTTTCATAGTGATTGAGATGAACAATCCGGATTTCTTCAAGATTGCAATTTTTATATTGAAACAAGTCTTAAGCTATCACTATGTTCTCCTCTTAAGACTTGGGGGCTACAGGTAATATGCATATAAAGGAGGAACATCTTCAAATTCTCAGTTTTGGGTAAGTCCGGAAGATTAATTGTGTGACCCGGTGTTGGCAACAATCATAACCCGGCGTCCATAAACAGTCATGACCCAGGATCATCAGTTTTTATAACCCGACAGTTTTTGCAATGATAAACCGGCAAGTTCTACATTTCCAAACCGGCTGGATATCAGTTGAATATTTCAAAGGCCAATAATTTTTATCAAGTCAGAGCATTGAAAGCCGAGTCAAATGGATTCTTTATTTGCAATATTTTTTCTACAAGCAAGTTGATTATGAAGCTGGTCTGTTGACCTGGATTTTTTAGAAGAAGGAAATGACAAGGACTTAAAGATGATCCGGTGCCGGTTTACAAGAATTCATAACCCGGAGCCCAACCTATCAATTTGTTCTTGTGGTTATTTTGCAGCATAAGTTTACCATGGATAAATCCAAGCTAAACTGTGGGCTAATGTCGGGGATATACCCCGCGGTATAAACCGGCCGGAATTATAACCCGGCCGGAGTTGGCATTTTACTTAAGAAGGTTTACACTTGGCAAGTTACTGGTAACCCGGCAGGCGGATCATGGATGACAAGGCCCAAGGCCCAGAAGGCCGGTTCATGTATGGTGGGCCGGTTTATGAAGAAAGCATAAGGAATATTCTCCTACAAAGGAAGCAAGACTAGGACTCCTTGTAATAGAGCAATGCTAATCCTACTAGGACTAGTCATGTAACCCGCCCCTTAAACATATATAAGGAGGGGCAGGGCTCCCCAAAGAGGGACAAGTTAGAGAAGCTACAAGCTACAAGTTTTCATAAGTTTAGACAAGTTCTCACAAGTTTATAGGGCTAGACACAAAGAGCCGGTTTACCGGCGACACCACGAGGATCATAATGAGATCTAACCTCAAACAGCACGTAGGGCTATTTCCGGATGATGTTTCCCAGGGCCTGAAGCTGTCTAAACCCTTGTCTTGCATCGCGTCTCTCGATTCCACTCAACCCCTCTCAAGCTACTACATAGATGCGCGGCCTCACGACTAAGTCCGCTAAACCGGACATCTGCCGTGTTAATTCCACGACACCTGGCCAACCTAAAAAACGGACTGCAATAAATTGCATAAGAAGTCGCAATGAGCTATATATAAATTATTAAAAAAAGAGGGAATGGTCTGACTTATGGGCCTATTAAGTTGATGCGTATGCAAGATTTTTTTTAGTAATCATATACGTCAACAAACGATTCTAGCAGACGTAATCGCTGGATGTCAATCCAACGGCTGTCGTGTTTCTTCAATCTCTGATCTTCTTGCTCCAGCCGCCAAATCCAGCGCCGGCGGGACCGCCTGCTCCCGCCTCCCGTACAGGCATCACCGCCCCCTACTACTACCACCGCTGCGCAGAGCATCCCTCTACTCACCCACACCCCCTGTTATTCTACGGCGACAGTAGCCTCACACCGCAGCCGAACTAGTGAACCCTTTTACTCCTCTCCGCGTCGGCATCCACTACCACGTCTTCCCCGGCTCTGCGTCGTCCCCTTCCTAGGTCTCGCCGTCGTACACCGCCCTGGTGCTCTCAGCGCGGCGTGGTCAACGTGGTCAAGGAACGACTTCCATTGGAAGAGTAGTGTCGTGGAGAGGCTGACAACTGGGTCCACGGCAGCCACAAGGAAGTGCCTCCTTATTACGCGGAAAATAATTATTCCTCCACCTAACAGCAGGGACTCACCGGACGGGCCACCGTATTTGGCGAAAAAACGTGTCCCCCTTGATAGCTGGGACCCACCGGACAAGCCACTATATTTCGCTAAAAAACCATTCCCCCCGCTGTCAGCTTGGACCCACCGGAAGTGCCTCCTTATTACGCACAAAAAATGAATACTTCCCCTCCTAGCTGGGCCTAGTATAGTGGGAGGCTGACTTGTGGGCCTACTAAGTTGACGGGGACAGAGGGCTTTGTCAACTTAGTCAATATGCACGATTCTAGCTCCATTGACCGTACGATGTCCATCCAACGATCGTAGTGCTTCTTCAACCTCTGGTCTGCTTGCTCCTGCCGCCCAAACCAGCGCAGGTCGTGCCTCGTGCTCCTGCCTCCTGTGGCCGGCTACGATGCCGCGGAGGCCTCACCGCCCCATACTACTCCCACCGCTGGCCAGGCCATCCCACTACTCACCCACACCCCCTGTTATTCTGCGGCGACGATAGCCTCACACCGCAGCCGAACCAGTGAACCCTCGTACTCCCCTCTGCGTGGGCATCCACTACCGCGTCTTCCCTGACTCCCCGTAGCCCCCTTCCTAGGCCTCGCCATCGTCCACCGCCCTGGTGCCCTCGGCGCGGCCTGGTCAACGTGGTCAAGGAACGACTTAATCGAAAGAGTACTGTCCTGTAGAGGCTAACAGCTGGGTCCACGGCAGCTGCAAGGAAGTGCCTCCTTATTACGCGGAAAATAATTATTCCTCCACCTGACAGCAGGGACCCACCGGACGGGCCACCGTATTTGGCAAAAAAATGTTTCCCCCTGACTGCTGGGACCCTCCTGACGGGCCACCGTATTTGACGAAAAAAAGTTTCCCCCCTGACTGCTGGGACCCACTGGATGGGCCATCGTATTTCGCGAAAAAACGTCCCCCCTGCTGTCAGCTCGGACCCACCGAAAGTGCCTCCTTATTACGCACAAAAAAATGAATACTCCCCCTGCTAGCTAGGACCCAGTATAGTGGGAGGCTGACTTGTGGGCCTGCGAAGTTGACGGGGATGGAGGGCTTTGTCAACTTAGTCAATATGCATGATTCTAGCTCCATTGACCGTATGATGTCCATCCAATGGCCGTAGTGCTTCTTCAACCTCTAGTCTTCTTGCTCCAGCCGCCCAAACCAGCGCCGGTCGTGCCTCGTGCTCCTGCCTCCCGTGGCCGGCTGTGATGCCGCGGAGGCCTCACTGCCCCCTACCACTCCCACCGCTGGCCAGGCCATCCCTCTACTGACCCACACCCCTATTATTCTACGGCGACGACAACCTCACACCGTAGCCGAACCAGTGAACCCTCGTACTCCTCTCTGCGTGGGCATCCACTCCCGCGTCTTCCCCGGCTCCGCGTTGTCCCCTTCCTATCAGGACCGGTTTTCCAGTAAAATAATTACCGAGAGAACCGACCTTTTTATCGAACCAGAACAGAAGATTACTTCTTACTGGTAGACAAATCCTTGATACAGAGTTCCAGAGTACTGAATATTATACATGGTTGAGCTGAGGTTGCTCAACAATTTATTACAAGCACGCCGATATAATACATATGGGCGAATATGACACAAAGGTAGGGTGGCATAACTACTAACTCGTAATAAAAAGAGGTGGTGGATATGTCACAGTGTAGTGGGTGACGTGACTCCAATATCTTACAATTCATCGAGTGTTGGAGTGAGACCCGATGAATTTATTTGGTGGGTGGCGAGAGCGGTTATATAACAGTGATCAACTCCAGGATCGCAAGAGACTGATTTGACTCCACTAGACGTCGGACTCGCTATCGAACTCTTCATCCATGAGATCGCCTTCGTCAACATCTGGCCAAATCAACAAGCCAGGTGAGTACTTTGAATGTACTCGCAAGACAGTTCGGACATAAGATATAATAAATGCAAACATGAAGCATGTGAGTATTCTAGCAATATGTATCCGAATAATATAATTTCCGCGCTGCATGTAAAAATGGAAGTCGGGCGGTAGTTCTCCCAAAATCCATAAGGTAAATAAAAGAAAACCAAACGAGTGTCTGAGCGACGCCTCGTGAGGGAAAATGAATAAAAAACATGCCATAGTCAGACGTCTGAGCGACATCACATAAAGGGCTTATAACCAAAAATAAATAACGAGAATGCCACAGTCGGACGTCTGAGCGACATCACATAATGGGCTTATAACAAAAATAAATAACGAGAATGCCACAGTCGGACGTCTGAGCGACATCACATAAAGGGCTTATAACAAAAATAAATAACGAGAATGCTACAGTCGGACGTCTGAGCGACATCACATAAAGGGCTTATAATGAAAGTAAATAACAAGAATGCCACAGTCGGACGTCTGAGCGACATCACATAAAGGGCTTATAATGAAAGTAAATAACAAGAATGCCATAGTCGAACGTCTGAGCGACATCACAAAAAGGGCTTATATAAACAATGGTATAACGATAAAATACTTCAAGAGATAAATCAGTGCAGAGATAACTGGTTATTCATCTACCAAAAATGAACCTGGACAAAATCACCACTCTTGTCACTATCATAGATTACTAGAGACGGTCACCGGGGTTGACATGAAGATTGATTCTAGGCCATAAATATGGCTACTCGGGAGATTTTGACTCTGCGGAGCTTGTACTCTTAAATCACAGCCAACGGATTCCACTAGCCACAGGGACTAGTTCCGTCTATGGTGTTTTAGCAGAAACACAACTGACCAGTACACACCCATTTCACATCCTGCTGTCCGGAATCACCCGTGACAACATTCACGAAAAACTTTAAGACGGGGAGGCTACAACCTCGAATAGCATGGGATCAAATTTATATATGCGCGCTCTAAGGGGTGCCCCCCTCTCGGTCCCAACCGGAAACGCCCATGCCCCCTGACCGGATGACGGGCTTTAATCCAGGGCCATGGAACCCTCATCCCGGCCCCTCTACTTGGTGTGTACACGGAAAGAGGTTTGCAATTGACTAAACCGTAATCTTAGCAGACGGCATATGACAGTACCAAAAAGGAGACGAACGGAATCACGCTTTGATCCACGTTGATACTAGAGTTAACCATTTACTGGCATGCTCCAACAATACCAGCACACAACCCATCATGTCACCACATGATCGGGGTGGTTCAACCATTATCATTCGGGGCTCACCCGAAGCTTGCTTGCATGAAAATATAATCATCACAAATGCTTATATGACCATCCTAAGAAGAAGCACTACTCAAGCAAACATGAAACACACACATCATATCAAAGGTTCAAACATGCTTGCCTGTTCGGAGTAGTCGGAGTCTAACTCGGTGAAGTTCGCGGCTCCGTCACGTCCTTCGGTATCTACGGGTTCAAACAAAACGAATACTTACATAAATACCGCGCGTGCATAAAAGTTGTCCCAAATATTTTTCGAATAAATATGACAAAAAACTAGACAGGAAACTAAAGAGAATAGAAAAAGAATCAACTCAAAATCATATTTTGTTTATAAGTTATTCAAGTTTCTGTCTAAGGACTTGTCTGTAATGAAACATAAAGTTTCCAGGGGCTAGAATATAAAAACAGAAAATGATTCGGTACGCAGTACGCCAGCCGAATAAGGAAAACGTACTTTGCTCGAAGGAGCCTTCCAGAAAAATGTTTCGGAAGAGACTGAGAGGCTGACGAGGGGGTCCCACTCGTCGGGTTTGAAAATAGAACAGAGTCGCGCCGGTGCGAGAAGGCTGCGGTGGTCGCCGGCGCCGATCCACGGCGAGGTAGAGGGAGGGAGTGGTACCTACGGGTTCCTGGTGTTCTTCCGCGTCGGTGGGTGGTGGAGTTGAGCGTCGGGGAGCCCCACGTCGATGGCGACCCTATCTCCGGTGGACGGCGGCTCGGGTGGTCGTGGGCCTCGTCGGAGAGAGTTGCTGGGGCCAAATTGAAGAGGGGGTTAGTCTCCTAAAGGTGTCAGGAGGCTACGAACGAGTCCAGGGCGGTGGATGAGCTCTCACCAGAGAGAACGTTGCTGAAACCCGAGGCGGATGGAGGTGGCCGGAGTTGAGGAAGAAGGGCCCCTCGAGGCTCTTCCAGTGGCTGGGTGGGGTCTGGTGAGATGGTGGAGATGTGTGAGGTCGAGAGCGAGCTCGGAGGCGCTATTTATAGCCGGCCCGAGGCGGTTGCCGTGAACGGGATAAGTTCGGCGATCGATTACGGCAGCGCTGTGGCTGGACGGGTGGATTAGGTGCTTGAGCATCGACCAGGAGGTGCACTGATTCCATTTCGGTGCCTAACCTAGTAAGGCAGGGGCGGTTACGGCCTGTCCCCGACGGAATGGCCGTGTGGTACGTCGGCGGCAGAGAGCGCGCCCTATGCGTGCCAGGCCATGGCGACGGTGCTGCAGGCGTGCGCTGGCAAGGAGAAGGCCACGCGGAGCTCCCAGGCGGCTTGGGCGGTGCCGAACGGCGTTGTGCCGCAGGGTGCCCCCTGTCGGCCGCCACGGGTGGCTCTGCCGCCGCGGAAGACGCCGGCGTGGGCGGGCCAGGGTGCCACCGACGCCAAGAACCAGCCAAGTGCACGTGTGGTGCTCTGGATAAGAGCGAGGTGCAGTGCAGCATCGATCCAAAGAGGCACTGGTGAGATTGACGAACGTCTTCTGACAAAACTGACGAAGCTGCACTGTCGCCTGTTAAGTTCAGTTAACTTTTCTGAAACTGACAGAAACAGTGCATGCCAGGTGTTTGACGAAATGATTTTGGCATGTCGAAAATCTTTCTGGAGCTGATATTTGGTGGAGTGGTCTCTTGATGCATCTAGAGGCTGCTTGAATTTTCACAGATTTTTAGGAAGAAGAAAAATATGAATTTCACCAAAATTTGCAAATCTGGTCCAAACTTGCAGCAAGTGAAATTTGAAAATTTTGAACTGTGGACCAGTGAAACAAGATGGATCTAGGTTGTGGGTACTAAGGACTATCCATGGGAGTTGGTTTGGAATCAAATATCAAAATGAACATGGTGGTTCCTTTGTAAATCACCATGGTTCATTTCAAAGGACAGAAATTGTTTTTGGTGCAAAATAATTAGAATAAAAATTCCAATAAGGTCAAAACTTACTGGAATTGATGAGAGACTTTTTCAAGGTGAAGAGGAGGTCTTGGAGAGAAATACTTTCATTGGGTGCCATGGTAAGAGAAAAGTTTGAGAGGGAAGACAAGTCCAAGATTCTTATAAGATGGATACTCATGGAGGGAAAAGAATCAAACAAACCCTTTTGAAGAACAACTTGTGTTTGAGCTAGCACAAGAAGAAAACCTTCAAGACCGGAATCAAGCTTGAGAAGAACACACAAACTTTGGTTAGAAAAGTTTTTAGAAAGGGGTTTCAAGAGAAGATCAAATATCCCCCTTCCAAAAGACCAAAAGTTTGGAAGAATTCAAATCCAAAAATTTGGAGTGTTACACTTCCTAGGCCTCGCCGTCGTCCACCACCCTGGTGCTCTCGGCGCGGCTTGGTCAACGTGGGAACGACTTCCATCGGAAGAGTACTGTTGTGGAGAGGATGACAGCTGGGTCCACGGCTGCCGCAAGGAAGTGCCTCCTTATTACGCGGAAAATAATTATTCCTCCACCTCACAGCAGGGACCCACCGGACGGGCCACCGTAATTGGCAAAAAAACGTTTCGCCCCTGACTGCTGGAACCCACCGGACGGGCCACCGTATTTCGCGAAAAAACGTTCCCCCCGCTGTCAGCTTGGACCCACCGGAAGTGCCTCCTTATTACGCACAAAAAAAAAAGAATACTCCTCCTGCTAGCTGGGACCCAGTATAGTGGGAGGCTGACTTGTGGGCCTACTAAGTTGACGGGCATGGAGGGCTTTGTCAACTTAGTCAATATGCACGATTCTAGCTCCATTGACCGTACGATGTCCATCCAACGGCCGTAGTGCTTCTTCAACCTCTGGTCTTCTTGCTCCAGCCACCCAAACACACGCCGGTCGTGCCTCGTGCTCCTGCCTCCCGTGGCCGGTTGCGATGCCGCGGAGGCCTCACCGCCCCTACTACTCCCACCGCTGGGCAGGCCATCCCACTACTCACCCACACCCCCTGTTATTCTGCGGCGATGACAGCCTCACACAGCAGCCGAACCAGTGAACCCTCGTACTCCTCTCCACGTGGGCATCCACTGCCGCGTCTTCCCCGGCTCCGCGTCGTCCCCTTCCTAGGCCTCGCCGTCGTCCACCGCCTTGGTGCTCTCGGCGCGGCGTGGTCAATGTGGTCAACGACTGACTTCCATCGGAAGAGTAATGTACGTGGAGAGGCTGACAGCTGGGTCGACGGCCGTAGCAAGGAAGTGCCTCCTTATTACGCGCAAAATAATTATTCCTCCACCTAACAGCGGGGACCCACCGGACGGGCCACCATATTTCCCGAAAAAAATGTTTCCCCCTAACTGCTGGGACCCACCGGCTACATCTTCGCACGCAAGGAAGTGCGTCCGGGCAAAAAAATGATTCGCCCCCCTGACTGTTGGGACCCACCAGCTACATCTTCGCACGCAAGGAAGTGCCTGACAGTCAGACCCAGCTGGTAGAAGCGTACGTAGTGTTGTCATTCTGGTAGCGAACGTGTACGTACATACTGGTTGATGTAGAGGCGCGCACGTGTCGTAGTAGAGGCGCGCACGTAGCATGTACACGTACGTACAGCGGCCAGTGTGCAAGAAAGAAAATACGACCAGGTATGTACATATGGGCAGGGTCTCGAACGCCTACTCGTGCATACGTACGGCCAGGGCACGTGTACATGGATGGTTCGGAACGGACAAACGGCATCGTCGTCGTGTTCATGGGGAGCCAACCGGCTAGGTCGGAACAAAATGCGTCATCGTGTTCATCGGGAGGGCTTGGACGGAACCGCCAATGGTAACGAGGCCTGGCGTACCGTAGAACGGAGGAAACGGCCTTGTGTTCGACCGGGCATGGTCGAAATGGGATCCTGTTCATCGCGAGGGGTCTGGCATACCATAAAGCGGAGGAAACGGACCTCCTATGGTCGAAACGGGGGTCCTATTGATCGGGAAGAGTGTGGCGTACCGCAAAATGGAGGAAACAGACTTGTGTTGGAGCGCTACGGTCAAAACGGGGGTCATGTTCATTGGGAGGGGTGTGGCGTACCGCAAAACGGGACTCAACGGGATACTGTTCATCTCCACCGTCGACCCCCTCCAGCCTCCACGGGCAACTATTCATCCATTGTCGACCTCCTCCTGCCTCCACCTGCGATTGTTCAGCCTCCACCGCGCGCTACTCCACCGGCTACTGTTCAACCAGCCTCTCCACGGGTTCCTGTGCAACCACCCTCCACGGGCTACTGTTCATCCAGCCCTCCACCGTCTACTGTTCATCCAGCCCTCCACGGGGTGGTCCTATTCATCCAGTCCTCCACGGGGTCCTGTTCATGCAGCCCCAACCGGCTCAATCGATCGGGGTCCTGTTCATCCAGAGGCAACACCACTGGGTCCTGTTCAGCCACCCCCACCGGGAACTGTTCATCCAAACCCCCCGGCAACGCTCACTGTTCATGTAGAGGAAACATCGATCGGCTTCAGTTAGCAGCAGTAGCGAAGGAATCGCTCGATCGGGTTCAATTAACAGCCATCGATCGATCGATCGGGTTCAGTAACGTGTAGCCTGCAGTGCAATCGCTCGGGTTCAGTAACGCATAGCCTGCAGTGCAATCGCTCGGGTTCAGTTAGAGCCCAACGCCTCGCTTGGGTTCAGTTAGAGCCCAACGCCTCGCACCCATGTGCGTGCGTGTACGAGAGAAACGCGCATCGCTTCGCCCCGACCACCAACCATAACCGGGAATACCCCGATATTTTCCTCGTCCTCGCTTTTACCATGGTTTTTTTTGTCATGGACGTCCTAGAGAATGTCATGCAGCTGCGTCTGGCCCGCCCAGGACGAAAAGCCCATTTTCTATCATGATTTGTTGTCATAGAAGTTGTACCCCACCACATCTATGATGATACCGGGTTTTGTCACAATTATCGTCATTGAAGTGTCATAAGTATCAGAGAAAAAAGTTTGTTCGGCCCAAAATGTCACGGATGTGTCTTTTTTTTTGTAGTGATGGAAGGTTATGCATCCAATCCGGCAAACTGAAACTTCATCACATTCTTCCTATTGAATGCGAGGTTACTATTGTCCATGAGGCTTAAGTTTTTCAACAAGAAATTTCTCACGGAAGAATATGTTGAACAAAAAAAAATAAGTTTCAGGTCGACAAATGGGCTTCTGAACGTGCTCGACTTCTATTTACAACAACTTGTCATCATATACCAATTAACTTTTTGGCATAGGATGTTGATTTTATGGATCAGACTGACGCATTTGTTTGTGACTACCAAAAATAGTGGTTGGGTTAGATGTTATTGCCATGCATGTTCAGTCTCGGTTTTGTCTAAACCTGATGAACAATTAAGCCTGTGATGTAAATTTTCATAAGAAAGGCTGCATGACCATGAATGCTTACCTTTTCTGTTATACTTGTGTGTGAACTTGTTAGAATGTATAATGTGGGATTGTTAGAATGTACACTGTTGGATTTTGATGTGCCCAAACCAGCAGTGCGGCCGGACTGCCAACTGCCGCTCAGGGGCCGGTGGTGCTGCCTCATGTCGTGCCCCACGCCCCCTGTTAAATCTAGTTCGCTCCATTCCCCAACCGCCTGCACGGGATGGAAGTTTCATCTTTTCCCCCTAGCGCTGCCGGGGAATTGAAGAAGGGCGGCATCCAATCCACCACCAGCGATGGTTGCCTGTCCAAGTGATTTTTTGAGAAAAACTGCAAATTTCAGTTTTCAGATAAGAAAGTGCATGTTTCAGAGGTAAAGCATTTAAAATCAGCACGCACTTTTCAAACATGGATAACATAATGTTGGAAATTTTAGTCATTGTCAAAAATGGAATTAACAACAAGTTAACATCATGCTAATCAACATTCATGTATAGCATATCTTCATATGATGCACAGTCAAAAATATATACTATTTTCAAAATGCCAAGACAATGTTGAGTGTGCGAAAAACTGGGTAAACTAGGGACGCAATTTTCGCAAGTGGTGGAGGTGGTGTGTGTAGATGACATGGCAGGACCCACATGTCAGTAATAGCTGAGGAAAAAAATTATATAATTTTCAACTGCACCATTTGGAATCGAATTCGGAGGGTACTGCTTTTGGGTGATACGGCTATAGCGCCCGGGCTACTGCATGTATGATCGAAATAATGAAGGCGCTCTTTTTCACTTCTCTAAGGAATCTTCACCGACTCCGGTTCGTTCCCGTCCATGCCCATGATGTCCTCCTCCGGCTTCGAGCGCTCACCGTGACGCCGCCATCTTTCGTTATCAACATGCTCAACAAACGACATGTATCTGGACATGACTGTACGTTTAGAGGCTGACAGTCAGGACCCACCAGGTCCATGGCCGTACGCAAAGTGACTTGTTTGAAAAAATGCTTCTTCCTAATTGTATACCGCGCTTTGGGCCCACGGGTTTGTCAACCTAGTAGTAAATAAACAAAATAAATTTACAACAAAGACCGTCATCGGCGAGCTTTTTTAGAGGTACCGGGGATCTAGCAGGTATAATTTTCAGAGTGCTCAGCCACGACATGCGCAGCCCATGACATAACGACACAGTGGTTTCAACTTGTTTTCTGCGGCCCATCATGTATGTACCGGCGAATGGGCCTCCCAGCCTTGGTTTTATTTTTTCTTAAACATCGGCAGCCCAATTTATCTTTTTTTAATAAAACGCAGATCCCTATTCTTTTATATATATAAGAATAAGAATGTGCGGCCAAATTTATGTTTTCCATTCTAACCACAATGTTTATTATTATTATCATTATCATCATCATCATTATTATTATTATTATTATTATTATTATTATTATTATTATTATTGTTGTTGTTGTTGTTGTTGTTGTTGTTGTTGTTGTTGTTGTTGTTGTTGTTGTTGTTGTATATTTAATACAAACTTATAAATGTTTAACAGAAGTTGGCAAGGGAAATCCTCGTTGTTTTTTACTCTAAGGCAACGAAAATCCTGGTGATTGCGCACAAAAGCTTGCGACAATTTAAGGACCAATGTAATAATAACACGCTCATTTTTATTTTGAGCAGTAACTCGCTAATTTTCTATTTTTCTATATAATATAATGTCGAGCTCCGGTTTAATTTTTGTAACTAATTGCTCCGTCTAACCTAATATTATCTTTACTACAAAGCCCGGCAAATTCATGTATTTTAAGAAAGTGCAAATGGGCTATGATTTCTTAGAACAAGTGAAATGGGCCGAATTTATGCTACGCTATTTGTTCACCCAGCCCAGGAAATTGACTGTAAATTCAAGAAAACAAGGGTTAAATATGAGCCACATATTTGCAGGGTGACATGTAGGCCAATAGGTCGAAGCCTACTGCAGGCATTGTCAACTTAGTCAACAAATCATTCTGACATCCACAACCATTGGATATATATATATATATATATATATATATATATATATATATATATATATATATATATATATATATATATATATATATATATATATATATCCAACAGCTGGCATGCATCTTCAATCTCGTGTTCTTCCTCCAACTGACAGCCAGGACCCACCAGCAAGGAGCCTGACATGTGGGCCATTAGGTTGCCTACGGAATGCTTTGTCAAATTAGTCAACAAAATGATCCTGACATATGTAGTTGTTGGATGTACATCTAACGACCGTCATGCATTTTCAATCTCTCGTCTTCTTCCTCCAGCGCCGGCGAGACTTCCTGCTCGCGCCTCCGGCGGCCAACAGCGCTGCTTCGCACGCCTCGCTATGACGCACGACTCCTACAACGGCTAGGCCACACCTCCACCCCTCCTGTTATTCTCTGCCGATTACAGCCCCAGGCCGCACCGAACCAGTCAACCCTCGTATGTCGTACTCCTCTCCGGCTGCGACTCAACTGCCGCATCTCCCCCTTCTCTGGGTCAATCCCTTCCTATGCCTCACCATCATCCACCGCCTTTGTGCTCTTGGCGCGGTATGTTCAACGTGGTCAAGGAACGATTTCCAACGAAAGAGGACGGTACATGGAGAGGCTGACAGCTGGGTCCATGGCCGCACGCAAGGAAGTGTCTCCTTATTACGGGCAAAACAAATGATTCGCCCCTGATAGCTGGGACCCGCCAGCTATATCTTCGCACGCAAGGAAGTGCCTCCTTGTCCTCCCTGCCAGCTGGGACCCACCCGTTGGAAGCGTACGTAGTGTTATTTTCCTGGTTGCGAACGTGTACGTACATAGCGGTTGATCGGTCTCTCTGCAGTGATGAATCGTGGCCGAGTAAGGAGCGACACATGTCGTACGTACACTCCCTTCAAAACCATGTACACGTACGTACAATCACAGGGCAAAAAACATGCCTACGTACGTACATACGGGTGGAGTCTACATACGGGTGGAGTCTCAAACGTGTACTTGCGCATACGTACGGCAATGCAGCCCCGTACATATGGAGACGGCATCAATGACGTCATGTTCACCGGCAGCCAATGTTGGGATATCGCTTATCGGGAACTTATCGGTCGACCCATGATAAGGGGTAAATCGGCCAGTTTATCGGCAAATCGGCTCCTTTATCGGCCGATTTATCGCCATATCGGCTCCTTTATCGGCCGATTTATCGTATCGGCCAGACAGCGGTAAGCGATAAATCGGCCGATTTATCGGCATATCGGAAGACATCTTGAACAGTGCCGGCAGCCAACCGGCAGGGTCGGAATGGAGAAACAGCGTCGTGTGCATCAGGAGGCAATCGGCTTGGACGGAACATCCGAAACCTGGTGTGGCATACCGCAAAACGGAGGAAAACGGCCTTCTGCTAGAGCGCGTACGGTCGAAACAGGGTCCTGTTCACCGGGAGTTGTTTGTCATATCAAAAAACGGTCCTATTCATTGGGAGGGTTCTGGCATACCGCAAAACGGAGGAAACAGACTTGTGTTGGAGTGCTACGATCGAAACGAGGGTCTTGTTCATCGGGAGGGGTGTGGCGTACCGCAAAACGGGATTCCACGGGCAACTGTTCACCCACCGTCGACTTCCTCCAGCCTCCACCTGCACTGTTCATCCACCGCGTCTTTGATGTCTGCTAGAACTACGTCGGTATTTCCCCAAAGAGGAAGGGATGATGTAGTATAGCAACCGTAGGTATTTCCCTAAGTGATGAGACCAAGGTTATCTAACTAGTAGGAGAACCAAGCAACACAATGTAAACAACACCTGCACACAAATAACAAATACTCGCAATCCGACATGTAAAAGGGGTTGTCAATCCCTTTCGGGTAACAGACGTGATAGAGTTGTAAATATTGATAGATCGAACGCCAAATAAGATAAATTGCAGCAAGGTATTTTTGGGTTTTTGGTTTAATAGATCTAAAAATTAAAGCAAAGGAAAATAGATTGCAAAGGAAAATAATATAAAGAGGCGACCCGGGGGCCGTAGATTTCACTAGTGGCTTCTCTCGAGAAAAATATCAAAAGGTGGGAAAACAATTACTGTAGGGCAATTGATAGAACTTCAAATAATCATGACGTTATCCAGGCAATGATCTTTATATAGGGATCACATCCAAGATTAGTAGACCGACTCCTGCCCGCATCTACTACTATTACTCCACACATCGATCGCTATCCAGCATGCGTCTAGTGTATTAAGTTCATGGAGAAACGGAGTAATACAATAAGAACGATGACATGATGTAGACAAGATATATTTATTAAGAAATAGACCCCATCATTTTATCCTTAGTAGCAACGATACATACGTGTCGGTTCCCTTTCTGTCATTGGGATCAAGCACCATAAGATCAAACCCACTACAAAGCACATCTTCCCATTGCAAAATAAATAGATCAAGTTGGCCAAACAAAACCCAAATATCGGAGAAAAAATATGAGGCTATAAGAAATCATGCATATACGATATCAAAGAAGACTCAAATAACTTTCATGGATATAAAAAGATAGATCTGATAATAAACTCAAAGTTCATCGGATCCCAACAAACACACCGCAAAAGGGTTACATCATATGGATCTCCAAGAGACCATTGTATTGATAATCAAAAGATAGAGAGGAAGCCATCTACCTACTAACTAAGTGTAACGCCCACGATGAGACTATATCTCCTACATGTCGAGGCACGACTTAGAGGCATAATCACATTTTGGTATGATCGCAAGATGGTCATCTTCACACATTCGCATGTACAAGAACAAAGAGAAAAAAATACATGGATGGCTTACAATCGCCACTTCACATAATGCATAATTAAGTCATTCATTCATCCAAGTACAAACATGGTCTGACTCCGGACGAATCCAAAATAAAGAAGATAACCACCCACTATGCCCGATCGGCCCTAGTAGGAACCACTACTGATCGTCGGGATACGTCACGTACATACGCCCACGTTCCTCATCGAACTCCCACTTGAGTTCCTGGCCATCACCTAAATCATACTCGGTTGTACCTGCACCTATGTTTGTAGTAAACTGTGAGTCATGAGGACTCAGCAATCCCATTCTCGGGTATCAAAACTATCAAAGCCTTTGGGTAAGGAGAAAGTGTATAAGTGGACAGCTGCAAGCGCTAAGCGTAGATGAGGTGGCTAGCTTATGTATCATCAGAGCGAGAAAAGAAGTGAAAGCCATCGGTCGTGAACTAAGTCATGATCACTAGATGATCTTGTCTACCTACGAGTCATCCATAACCCAACCATGTTCTCTTCCCGAACTCCCTCGAAAAGAGACCATCACGACTGCTCACACGATAGTGTATTATGTTTGAGTTTTTGTGTCAAGTTATCTACAACCGGATATTAACAAACTCCAATCCGCCACATGACCGCTGGCACGGCTTTCGAAAGATCATAACCCTGCAGGGGTGTCCCAACTTAGCTCATCAGAAGCTCTCGCGATCAACAAAGGTAAAAACCCCTTATCTTAGGGACTACCCGATCAGACTCGGAATCCCGGTGTACAAGATATTCCGACAATGGTATAACAAGTCCAGCAAGACCTCCCAATGTGCCGACACCCTGATAGGAGCCACGCGTATCTCGTCTCAGGCCACAATCGGATTGTCCAAACTTTCGGTAGGCCAAAATACCAGAGTTGCCCCTAGCGGTCACTGGCGGTTGACAGGTTTGGACCAACACTGATGAGGAGCACTGGCGCGGGCGTTGATTAAGAGTCCTTGGGTGCTAGCCGGTCCCTATGCAAGTTTTTAGTTATTAGGCAAATGGTAAAACCAAAGTTGGGCCTTGCTGGAGGAGTTTTATTCAAATCGAACTATCAAGGGGGGCCCATAAACCCCATCCGCGTTAGGAACGCAAAATCAAGGAACATAACACCGGTTTATTAGTTCTTAAGGCGGCATGAGTGGAACAAAACACTAAGCAAAAGGCCAAGCCTTCCACCCATTGCCAAGTATACAGGTGCATTAATGTAAATAATAGATATTGTGTTATTCCCAAAAACCCAATCCACATGGAGCAAACTTCATCTTCACCTGCAACTAACAACGCTATAAGAGGGGGGCTTGAGCAAAGCATAACTTAGCCAAACAACGGTTTGCTAGGTAGGTAGTTAGAGGTTTCATGGCAAGGTGGGGGCAGAAATGTAAAAGGATAGGTATCGCGACAAAGCAATAAAGCGAGGCATCTAGCATGGCAACAATAGAGGTGATATCAAGGAATGGCCATCTTGCCTGGTAAGTCTTCGGTGGGATCATAAACTTGCTCCTCGAACACGGTCTTGATAGGACCCTCGAACTCCGAATCATCACTGGGCTCTACCCAACACAAGAATACATTCACCGGAACAAAATCAATCACGATGCAATGCACAAGCACATGATGCAAGACATGATGCATATGAGCATGAACATGATATGATGCATCACAAAAGGAACATGATGATCGCAACAAGTGGCATGGCAAAATGCAACAACCATAGCTCATTTAAGAGGAACACAATATGCAAGAGAAAGCTAATTAACATAGAAACACATATGGTTATTTAGTATGAACTAGCTAAGCACCCAACAAGTTTGAACTGTTGTTTAACATGGCAAGGAGTGCAACACAATACCAACTACAACATACAAGCAATTTAAATGGGGCCGGAAGAAACAAACAACAATTCCGGAAAATCCCCATGTGCAAATTTATATTAGGTCCCTATCTGTTCATTACCCCATTATCTTTTCATTAAACAACAAACCAGATTGTACTATGATGTTCTATGCAAAATTCTACCCCAAAAGCATATAGAGATCATCTCAAACCAAGCTATGGTTTAAAAGTTATGAATTAAACCAATTTCAACATGTTATTTGACACAACATAAGCAAACAACATTTAATTATTTTAAACATGGCAGACAATTACATATTATGAAACTACACTAAAAACTAAACAGGTTTCATTTTAACTTTATTTGAAAAGGTTGCATTGTTTAAAAGTTATTAGCAAAACATATACAATTGCAAAACTGAAAAAAACAGAACTGGGTAAATGCAAAACAGACCCAGCCTGGACTAGCCACAGTCTATGACTAGTGGGTCAAGGGGGGTGCTGAAGTGGTAGGCTGGGTGTGGAAAGGGGTGTATGTGGCGCAGAGAATGACGGGTGGACACCTGTTGCCATAGAGGTCAAAGGACAGAAAAATATGGGCTTAAACCACTATCCAAAGGGGATTCGAACCCGGGTCTGCGGGTTGTGGGAGAGAGCGGCGAACCACTAGGCTAGGCGAGGGAGGTAGCTGGGCTTCTCTCTGTAAATATTAAGTGAGAGAGAAATACAGAGAACTAAAAGAAAAGAAAGAGGGGGTTAGGAGTAGAGTTTGGGCATGAGGGCAATTTTCTAGGACTCGCAAAAATGAGGCTGGTTCCAAGAAAATAGAAAATAGAGGCACGATTGAAAGATGTAAATTCAAACTCATTTGAATTTCATTCAAATGGGTTTGAACTAGGACTTGGTTTTTGAAGTGTCCAAAAATGTTAATTTTTTTGGAGGAACCTCGGTAACTGGGAAGAGAATTGTTGGCAAGGTTTGAAGTCAAACTTGAAGTAGAAAATACATGGGGAATATTTGCAAGTGTGTTTATGGTGATTCCAAACTAATGGAATAATTTTAGTAGCTCCATAAATATTAGGAGGATATGTTATAAAGAGAAATCACCATGTGAGTTCCCTCGGTTTAAATGGATCGAAGATCCACACAATTTATTTAGTTGAGTTTTAAAATTAAATGACATGATGGCATTATGACATGATGCATAGAAAAAGCAAATAAAACACAGGGCAAAACCCAAAATAGCTGGAAGTCTTCTGGAGTGTTGGTCTTGGGGCGTCACAACTCTCCCACACAAATAGAGGATCTCGACCCGAGATCCTGGAGATGGCACCGGATAGAAGAGGAATAGGAAGAGGTAAAACAAAGTTGCTTCTTTGACAAATGAGTGAAACCACGAACCTTGGGAGGTTGAACAAATTGAAAGAAAGAATACAACGGGGATGAATGAGATTACAAACAGTTCGTTAGAGAAGAGGAACAAGTAATACGACGAGAATGAAGAGCTTAGGTGACAACATAGACAATGAAACCACTCTGGTTAAAACAAGATAGAGAAGGAATAAGAGTGAAGTACTTCGAACACCAGTCCGACTGTAAATGGAAGGAATTAACATGAACTTGAGAAGATGGGATGATACTTGATGAAATCAACAACACACTTTCTCCGAAACAATTTAAAGAATGGCACAAGGGGTAAGAAGGATTTCAGACAACACTCCGGTTAAAAGAGAGTTAAAACTTGATAAGATGAGAGAACTTGAAAGGAGAATACAACACTCATGTTGAATGGAACAGAAGGGAAAAGAACATGATCTTGGTATGAGAAGATGATGGTTTGAACAGAGCAATATCACAATGCCTCCGGAATGAAAGAATATAATATAGATCAATGAAAGAAATGAACGGAGAAGAAAATGACAACTTCTCCCACAATTGAATTTGAAAGAGCATCCTTACACAGATGGATTGAATAGAGTTGTGGGAAATTCAACAACAATAAGAATAATCTTGTTGTGGGCTTATGGAAAATATCTCAAAACTTGAGGCGAAATTCTGCCACTAACGGAAACAATTGATTTGATTGAGAGCACCAAAGAGATGAAAAATTTATATCACCGGTAGAATAGATGAAGAAGTTGGGTCATTTATATGCACCATAAATAACAACAATCCTTGGGGAAAGCTTTTAGGTGAGATACAACCCAAGATTACTCCAACGAATTAATAGGGGTTGCAAGGATCTCCTCAAGAAAGAGAAATGATGGTTTAAAATATCTCATTCTTGATAACTTGTGAATCATGAAACACGAAGGGAAACTATCAATAATGACATAACACCAACTTAAAAGAAAAGGTAGAAAGAATAGCACTTCGGAATGCATGATGAAGAATGCTTGAGCTCCTCCAACAAGAATCTTGAAGAACACTTCGAGGATGAATTAAATCATGATGAACCACCAAGAAGAACTCCGGTAACAAAAGGATGCGAAGTGAAGGATGACAATAATAAGATTGAAGCTTTGCAATGATTTAAATGGAGGTTTTGACGAGGTAATGAGAAAACTTGGAACTATGGAAAGAAAGATGAAACACTTCGAACCGAGAATGTGATATGATGAACAAACTCCAAAAAGAAGAGAGTAATCACTTCGGGGAAAAAGAATAAGATTTATTTTATGCTTTTCCTTCATCAAATTAAATTGATGACAAGCAATGGTTTTCGCATACTACTTATTCTTATTGAAGAAGGGTTGATAAAGCGCAAACTTTAGAAAAATCTTCATGAACCACCGGTAGGATTTCAGAAAGAAAGAATGAATTGATATGATGACAAAGGAAAATGAATGTTAAACGAACCACCATAAGAATTGAAAGAAATGAAGAAAGAGAACAAACCACCGTGAAGAATTAGAAAACGAACGAAAATACTTGAGGCAATATAGATACAAGAGAACGAAGAGATCCTGAGCTGACTAGAGAATACTTGAATGATGCACCGAAAGAATTGGAGAAGAAGAGGTGAAAATTGAGAATGAATAAATATTCTGAAATGATAGCCTTCGGAGGATCGAGAAATGAAAAGAACTCATGAATTGCTCTGGAGGGGCATGAAAACAATTCCAACAATGAAAAACAATTATGAGGATGGCATGAAGCTAGAACCATGAATGTTAAAGAGAACGGGCCAAGATTTAGGAAAAACTCTTCTTCGGTCTTCAAAACCTGAGAATGACGACGAGATACACTACCATTGATTATTGAGGCACTCTGAAATAAGGAATTAAAAGGTTGAACCAATGATGAAAAGAATTTGAAAGCAAACTTAGAGAAGGCATATGACTGATGAAAATTCATTCTCACGTCACACTTTGAAAAGAATTTGAGAAACTCCGGAAAAATCAAAAGAGTCAGGTAAGATCCAGGGAAAAGACATGTGGGTTAGGGCCCACTCAAAAGAAACACCGTTGAATGATTTTTAAAAGAGAGATTGCACCGGTTGAATCAAATGGCTTGAATGAGATAACAACCTCGAAATGGATCGAACGGATCTAGAATGGGAGCATGAATCTTCTGAGATATCTTCAGCACTCCGAGTATGAATAGAGAGAGGTTAATAAGCAAGAGAGACTTGGACAAGAATTCCGACATGGGAAAACATGTGAACCAAGAGTAAGAGATATGATCATCACCGAAGCTTGGATTTTGTCCACTTGAGAAGAAACGAGAATGGAGAATGATAAACTTGAAGCTTTCTTAGCATCTTCATGAGAATCAGCGGCTAAGAACATTGAAGGAAAAGAATGAAGAAACATCACATGAATATAATGGCTATTTCATTAAGAATTCTGGCTCTGAGAAGAAGAAGGGTGGGAGGGTGGGAAAAACAAAGGCAACTTGAGACGAAAGAAACATACACCATTGCGAAAACTGAGAATTGGTCTTGAACATAATGAAAGGATCGGGTTAACTTAAAGAGAAGCACACCGATTGAAAAGAATTGACATAAAAATCTCGATGATAAAGAAGGATTAGCACTCCCATATAAATATGAGAATACCGCTTAGGAAAGGTATGGAATCAACACTTGACATCGAAGCAACTCGGATACCACAACTCAAAACAAAACAAAGGATTTGGCATGCGAAATAAGCTGGAACAAATATATGATAGAGGTTTCGTCCAAATTTTTCGTGATGAGGCCCGTTTCGTTCATCTCAAGTTGACCATACTAAAATGTGATTATGCCTCTAAGTCGTGCCTCGACACGTAGGAGATATAGTCGCATCTTGGGTGTTACACTATGGACCCGTAGATCTACAAGGAACTACCCACGCATCATCGGAGAGGCACCAACGGAGATGGTGAACCCCTCCATGATGGTGTGTAGATTGGATCTGGTAGTTCTGGACTTTGCGGCAGCTGTAATAGAATTTCGTCGATTCTCTAGGGTGTCTGGAATATCTGAGTATTTATAGAGCAAAGAGGCGGTGCGGGAGGCCACCGAGGTGGGCACAACCCACCTGGGCGCGCCAGGGGGGCCTGGCGTGCCCTGGTGGGTTGTGCCCCCCTCGAGGCACCCCCCAGGTGCATCTCTGGCCCATAAAAAATCTCCAAAAAGTTTCGCGGTGTTTGAACTCCGTTTGATATTGATTTCCTGAGATGTAAAAAACTTGCAGAAAACTACAACTCGCACTTGGCACTATGACAATAGGTTTGTACCAAAAATGACTATAAAATGATTGTAAAACATCAAAGAATGATAATATAACAGCATGGAACAATAAAAAATTATAGAAACGTTGGAGACGTATCAGCATCCCTGCTACCTCTTGAGCTTGCGTTGTATTCGCTCGAAGAGGAAAGGGAGATGCATCACAGTAGCGTAAGTATTTCCCTCAGTTTTTGAGAACCAAGGTATCAATCCAGTAGGAGACCACGCGCTAGTCCCTCGCACCTGCACAAACAAATAAGAACTTCACAGCCAACGCAATAAGGGGTTGTCAATCCCTTTACGGTCACTTACAAGAGTGAGATCTGATAGAGATGATAGTTGATATTTTTGGTGTTTTTGGTTTAATAAAACAGCAAATAAAAGCGGTAAAAGTAAAGTATATGTAGATTGATATGTTGAGAATAGACCCGGGGGCCATAGTTTTCTCTAGTGGCTTCTCTCATGATAACGATATTCTACGGCGGGTAAACAAATTACTGTCGAGCAATTGATAGAAAAGCGAATAATTATGAGACTATCTAGGCATGATCATTGTATATAGGCATCACGTCCGAGACAAGTAGACCGACTCCTGCCTGCATCTACTACTATTACTCCACACATCGACCGCTATCCAGCATGCATCTAGTGTATTGAGTTCATAAGAACAGAGTAACGCCTTAAGCAAGATGACATGATGTAGAGGGATAAACTCAAGCAATATGATGTAAACCCCATCTTTTTATCCTCGATGGCAACAATACAATACGTGCCTTGCTGCCCCTACTGTCACTGGGAAAGGACACCGCAAGATTGAACCCAAAGCCAAGCACTTCTCCCATTGCAAGAACTATAGATCTAGTAGGCCAAACCAAACCAATAATTCGAAGAGACTTGCAAGGATATTATGAGCACACATAAAAAGTTCAAAGAAGAACCAAATATCTTTCATAGATAACCTTGATCATAAACTCACAATTCATCGGATCTCGACAAACACACCGCAAAAAGAGATTACATCGAATAGATCTCCTCGAAGATCGAGAAGAAGTTTGTATTGAGATCCAAAGAGAGAGAAGAAGCTATCTAGATACTAGCTATGGACCCCGAAGGTCTGTGGTAAACTACTCACAACTCATGGTGAGGGCGATGATGATTATGATGAAGGCCTCCGTGATGGATCCCCCTCCGGTGGAGCTCCGGAACAGGCTCCAAGATGGGATCTCCATGGGAACAGAAGCTACGGCGGTGGAATTAGGGTTTTCTCTCTGTTCACGGAGTTTCTGGAGTACGTGGACTTATATAGGAAGAAGGAGGGCACCGGGGGACGCTCGAGTGGGCCTCGAGGCAGGGGGCGCGCCCCCCACCCTCGAGGGCCACTCAAGGCTCCCCTGACGTCGTTCTCAAGTTCCTCTGGCATGATTTTTGCCAAATTTATCTCTCGCGAAGGTTTCATTCCGTTTGGACTCCGTTTGATTTTCTTTTTCTGCAAAACCTTGAAATAGGCAAAAAACAGCAATCTGGACTGGGCCTTTGGGTTAGTAGGTTAGTCCCAAAAATGATATAAAAGTGAATGATAAAGCCCATTAAACATCCAAGACTTCATAAATAATAGCATGGAACAATCAAAAATTATAGATACATTGGAGACATATCGAGCATCCCCAAGCTTAATTCATGCTCGTCCTCGAGTAGGTAAATGATAAAGAAAGAATTTTTGATGTGGAATGCTAACCTATATAGTTTTTCAATGTTTCTCTTAATTGTGGCATGAATGTTCAGATTTGAAAGATTCAAGATAAAAGTCTATATTGACATAAGAAATAATAATACTTTAAGCAATACTAACAAAGCAATCATGTCTTCTCAAAATACTATGGCTAAAGAAAGTTATCCCTACAAAATCATATAGTGTTGGCTATGCTCCCTCGTCATCACACAAAAATATTCATATCATGCACAACCCCGATTTTAGCCAAGCATTTGTTTTCATACTCTATCTTTTCAAACCTTTCAACTTTCCCGCAATACATGAGCGTGAGCCATGGATATAGCACTATGGGTGGAATAGAGGAGGCTATGGAGAAGACAAAAAAAGGAGGGAGATTGTCTCACATCGACTAGGCGTATCAACTGGCTATGGAGATGCCCATCAATAGATATCAATGTGTGTGAGTAGGGATTGCCATGCAACGAATGCACTAGAGCTAAATATGAATGAAAGCTCAACAAAAGAAACTAGTGGGTGTGCATCCAAATTGCTTGCTCACGAAGACCTAGGGCATTTGAGGAAGCCCATCATTGGAATATACAAGCCAAGTTCTATAACGAAAATTCCCACTAGTATATGAAAGTGACTAAACATGAGACTCTCTACAATGAAGAACATGGTGCTACTTTGAAGCCCAAGTGTGGAAAAAGATAGTAGCAATTGTCCCTTTTTGTTTTCTTTTTTTGGGCCTTTCTTTTTTCCTTGGCCTTTCTTTTCTTTTTCTTTTTTTTGTGGAGGGGCTTTATAGATTTAGCCTTTCCTCCCATGGGACAATGCTCTAATAATGATGATCATCACACTTTCATTACAACTCGATATTACAACTCGACACTACAACAACAAAGTAGGACTCTATATGAATGCCTCCGGTGGTGTACCGGTATGTGCAATGAAACAAGAGTGACATGTATAAAAATTATGCATGGTGTCCTTGCCACAAATACGATGTCAACTACAAGATCATGCAATGGCAATATGACAATATGATGCGTGTCATATAAACGGAATGGTGGAAAGTTGCATGGCAATATATCCCGGAATGGCTATGGAAATGCCATGATAGGTAGGTATGGTGGCTGTTTTGAGGAACAATATGGTGGCTGTTTTGAGGAAGGATATATAGTGGGTTTATGGCACCGAGGAAAGTTGTGCGGTACAAGAGAGGCTAGCAATGGTGGAAGGGTGAGAGTGCGTATAATCCATGGACTCAACATTAGTCATAAGAACTCATATACTTATTGCAAAAATCTACGAGTCATCAAAACAAAGCAATCAACTTTTGCTCCTAGGGGGAGGTTGGTAGGAGTTAACCATCGCGCGCCCCCGGCCTCCACACAAAGGTTGACACTCTACAAATACCTCATGCTTTAACTTAGTCACACTACGGTTCACCATACGTGCATGATACGTGAATCACTAACCTTAACGAAAGTATTTCTCAATTTCATAATAACTCCACTAGCATGACTCTAATATCACTATCCTCATATCTCAAAACAATTATCAAGCATCCAACATCTCATTCTATTCAATGCACTTGGTGTGAATTATTTTACTACATTGACGTTAGATGTCTATCATGTGAAGACTAGTTTCTTTAGCCTAAACACATTACCATGCTGTTTTAATAGACTCTCAAATAGATATAAGTGAAGCATGAGAGTTCAACAATTTCTACAAAATATTATCACCACCGTGCTCTAAAAGATATAAGTGAAGCACTAGAGCAAAAACTATTCAACTCAAAAGATATAAGTGAAGCACATAGAGTGTTCTAATAATTTCTAGGCCATATTTAACTCTCTCAAATAGGTATGTCCAGCAAGGATGATTGTGGCAAACTAACAAACAAAGACTCAAATTATACAAGACGCTCCAAGCAAAACACATAACATGTTGCGAATAAAAATATAGCTCCAAGTATAGTTACCGATGGATGAAGACGAAAGAGGGGATGCCTTCCGGGGCATCCCCAAGCTTAGGCTTTTGATTATATTGAATTTACTTGGGGTGCCATGGGAATCCCCAAGCTTATGCCTTTGCTACTCCTTGTTCCATAGTCCATCAAAGCAATACTCAAAACTTGAAAACTTCACAACACAAAACTTAGACGAAAATTCTCGTGAGCTCCGTTAGTATAAGAAAACAAACTACTGCTCAAAGGTACAGAAATGAATTCATTATTTGTTTATATTGGTGTTAAACCTACTGTATTCCAACTTCTCTATGGTTCATATCTTCCAATACTACTCATAGATGCATCGGAATAAGCAAACAACACACGAAAAACAGAATCTGTCAAAGACAGAACAGTCTGTAGTAATCTGCAGGGTTCGCCTACTTATGGAACTCCAAAAAATTCAAACTAAATAGGTAAATTCGAGAAATTTGTCTACCAATCATCTGCAAAAAGAATCAACTAAAAAGCACGCTCCAGTAAAATATGAAGACTACTTTAGCGAGCGCTAACCATTCTGTTTTTCACAGCAAGATCAAATAAACTTCACACAAGTCTTCCCAAAGGTTCTACTTGGCACAAACACTAAAAAAACATGAAACCACATCTAATCATAGGCTATATGCAATATTTATTACCTAACAGCAACAAAAACAAAAAACTAAAAATTGGGTTGCCTCCCAACAAGCGCTATCGTTTTACGCCCCTAGCTAGGCATGATACAAGATAGATCTAGGTATTGCCATCCTTGGAAGGCAATCCATACGTGGCTCTCATGATAGATTCATATGGTAATTTGATTTTCTTTCTAGGAAATCTTTCCATGCCTTTCCTTAACGGAAATTGGAATCTAATATTTCCTTCCTTCATATCAATAATTGCACCAATCGTTCTAAGGAAAGGTCTATCAAGAATAATAGGACATGAAGGATTGCAATCTATATCAAGAACAATGAAATCTACGGGCACATAATTCATATTGGCAACAATAAGAACATTGTTAATTCTTCCCATAGGTTTCGTAATAATGGAATCCGCAGGATGCAAATTCAAAGAACAATCATCAAGCTCATGAAACCCTAGCAAATCACACAAAGTTTTTTGGGATAGTGGAGACACTAGCACCCAAATCACACAAAGAATAGCATTCATGATCTTTTATCTTTATTTTTATAGTAGGTTCCCACTCATCATAAAGCTTTCTAGGTATAGAAACTTCCAACTCAAGTTTTTCTTCAAAAGATTGCATCAAAGCATCAACTATATGTTTAGTGAAAGCTTTATTTTGGCTATAAGCATGCGGAGAATTTAGCACAGATTGCAACAAGGAAATACAATCAATCAAAGAGCAATTATCATAATTGAATCCCTTGAAATCCAAAGTAGCGGGTTCATCACTATGCAAAGTTTTAATCTCTTCACTCCCACTTTTAGCAAATTTAGTATGAAGATCTAAAAACTCCAAATCATTGGGACACCTTAAAGCAGAATCATCTCCAATCCTATCTTCATCAAGATTAATGCTAGAAAACAAGGATCTAATAGGAGACACATCAATAACTTTCAGATCTTCATCTTTATTTTCATGATAACTAGAAGAACACGATTTAATATAATCTTCTCTTTTAGCATGCATTCTAGCGGTTCTTTCTTTGCATTCATCAATGGAAATTCTCATGGCTTTGAGAGACTCATTGATATCATGCTTAGGTGGGATAGATCTAAGTTTCAAAGAATCAACATCAAGAGTAATTCTATCCACACTTCTAGCCAGTTGATCAATGATACGTCCAAAACGTATCTATAATTTCTGCTTGCTCCATGCCTCTTTTGTGTGATATTGCTATGATATTTATGCACTTCCATACACTTTTGATAATATTTGGACTAACCTATTAACTCAGTGCACCACAGTGCCAGTTCCTGTTTTCTGCTATTTTTCTATTTCAGGTTTCCCCCATATTAAAAGTGCCCTAAAAATTCCGGGAAAAATACAGGAAAAATCAGCGTATCGGGAGCTTCAAGAAAAACCAAGGCAGGGCCAGAGGGGAGCCTGGGGTGGCCCAGACAGCCACCCGGTGCAGCCCCACCCCTGGCCGCGCCAGGGGGGCGCCTGGGGCCCCACCTCCGCCTCTGGTGACCCCCTTTTGCATATATATTGCTCTTGTCCCGAAACCCTCGAGGACCCTTTTTCGCGATCTCGTCTCTGTTCCGCCGCCGCCGCGCTTCCAAGATCGGGAGCACCAGGAGAACTCTTCCCGGCACCCTGCCGGAGGGGAGAACCACCACCGGGAGCTTCTCCACCACCATGGACGCTTCCCGGATGAGTTGTGAGTAGTCCCCCTTGGACCATGGGTCCATGACCAGTAGCTATGTGATGTTCTCCTCCCCTCTTTGTTCTTCATGGATTAGACCTCGTGAGCTGCCCTACATGATCGAGGCACATATGTAATCTTTATGCTGTTGCTCTGCTAAGTTTGCTGGGATCCGATGGATTATGAGATTATGTTCAGATTGTGTGTGAGTAATATATTTGATTCACCTCTTTTATATTTATGTTCTTGAGTAATTCTTGCATGTTCTCCGTTGCTGTTTATTGCTTTGTCCAAGTAGTAGGTAGTAACTCCAAGAGGGAACGTTATGCTTGATTGTGGGTTCATGCCCCTCGATGAATAGTTTGAGTGACAGAAACATGAGTCTAGGGATGTGCTGTTGCCACAAGGGGGAAAACAACGGTGCTTGTACTTGCGGGTGCAAGGATTGTTTACTTTACGCAAAGTTCTTTTAATGCAGTTGTCTGTTGCTTTGAGTTTACACTTTGGGTGGACTCGCAACTTAATACCAGCGAGATGTTCTGGATAGATGTCTCAAGGTGGATGATTAGTAGTAGATGCAGATGGATTTCGGTCTACTTGCCTTGGCGTACCGCCCATGCTTTTGAGCCTCTACCTTTCTTTACATCATAGTTAGCATTGGTTTGCGCACATAATCCTGTCAATTGCCCAGCTGTAATTTGTTTACCTCGCTTAGCTGTTTTATCGTCTTTTGGGAGAGAGACATCACTAGTGAACATCATGGGACCCCGGTCCATATTACCATCACTGATCACACCCGCTATTTACTTCCTGTTCTTATTTCCTAGTTGCAGTCATCCCTATCACTATTACCTCTTGCGTTTGATCCTTTGTAAACAGCAAGGCCGGAGGGATTGACAACCTCTATGTACTCGTTGGGAGCAAAGTTATTTGTATCTGTGTGCAGGTCCTGTCAACCGCTAAGTTGGCGACGTTAGCGTTGACACCTACTTGTTGGCCCTCGGAGTCTCACGGGATTCGATCCTTGGTATCTTGCCAAGGGAAACTTGCCATTATGCTACATCTCAAACCTTCCACTTGGGGTAACCAACGAGGGGCGAGAAGCCATCAAGCAAAGTTTCTGGCGCCGTTGCCAGGGATTCCACTCTTCAAGATAGGGGAGTTGCACGCTATCTTTTATCTTTGCTTTTTAGTCTTGTTAGTCTACCTTTCAGTTTTTGCTTTAGTGTCCTCTATTAAAAATCACAAAAATAGTTATCTTGCTTGCTGCTGCTATGGTTTCCACCGAGAACACCAAGTTGTGTGACTTCACTAGTCATAACAACGATGACTTTATCTGCACGCCTATTACTACACCTACCACTTCAGCACCTTCTTATGAAATTAAACCTGCTTTACTGAACGTAGTTATGAAAGATCAATTCTCCGGTGCTGGAGATGATGCTGCTTTGCACTTAAATAATTTTGTTGAGCTCTGTGATATGCAAAAGTACACCGAAATAGATGGTGATATTGTTAAGCTTAAGCTTTTTCCTTTCTCCTTGAGAGGAGGAGCTAAAATCTGGTTTCAATCCTTGCCTAGGAATAGCACAGATTCTTGGGACAAGTGCAAGGGTGCCTTTATCGGGAAGTACGATCCCCCTGCTAAAATTATCCAACTAAGGAGTAACATAATGAATTTTAAACAATTGGAAAATGAACACGTTGCCCAAGCTTGGGAACGCATGAAATCTCTTTTCAAGAACTGCCCTACTCATGGTTTGACTACTTGGATGGTTATCCAAACTTTTTATGCAGGCTTGAACTTTACCTCGCGGAACTTGTTGGATTCGGCCGCGGGAGGAACCTTTATGTCAACTACACTTGGTGCTGCCACGAAACTTCTCGATGAGATGATGACCAACTATTCCCAATGGCACACCGAACGCGCTCCAACAGGTTGGAAGGTAAACTCTGTCGAGGAGATTTCCTCCCTAAATGAAAAAGTTGACTTGATCATGACTCTACTTTCCATGCAATCTTATATTGATCCTCATGATGTTCCTTTAAATTCTTTGATTGCTCAAGATCAAGTAGATGTGAACTTTATCTCTAGAAATAATTTCAATAACAATGCTTATAGGAGTAATTTTGGTAGCAACCCTAGACCGTTCCCCTCTAATTCCTATGGGAACAACAATGCTTATCTTAGCACCAAGAACTCCACTTCTGAACTAGAGATTATGCTTAAAGACTTTATCACTACCCAAAAAGCCTTCAATAAGAGTGTAGAAGAAAAACTAGCCAAACTAGATAATCTCTCTTCGAAGGTAGACAATTTAGCCCATGAGGTAGAGTTGCTTAAAATTAGAACTTCTCCTCTTGAGGAGAGGAAGACCACTCCTATGAATGCTATTCAAGTGCAAATTAATGAAAACATTAGGATGATGGCTAAACTTAAAGAGAGATGGGCTAGGGAAAAGGAGGAAGAAGATAGAATTAAGAGCCTTCCTACCCACCACACGGTTGCTACTATCCAAGTTGTTGAGGATATCCAAACTCTTAGCACCCAATGCACTCCTAGTCCCATTGGACCTATTAATGGTGATGCTATGACCTCATCCGTAGAAGAAGAAACTCCTATGACCATAGAAGCTACCAAACAAGTGAGCCTAAAGGACACCACTACCACTTTACTTGATAGTAGTGACCTTGATTTTGATAATTGCACCCTTTCTGAAGTTATTGATTTTCTTCACAAGATGTCTAGATATCCCCACACTAGCACACTTAACCTTGCCTTCACGGAGCATATCACTAATGCTCTTATCAAAGCTAGGGAGGAGAAGCTTAGGGTAGAAGCCTCCATACGTAGAAAGCTAGAAGATGGTTGGGATCCTATGATTAAAATTAAGTTGAATAACTTCTCTTGCTATGCTTTATGTGATGTTGGAGCTAGTACCTCCGTTATGCCCAAAAGAATATATGATATGTTTAAATTGAAATCTTTTGATCCTAGTTCTTTTGGTGTTCGTCTTGTTGATTCTTCCGTAAAGAAACCTTTGGGGAAGATCGACGATGTTCTTATCATTGTCAATGACAATTACGTTCCCGTTGATTTTACTATTATGGATATTGAATGTGAACCTTCATGTCCAATTATTTTGGGACATCCTTTTCTTCGCACCGTTGGTGCTATCATTGACATGAAAGAGGGTAATATAAAATTCCAATTCCCTCTCAAGAAAGGAATGGAACACTTCCCTAGAAAGAAGATTAAGTTGCCTTTTGAGTCCGTCACACAGGCTAGCTATTCTTTTACTCTTGATAAAACTTGATCCTCTCTTTTTGCATCATGCCTATCTTAAAGGCATAAAAGAAAGCGCTTTTGGGAGGCAGCCCACAACGAATTAGGTTTTATTTTGCTTTTGTTGTGTCTTGATGTTTGTTACTACAGTAGCATCATCATTGTATCTTTTCTTTTCAACTTTGTGCCAAGTTTAGCCTCCGATTGCAAGAAAGTTCAAAAGTTGTGACGTGCAGTCGAGAAAACAGATTCTGTCCTTGGACAGAAAAATTCATATAAAATCACCAGATCATCTTTTTGATCTGATTTTTTTTGGCAGGGTGCTCTATACAATTGGCTTTTGGGCGTCTGTTCTGAGTTTTTCGATTTGAGTTGCAGAACTGCCCCGAAAAAATTATTTACTACCTGCTGGTCTGTTTTTCATAGATTCTGTCCTGTTTTGCCTTTTCTTCATTTTGCAAACCTTGAACTTGCTTTTTCTTTGCAAAAACCTTTTGGCAATCTTGAGAAACAGTAGCTCTTCAAGATTATCTTTATTTCCAGCAAGGAAAAATTATTTTATTATGGGTACTAACCTCGCTAATCAGATTATGATGAGTTATGTATGAAGGGAGTTTTCAAGTGTGCGAGGGAAGATGATAAAAAGATTCAGGAGGGTCAAACGCTCAGGCTTGGGGATGCCCCCGTGCACCCCCAAGAAATGTTCAAGAAGACTCAAGCATCTAAGCTTGGGGATGCCCCCGTGCATCCCCTTCTCCATCAACAATTATCAGTTCGTCTTTCGTTCCACTATGTTTATCACTTCATGTATTATGTGCTATGCTTGGAGCGTCTTGCTTTTAGTTTCCTTTTTAGTTTTCTTTAGCTTTGCTTGCTGTTCATAATGAGTTAGAACCCAGCTTTCTTTGTGTGGGAGAGAAACACGCTCCACTTCAACCTAGAACACAACATAGGATTTTTATGCTTATCTTTGTTGTGTATGTTCTTTGTCTTTCCATAGCTACTGTCATGTTTAGCTCTTAGTTTTCATGCCTTTCTTTTTAAAGAGCTTTTGTTTAGTTGGTTGCTGAACTCTCTTGAGTTTTCATGTTATCCTCGTTAAGAGAGTTTGTCTGTTGCACTGAGTTGTGTGTCTTAACTTAAAGTAGGTAATTGAGGTTGCTATTTAATTTTAGTAGTAACTTGCAATAGTTTTGAGGTATTGCCATGAGTAATGTCTGAACTTTTGGTGTCAAGAGCTTTAGCCTATTAGTGATAGATGTCGTATTTTGGGCAATCCGTGTTTATTTTCGAAAACCTACAAAATAGTTGAGAACTTTAGCTACTAAATGGATCACTAATCTTTGAGGGATCGAATATTAGAGTACACTCACGTACCATGAGCCGAGGATGCGCAAGGATAACCAAATCCCCATACACTCCTCCTCGGGGTACTTGTCTCTTTGCGAACCTCCTAATTAGATTGAGAGTTACCGATAATAAGTGCATGAGTTCTTCAGACTAATTTGAGTATTCGAAAGTTGACACTTCCACCTATCCATATTTTTCTAGCCTCTTCGGTACCGTGCATTTCCCTTTCTCACCTCGAGAGTTGGTGCATACTTCGCCGGTGCATCCAAATCCTTGGCACGATACGCTCTGTCATCATAAGCTTCATTATATCCTTCCTCAAAACAGCCACCATACCTACCTATTAAGGCATTTCCATAGCCTTTTCGAGATACATTGCCATGCAACATCCATCTTCTCATGACTTGATCTTCATGTCATACATGCTTTTTGCTTGATCGATGAGCCGCATGCTAGTTGGGCCTTGCCCTAATCATTGCAACATGACGCGCTAGTATCATTGCATATCCTGCTACACTGGCAGAGGCATACATTTGCATACATCATGATAGTTTCATTTTCTTTATGTTGAGTACTTTTGTAAAGTGTGAAAGATCTTCTATACTTCTTGTAATACATAGAGTGTTGCCCTAAAGTGAGGGAAAGATCCCAAAGAGGACAAAATCAAAAGATCCCAAAGAGGACAAATGAGAGATAAATAGAAAGAGCCATTGAGGCCACAAAAAAAATAAAAAAAATAGAAAAACGAGAAAAAGAAATAAAAAGAGAGAAGGGGGTACACTACTATTTCTTTTGAGAGATCCACACTCGTACTCCATCTTATACCTTGTACTCCATAGAGATTATCATTCATGCATATAGCTATGTGGGGACCTTTACACTATAGAACTTGGCTTGTATATTCCAATGATGAGCCTCCTCAAAAGAGCTCTAGGTCTTCTTGAGCAAGCAAGTTGGATGCACCCCCACTAGTTCCATTGGAGAGCTTACCTTAGCTCATATGTGCATCCGTTGCATGGCAATCCCTACTCCTCACATCATATCTATCATTTGGTTTTCTCTCGCCAATCATTGTCCTCATTGATGTGAGCCCTTTCACACTCTTTTTGTCTTCCCCCTCTATCATTTTTCTCTCTTTGCCATCCTAAGTGTCGACTTTCTTGATTACGCTCATCCATTGCATGAGTGCTCAAAATATCGAAAGGGAGTGGATCATTTTGACTTGTACCTGGCTGACGGTCTGGGGATGAGTCAAGATAAGATTCCAAAGAAGACCAAGTGTGAAACTTTAGTAGATTAAGTTCTCAACAATGCAAAAACTATGTTTTACTCTCTCATATATCCCTATCCCCTTTCTTGCACGCAAACACCATTTGGAGACATTCGAGTCACGGACAACGAGAGTTCTTGCACCTTTATGTTCTTATGTTACTTGTTACAATGCTAATATAGACTCTTGCTTGTTATGACTTGAATTGGATTACGTGCCTTGATTACTTTACTTAAAAGTTCTTATATGGTTCATAGCATGTCACCACAGAAATTATGCTTGTTATCATTTACCTACTCGAGGACGAGCAGGAATTAAGCTTGGGGATGTTGATTCGTCCAAAACGTATCTATAATTTCTGCTTGCTCCATGCCTCTTTTCTGTGATATTGCTATGATATTTATGCACTTCCATACACTTTTGATCATATTTGGACTAACCTATTAACTCAGTGCACCACAGTGCCAGTTCTTGTTTTCTGCTGTTTTTCTATTTCAGGTTTCCCCCATATTAAAAGTGCCCTAAAAATTCCGGGAAAAATACAGGAAAAATCAGCGTATCGGGAGCTTCAAGAAAAACCAAGGCAGGGCCAGAGGGGAGCCTGGGGTGGCCCAGGCGGCCACCCGGCGCGGCCCCACCCCTGGCCGTGCCAGGGGGCACCTGGGGCCCCACCTCCGCCTCTGGTGACCCCCTTTTGCATATATATTGCTCGTGTCCCGAAACCCTCGAAGACGGAACCCTTTTTCGCGATCTCGTCTCTGTTCCGCCGCCGCCGCGCTTCCAAGATCGGGAGCACCAGGAGAACTCTTCCCGGCACCCTGCCGGAGGGGAGAACCACCACCGGGAGCTTCTCCACCACCATGGACGCTTCCCGGATGAGTTGTGAGTAGTCCCCCTTGGACCATGGGTCCATGACCAGTAGCTATGTGATGTTCTCCTCCCCTCTTTGTTCTTCATGGATTAGACCTCATGAGCTGCCCTACATGATCGAGGCACATATGTAATCTTTATGTTGTTGCTCTGCTGAGTTTGCTGGGATCCGATGGATTATGAGATTATGTTCAGATTGTGTGTGAGTAATATATTTGATTCACCTCTTTTATATTTATGTTCTTGAGTAATTCTTGCATGTTCTCCGTTGCTGTTTATTGCTCTGGCCAAGTAGTAGGTAGTAACTCCAAGAGGGAACGTTATGCTTGATTGTGGGTTCATGCCCCTCGATGACTAGTTTGAGTGACAGAAACATGAGTCTAGGGGATGTGTTGTTGCCACAAGGGGGAAAACAACGGTGCTTGTACTTGCGGGTGCCAGAATTGTTTATTTTACGCAATGTTCTTTTAATGGAGTTGTCTGTTGCTTTGAGTTTACACTTTCGGTGGGACTCGCAACTTAATACCAGCGAGATGTTCTGGATAGATGTCTCAAGGTGGATGATTAGTAGTAGATGCAGATGGATTTCGGTCTACTTGCCTTGGCGTACCGCCCATGCTTTTGAGCCTCTACCTTTCTTTACAGCATAGTTAGCATTGGTTTGCGCACATAATCATGTCAATTGCCCAGCTGTAATTTGTTTACCTCGCTTAGCTGTTTTATCGTCTTTTGGGAGAGAGACATCACTAGTGAACATCATGGGACCCCGGTCCATATTACCATCACTGATCACACCCGCTATTTACTTCCTGTTCTTATTTCCTAGTTGCAGTCATACCTATCACTATTACCTCTTGCGTTTGATCCTTTGTAAACAGCAAGGCCGAAGGGATTGACAACCTCTCTGTACTCGTTGGGAGCAAAGTTATTTGTATCTGTGTGCAGGTCCTGTCAACCACTAAGTTGGCGCCGTTAGCGTTGACACCTACTTGTTGGCCCTCGGAGTCTCACGGGATTCGATCCTTGGTATCTTGCCAAGGGAAACTTGCCGTTACGCTACATCTCAAACCTTCCACTTGGGGTAACCAACGAGGGGCGAGAAGCCATCAATCAACCTTGAGCAATTTCTCTTTAAGCATAGCATTGAAATTCTTTTGCGAGATCATAAACTCTTTAACACTAGTTTCAAATTCAGAAGGCATCTTTTCATAAGAGTTTTTGTAGGAATTACCATAATTATTAGAGGAATTACTAGGAAAAGGCCTAGGATTAAAATTACCTCTATAAGCATTGTTACTAAAATTATTCCTACCAACAAAATTCACATCCAAAGATTCATTGTTATTCTCAATCAAAGTGGACAAAGGCATATTATTAGGATTAGAAGAAGCACTCTTAGCAGCAAACAATTTCATATGTTCATCCATCTTTCCACTCAAGACACTAATTTCTTCGATAGCATGTACTTTTTTACTAGTAGATCTTTCGGTGTGCCACTGAGAATAATTAACCATAATATTATCTAGGAGTTTGGTAGCTTCTCCTAAGCTGGTTTCCATGAAAGTGCCTCCGGCGGCCAAATTTAAAAGATTTCTAGAAGCAAAATTCAAGCCAGCATAAAAGTTCTGAATAATCATCCATAGATTCAAACCATGTGTAGGGCAATTATGTATCATCAATTTCATTCTCTCCCAAGCTTGTGCGACATGCTCATGATCTAGTTGCTTAAAATTCATAATATCGTTTCTAAGAGAGATGATCTTAGAAGGAGGGAAATACTTAGAGATAAAAGCATCTTTGCACTTATTCCACGAATCAATACTATTTCTAGGCAAAGAGGAAAACCAAGTTTTAGCACAATCTCTAAGTGAAAACGGAAATAACTTCAATTTAACAATATCATTATCTATATCCCTTTTCATTTGCATATCACACAAATCAACAAAGTTGTTCAGATGGGTAGTGGCATCTTCACTAGGAAGGCCGGAGAATTGATATGTCATGACAAGATACAACAAAGCATCATTGATCTCACAAGATTCAGCATCGGTAATAGGAGCAATCGGAGTGCTAATAAAGTCATTATTGTTGGTATTGGAGAAGTCACACAATTTGGTATTGTTCTGAGCCATAGTGACAAGCAAGCAATCCAACACACACAAGCAAACAAGAAGCAAGCGAACGATAAACACACGGCGGAAGAAGGGCAAATAAAACGGCAAGGGTGAAGTGGGGGAGAGGAAAACGAGAGGCAAATAAATGTAATGCGAAGGATAAGGGTTTGTGATAGGTACTTGGTATATGACTTTTGCGTAAGCCTCCCCGCCAACGTCATCAAAAATTCTTCTTGCTACCTCTTGAGCTTGCGTTGTATTCCCTCGAAGAGGAAAGGGAGACACGGCATAGTAGTGTAAGTATTTCCCTCAGTTTTTGAGAACCAAGGTATCAATCCAGTAGGAGACCACACGCCAGTCCCTTGCACCTGCACAAACAAATAAGAACTTCGCAGCCAACGCGATAAGGCGTTGTCAATCCCTTTACGGTCACTTACGAGAGTGAGATCTGATAGTTGATATTTTTGGTTTAATAAAATAGCAAATAAAAGAAATAAAAGTAAAGTAGATGTAGATTGATATGTTGAGAATAGACCCCGGGGCCATAGTTTTCTCTAGTGGCTTCTCTCATGATAGCGATATTCTACGATGGGTAAACAAATTATTGTCGAGCAATTGATAGAAAAGCGAATAATTATGAGACTATCTAGGCATGATCATTGTATATAGGCATCACGTCCGAGACAAGTAGACCGACTCCTGCCTGCATCTACTACTATTACTCCACACATCGACCGCTATCTAGCATGCATCTAGTGTATTGGGTTCATAAGAACAGAGTAACGCCTTAAGCAAGATGACATGATGTAGAGGGATAAACTCAAGCAATATGATGTAAACCCCATCTTTCTATCCTCGATGGCAACAATACAATACGTGCCTTGCTGCCCCTACTGTCACAAGGAAAAGACACCGCAAGATTGAACCCAAAGCCAAGCTCTTCTCCCATTGCAAGAACTATAGATCTAGTAGGCCAAACCAAACCAATAATTCGAAGAGACTTGCAAGGATATTATGAGCACACATAAAAAGTTCAAAGAAGAACCAAATATCTTTCATAGATAACCTTGATCATAAACTCACAATTCATCGGATCTCGACAAACACACCGCAAAAATAGATTACATCGAATAGATCTCCTCGAAGACCGAGGAGAACTTTGTATTGAGATCCAAAGAGAGAGAAGAAGCCATCTAGATACTAGCTATGGACCCGAAGGTCTGTGGTAAACTACTCACAACTCATGGTGTGGGCGATGATGATGATGATGAAGGCCTCCGTGATGGATCCCCCTCCGGTGGAGCTCCAGAACAGGCTCCAAGATGGGATCTCCACGGGAACAGAAGCTACGGCGGTGGAATTAGGGTTTTCTCTCTGTTCACGGAGTTTCTGGGGTACGTGGACTTATATAGGAAGAAGGAGGGCACCGGGGGACGCTTGAGTGGGCCTCGAGGCAGGGGGCGCACCCTGGGAAGGGGGTGCGCCCCCCACCCTCGAGGGCCACTCGAGGCTCACCTGACGTGGTTCTCAAGTTCCTCTGGCGTGATTTTCTCCAAAAATATCTCTCGCGAAGGTTTCATTCCATTTGGACTCTGTTTGATATTCTTTTTCTGCAAAACCCTGAAATAGGCAAAAAAGAGCAATCTGGACTGGGCCTTTGGGTTAGTAGGTTAGTCCCAAAAATGATATAAAAGTGAATGATAAAGCCCATTAAACATCCAAGACTTCATAAATAATAGCATGGAACAATAAAAAATTATAGATACGTTGGAGACGTATCAATCCCCAAGCTTAATTCCTGCTCGTCCTCGAGTAGGTAAATGATAAAAATAGGATTTTTCATGTGGAATGCTACCTATCATGTCATATCATATTCTTTTCTTTATAGCATGGACATTTAGACTTTGGTTCAAAGCAATAGTCTAGTTTTGACATGAGATTTAAATACTCAAACATATCAACAAGCAACCATATCTTTCAAAATATCAATGCTAAAATAAGTTATCCCTGGCCCATCATGCTCAACCATTGATCCATCAATGAAACACATTCGCATATTAGTTACACCCAATGCTCAAGTACGATCATAGTGTTTCCTAGTTGGTGCTTTTTAAGAAAAGATTGGGACTCATATTCAAAAATTAAAATTTCAAAATTAAAAGAAAGGTCCTTCGCAGAGGGAAGTAGGGATTTGTAGAGGTGCCAGAGCTCAAAGCTTAAATTGAGACATAAAATTATTTTGGGAGGCATACTTTTCCCAGCAATGAAAGCGACTTAAGGTACCCAACACTTTCCATGCTAGATATATTATAGGAGGTTCCCAAACATAAAATAAAGTTTATTCCTTTTTCCACCAAACTTTCACAAGCCATGGCTAGCCGAATCCACGGTTGCCTTCCATACCAACACTTTCCAAGGAATTTATTATTTGACAACATAAAGTAAATTTGCTTTTCATTTCGGGACTGGGCATCCCTAATACCTTTGCCTTACTCTCGTGCAATGACAAGTAAATAAACACTCATCATGAGAATAACACATCTAGCATGGAAACATTGGCCACCCCTCACCGCCTCGCGAGCGGTACGGGAACACAAAAGGGAAAATTATTTTGAAAATTTAGAGATGGCACATACAAATTTGCTTAGAACGGCAAGGGAATACCACATATAGGTAGTTATGGTGGACTCATATTGCAAAACCGGGATAAAGGATTTGGATGCACAAGTGGAGCTCATACTTAGTGCAAAATGAAGGCTAGCAAAAGACTGGGAAGCGACCAACCATGAAACAAATAATCTTGTAAGCGAACATTCAGCATAAATAACACCGAATAATGCAGCACAAGTAGGATATAATTTCATTGCATAGTTATTGACTTTCGCGCTTGCATAGGGAATCACAAACCTTAACACTAGTATTCATACTAAAGCACAATTACTCATCAACATGACTCACATATCATCTCATCATGTCTCAAAACTATTACAAGGAATCAAGTTTATTTTGTCCAATGATCTTCATGAAAGTTTTTATTATATCTTTCTTGGATATCTATCACTTTGTAACTAATTTTCATGTATTGCCTTTCATAAGCTCAAACAAATATAAGTGAAGATCATGAGCATATTTTTTTTGTTTTTCTCAAAATAATTTAAGTGAAGCAAGAGAGAATTTCTTAAAATTTTACTAACTCTCAAATAAATCTAAATGAAGCAAGAGAGTATTTCTTCAAAAATACTAAATCACACCGTGCTCAAAAATATATAAGTGAAGCACTAGAGAAAATCCATAGCTCATAAAAATTTAAGTGAAGTATAGAGAGCAATATTAACAAGTCATGACATAAGTTTGGCTCTCTCTAATAGGTGTGTACAGCAAGGATTGATAACTTAAAAACCAAAACAAAATAAACAAAGACTCATATCATACAAGATGCTCCAAGAAAAACACATATCATGTGACGAATAAAAATATAGTTTCGAGTTAAATACTGATGGTCGTTAGAAGAAAGAGGGGATGCCACTCGGGGGGCATCCCCAAGATTAGTTGCTTGCTTCTCTTTTAGATAATGGCTTGGGATGCCGGGGCATCCCCAAGCTTTGGCTCTTCGTACTCCTTATTCCTTCATCCATCGTAAAATAACCCAAAACTTGAAAACTTCAATCACACAAAACTCAACAAAACATTCATGAGATCCGTTAGTATAAGAAAACATATCACTACTATAAGTGATGTAGAAAACCAATTCATATTTTGTATTTGTATTATATCTACTGTATTCCAACTTTTCTATGGCAAAAACTCATCGAAGAAAACCATAGAATCATCAAAACAAGCACATAACACAATAAAAACAGAATCTGTCAAAAACAGAACAGTCTGTAGCAATCTGGAAGTTTCGAATACTTCTACAACTCTATTTTTAAAAACAATAGGGCCACGTAGGCAATTTGTATATTAATCTTCTACAAAAAGAATCAACCAGAAAGCATTCTTTTGTTAAAAATAAGAATTTTTCTCGTGAGCGCAAAAGTTTGTGTGTTTCAGGAAGATCAAATCTACTAACACCCAACATGATCCTAAGGCTTTGCTTGGCACAAACCTTTATTCAAACCACAAAAACGCATCTAAACAGAGGTATTAAAGGGTATTTTATTGAAAACAACAATGAAATGAAAACGCAAAAAGATAGAAATTGGGTTGCCTCCCAACAAGCGCTATCGTTTTACGCCCTTAGCTAGGCATAAAGCAAAGATCTAAGTTTTCTCATCCACCCTCTTTTGAAAGCAAAGAGAAAATTTCTTATCAATGGCATTTATTTTTCTATTTTGTGAAAGCACATGACCATTAATAGTAGATGAAAGATTAAGAACGTTGCGAAAATTCACATCTAGACTAGCCTTCGTCTCTTTGATTATTTCGTTTTGGTAAAAGCACATAAGGGTAGTGGATTCAACATCTTTTTCCTTGGGATGCCCAAATATGGTTTTCATCTTTTCATAAGTATCAATGGCGTCCCCTCCAAGAAAACCGTTTTCAAATATATAATCCAATACTTGTTTAAAGGAAGAAGGCAAACCAACATACAAACTCTTTAGGTAAATCTCTATCTGGTACTGGGGCACATAACTAGCTCGGATTCTCAATAACCTATCCCAAGCATCTTTCAAAGATTCATCAAGCAAATAACGAAAAATCATGAGATCATCTTCATCAAAATTGCTAGGATTTTCTTTAACAACCCCGGTATACCTTTCCATAGCATCATTATTTATGATCTTAGAGAGGACAGAGGAGCTATCCAAAGCACAAAAACTCGGGAGAAAACTCTTAGTCTTTTTAAGGTAGGCCATGGTGACAAAGTAGAAAACTTAAGTGGACGAAAGAAGAGGGAAAATAAAAACGGCAAATGTTTGTGAAGTGGGGGAGATGAAAATGAGAGGCAAATGGCAAATAATGTAAATTGCGAGGAGATGAGATTTGTGATTAGGAACCTGGTATATGTTGAAGGTGCTCCCCGGCAATGGCGCCAGAAATTCCTTTTGATGTCTTCTAGAACTAAGTCGATATTTCCCCAAAGAGGAAGGGATGATGAAGTATAACAACTATAGGTATTTCCCTTTTCCCTCAGTGATGAGACCAAGGTTATCGAACCAGTAGGAGAACCAAGAAACACAACGTAAGCAACACCTGTACACAAATAACAAATACTCGCAACCAGACGTGTAAAAGGGGTTGTCAATCCCTTTCGGGTAACGGACGTGATAGAGTTGTAAATATTGATAGATCGAACGTGAAATAAGATAAATTGCAGCAAGGTATTTTTGGGTTTTTGGTTTAATAGATCTGAAAATAAAAGCAAAGGAAAATATTTTGCAAAGACAAATAATATAAAGAAGGGACCCGGGGGCCGTAGATTTCACTAGTGGCTTCTCTCGAGAAAAATAGCAAATGGAGGGAAAAAATTTACTGTTGGGCAATTGATAGAACATCAAATAGTCATGACGATATCCACGCAATGATCTTTATATAGGCATCACGTCCAAGATTAGTAGACCGACTCCTGCCTGCATCTACTACTATTACTCCACACATCGACCGCTATCCAGCATGCATCTAGTGTATTAAGTTCATGGAGAAATGGAGTAATGCAATAAGAATGATGACATGATGTAGACAAGATCTATTTATGTCAAAATAGACCCCATCGTGTTATCCTTAGTAGCAATGATACATACGTGTTGGTTCCCTTTCTGTCACTGGGATCAAGCACCGTAAGAACGAACCCACTACAAAGCACCTCTTCCCATTGCAAGATAAATAGATCAAGTTGGCCAAACAAAACCCAAATATTGGAGAAGAAATACGAGGCTATAAGAAATCATGCATATAGGAGATCAAAGAAGACTAAAATAACTTTCATGGATGTAAAAAGATATTTCTGATCATAAACTCAAAGTTCATCGGATCCCAACAAACACACCGCGAAATAGTTACATCATATGGATCTCCAAGAGACCATTGTATTGATAATCAAAAGAGAGAGAGGAAGCCATTTAGCTACTAACTACGGACCCATAGGTATACAAGGCACTACTCACGCATCATCGGAGAGGCGCCAATGGAGATGGTGAACCCCTCTGTGATGGTGTCTAGATTGGATCTGGTGGTTCTGGACTTTGCGGCAGCTGGAATACAATTTTGTCGACTGTTCTAGGGTTTTTGGAATATCTGAGTATTTATAGAGCAAAGAGGCGGTGCGGGAGGCCACCGAGGTGGGCACAATCCACCTGGAAGCGCCAAGGGGGCCTGGCGCGCCCTGGTGGGTTGTGACCCCTCGGGGCACCCCCAAGTGCAGCTCTAGCCCATTGGGTGTCTTCTGGCCCATAAAAAATCTCCAAAAAGTTTTGCGGTGTTTGGACTCTGTTTGATATTGATTTCTTGCGATGTAAAAAACATGCATAAAACAACAACTGGCACTTGGCACTATGTCAATAGGTTAGTACCAAAAAATGATATAAAATGACTATAAAATGATTGTAAAACATCCAAGAATGATAATATAATAGCATGGAACAATAAAAAAATATAGATACAGTGAAGACATATCAGTCTTCCTCTGCCTCAACCGGCTACTGTTCATTCAGCCCTCCACGGGGTCCTGTTCATCCAGCCCTCCACGGGGTCATGTCAATCCTACCAGCCCTCCACCGGCTACTGTTTAACCAGCCCTCCACGGGGTCCTGTTCATCCACCCCCAACGCCTCAGATGTGGCGCCCTCATCTCAGTGTCCGATTCATCCAACGGTAACCGCAACGGCTTACTACCACGGGGTCCTGTTCATCCAACCTCCACCAGGAACTGTTGATCCAACCCCAACCACGTACGTCTTGACTCGTTCAACCAACCCCACATTCACTATTCATCAAGATGCATCAGCTAGTTCGATCGGCTTCAATAAGCAGCAGTAGCGATCGATCGAGTTTAGTTAGCAGTGGTAGCGAAGGAATCGCTTGGGTTTAGTTAGCAGCCAAGGGAACGATCGCTCGGGTTCAGTAACGTAGCTAGTGCAATTGCTCGGGTTCAATAAGATAACACCTCGCTAGGGTTCAGTTAGAGCCCAACGCCACACACATACACGCGGCGTGTACGAAAGAAACACGCAAACCTCCGTTCATCGTTCCACCCCGATCACCCACCATAACCGGGAACTCCCCAAAAATTTCCTCACCCTCGCTTCTACCACGATTTTTTCCTTCATGGACGGCCCAAAGATGTCATGCATCTGCGTCCCCGACCTGCCCAGGACGAAAAGCCCATTTTCTGTCATGATTTTTTGTCATAGAAGTAGGATACCACCATATCTATGATGATACGGATTTTTGTCACAATTATCGTCATAGAAATGTCATAAGCATGACACACACAAAATTCGTTCGGGCCAAAATGTCATGGATGTGTCTTTTTTGTAGTGTGAGTTTCCTACAGGATGCCGACGTGCACCGTACCCGAGCCAGTTCAACCACGCCGTCCTACGCAGCACCACTGCCGCTCCAAAGTCGCCACCGTCCACCGCACAGGAGTTGTTCCCGCTACGCCGTCCTTTGTGGCCTCGGATCTGCTTCCCCTCTGCCAACAGATGGCCACCACAACACAGTCAACAATTTGGTCATGGGTTCGTCCAAGGCTCCACCATCCTCCACAATATCGGGTCCCCAGGTAAATCTAAGAATGTCATTGTGAAATAAGGACATAGCATTGGCAGCCAGAACTGGTACTCCTCTTCCCTTATTCATGTAAATCTTACATGTATGCTTGCATGGTATTCATCCCACAGAAGACACATGTTGACCTCTTCTTACTACACCTTCTTCCTGATACTAGATGTTCCTAGTAACTCGCGATGCACAAGGTTTCTCCTCATATACTGTAGCCACGAAAAACCAATCGGGAGCGATCTTCATCATCCTGGCGGTCTCCATGACGAGGAGGGAGCACTTCACCCTCGGGGCTAAGGGTATGTACCAGTAGCTATGTGTTTGATCTCTCTCTCTCGTGTTCTTGATTTGGCACAATCTTGATGTATCGCGAGCTTTGCTATTATAGTTGGATCTTATGATGTTTCTCCCGCTCTACCTTCTTGTAATGGATTGAGTTTTCCCTTTGAAGTTATCTTATCAGATTGAGTCTTTAAGGATTTGAGAACACTTGATGTATGTCTTGCATGTGCTTATTTGTGATGACAACGGGATATTCATGCGATCCACTTGATGTATGTTTTGGTGATTAACTTGCGGGTTCAGTGACCATGTGAAGTTATGCATAGGGGTTGGCACACGTTTTCATATTGACTCTCCGGTAGAAACATTGGGCACTCTTTGAAGTTCTTTGTGTTGGTTTGAATAGATGAATCTGAGATTGTGTGATGCATGTCATATAATCAAACCCGCGGATACTTGTGGTGAAAATGGAGTATCTAGGTGACATTAGGGTTTTGGTTGATGTGTGTCTTAAGATGTTATTTTAGTACGAACACTAGGGCTCTTTGTGACACTAATAGGAATATCCCGATAGATCAATCAGAAATAATAATTTTGAGGTGGTTTCGTACCCTACAATAATCTCTTCATTTGTTCTCCGCTATTAGTGACTTTGGAGTGACTCTTTGTTGCATGTTGAGGGATTGTTGTATGATCCAATTATGTTATCATTGTTGAGAGAACTTGCACTAGTGAAATTATGAACCCTAGGCCTTGTTTCTAAGCATTGCAATACCGTTTGTGCTCAATTTTATCATTAATTACCTTGCTGTTTTTATATTTTTCAGGTTACAAAAACCTATATCCACCATCCATATTACACTTGAATCACCATCTCTTCGCCGAACTAGTGCACCTATACAATTTACCATTGTATTGGGTGTGTTGGGGACACAAGAGACTCTTTGTTATTTGGTTGCAGGGTTGTCTGAGAGAGGCCATCTCCATCCTACGCCTCCCACAGATTGATAACCCTTAGGTCATCCACTTGAGGGAAAATTGCTACTGTCCTACAAAACTCTATGCTTGGAGGCCCAACACGGGTCTACAAGAAGAAGGTTGTGTACTAGACATCAAGCTCTTTTCTGGCGCCGCTGGTGGGGAGGTGAGTGCTTGAAGGTATATATTTAGATCATGCAATTGAATCTTTTAGTTTCTTGTTTTATCAGTAGTTTGTTTTATAAAACAAAACTACAAAAATGGAATTGAGATTGCCTCATATGCTTCATCTTTTTAATGTCTTTCGTGAAAATTGGAAAGGAAAATTGTGCTCAATTGATAGAAGAAGAAGTCAATAAAATGTTTGGAACTAAATTTTTGAATGATGAGCATGATTGCAATGTTGTTAGTATGAATTCTTTGAATATCCATGATGCTAATGATATGCAAAGCTACAAGCTTGGGGATGCTATGTTTGATGAAGATGATATTTTTTGTCCCCCAAGTTTTGACGATCAAAATTATTATGATGAAAGCATGCCTCCTATTTATGATGATTATGCTGATGACATGTATGCTATAAAGAATAATGATAACCATGAAACTTGTCATCATGATTTTAATGCTCAAATTAATTATGCCAATGAAGTGTCTCATGGTAGTTATTTGGTGGAGTTTGCTCCCACTATTATGAATGAGAATAAATTTGCTTATGTGGAGAGTAATAAAATTTATATGCTTATGGATCATGAAAAGAATGCTTTATGTGATGGTTATATTGTAATAGAGGAACATATGCTTGTAGGTATTGCAATAATATCAAGTTTCCTCTCTATGCGTTGAAAATCTTGAAGTTGTGCTTGTTTTCCCTTCCTATGCTAGTTGATTTTTGTTCCCATAAATTGTTTTCTCACAAAATCCCTATGCATATGAAGTGGGTTAGACTTAAATGTTCTTGCAATATGATTCATGATGCTCTTTTTGCTTTTCCATTCTTTACTTCTATGTGAGCATCATTGAAATCATCATGCCTAGCTAAAAAGGCGTTAAAGAAAAGCTTGTTGGGAGACAACCCAACATTTATACCTACTGTTTTTGTGTGTTAACATGATTAAGCTACTGTATTAATCATGTTTTATAGCTTTTGTTTCAATAAAGTGCCAAGTAAAGTCTTTGGGATAGTGTGGTTGATAGTTGACTTGATTCTGTACAAAAACAGAAAGTTTTACGTCCAGTGCAGAAAATTCAATAAATCACTAGAACATCATAATTAGATCAAAATTTTACGCACGATTGATATATAAATTGCCTACGTTGTCCTCATTTTTCAGAATTTTTAGAGTTCTAGAAGTATGCGAAGTTTTCAGATTGCTACAAATTGTTCTGTTTTTAACAGATTCTATTTTTCATGTGTTGTTTGCTTATTTTGATGAATCCATGAGTAGTATCGGAGGGTATGAACCATGGAGAAGTTGTATTACAGTATATATAACACCAATGTGTATTTAGAATGAGTTCACAACAGTACCTAAGTGGTGATTTGCTTTCTTATACTAACGGAGCTCATAAGATTTTCTGTTGAGTTTTGTGTTTTCAAGTTCTGGGTAAAGATTTGGTGGGCCATGGAGTAAGGAGCGGTAAGAGCCCAAGCTTGGGGATACCCAAGGCACCCCAAGGTAATCTTCAAGGACAACCAAGAGCCTATGCTTGGCGATGCCCCGGGAAGGCATCCCCTCTTTCGTCTTCGTCTATCGGTAACTTTACTAGAGGCTTTATTTTTATTCACCACATGATATGAGTTTTACTTGGAGCGTCATTTTATTCCTTTTACATTTTATTGTTGCTATTTATAATAAGTGTTTTGTATCTATTTTTTCAATAAAAGTGTCAAGGTAGTCTTTACCATGCTTATTTTTCAAATATATATGTTGTTGTTTGAAAACAGAAAGTTTTCTATCATTGTCTGAATTTTTTTGGATAGTCAGAACGTGATAAATTCTTGAAATTTTTACACAGTGATCATGAATATGTTCTCTATAATGTGGTATGTTTTCAAAATTATTAGAGCTAGGGAAGTAAGATAACAATTCCACTCTTTACAAACTATCCTGTTTAGACAGATTGCTGTTATGTTTGCATTGTCTGCATATGTTTTCATGTTTAATGATTCTATTTGAGGATAAGAGTATTAAATATGTAGAGGAAATTAGTATGCAATGTCAAATTATAATTTTAGTGATTTTCTACAGTAGAGAATGTTAAGGTTTTGAGTTGATTTATACTAACTTATCTCACGAGTTCTTGTTGTGTTTTGTGTGGATGAAGTTTTTGTGATTTAGGGAAACCGCAACATGAGAGGAATTGAGGAGACACAAAAGCTCAAGCTTGGGATGCCCAAGGCATCCCAAGATAATATTTCAAGAAGTCTCAAGCATCTAAGCTTGGGGATGCCCCGGTAGGCATCCCACCTTTCTTCATCAACAATTATCGGTTAGTATCGGTTTAGCCTAAGTTTTTGCTTCTTCACATGATATGTGATATCCTTGCAATGTCATTTTGTTTTGTTTTGCTTGTTATTTGAATAAAGTACTTAAGATCTAAAATTCTTAAATGAGAGAGGGTCTTCTCATAGCTAGTTAATTATTTGACTACTCATTGATCCTCACTTATATCCTTTTGGAGTAGTTTGTCAGTTGCTCTAGTGCTTCACTTATATCTTTTTAGAGCACGGCAATGGTTTTATTTTATAGAAATTGAGGAACTCTCATGCTTCACTTATATTATTTGAGAGTCTCTAAACAGCATGGTAATTTGCTTGGGTTATGAATTTAGTCCTAATATGATGGGCATCCAAGGGAGATATAATAAAAACTTTCATATAGAGCATTTAATAGTATGAGAAGTATTGATTCCTTGTGATTGTTTTGAGATATGAGGATGGTAATATTAGAATCATGCTAGTAGTAAATTGTAGGGTAGAGAAAATAATTGTATTAAGGTTCGTGATTCCCGTAGCATGCATGCATGGTCTCTAAATGTGTAACCGAAACGAAATGCCTATGTCTTGATTGTGTACCTTTGTGTGAAGGTCGGGCGCGCGCGATGGTTAACTCCTGCCAACCTCCCTCCTAGGGGCATGCGTAGTAGTACTTTGCTTCGAGGGCTAATAAATCATTTGCAATAAATATGTGAGTTCTTTATGACTATTGTTGAGTCCATGGATTATACACACTCTCACCCTTCCACCTTGCTAGCCACTCTAGTGCCGCACAACTTTCGCCGGTGCATCAGACTACCTTATACCATTCCTAAAAACAGCCACCATACCTACCTACTATGGCATTTCCATAGCCATTCCGAGATATATTGCCATGTGACTCCACTGTTCCGTTTATTATGACACGCATCATTGTCATATTGCTTTGCATGATCATGTAGTTGACATAGTATTTGTGGCGAGGCCACTGTTCAAATTTTTTATACATGTCACTCTTGATTATTGCACATCCCGGTACACCGCCAGAGGCATTCATATAGAGTCATATCTTTGTTCTAGTATCGAGTTGTAAGTAAATAAAAGTATGATGCTCATCATTATTAGTACATTGTCCCATGTGAGGTTATCAAAAATAAAAGAGGCCAATGAAGCCCGAATAAACAAAAGGGACAAAGAAGCCCACCAAAAAATAGGCCAAGAGCCCAAAATAAAAAAATGAGAGAAAAAGAGAGAAGGGACAATGTAACCATCTTTTTTTCACACTTGTGCTTCAGAGTAGCACCATCTTCTTCATGATAGAGAGTCTCCTATGTTGTCACTTTCATATACTAGTGGGAATTTTCGTTATAGAACTTTGCTTGTATATTCCAATGATGGGATTCCTCAAATGCCCTAGGTCTTTGTGACATTCAAGTTGATGCACACCCACTAGTTTTCTTTTGAGCTTTCATACACTTATAGCTCTAGTGCATACTTTACATGGCAATCCCTACTCACTCACATTGATATCAATTGATGGACATCTCCATAGTCCATTGATTTTCCTAGTTGATGTGAGACTTTCTCCCCACTTTTGTCTATTACCACATTCTATTCCACCCATAGTGCTATATCCATGGCTCACGCTCATATACTGCGTGAAAAGTTTAAAAAGTTGAAGTGCGTTAAAAAGTATGAACCAATTGCTTGGCTGACACCGGGGTGGGAATGATTACCTTGTGTTGAGAAGAGGGAGCATAATAAGGCTATATGATTTTGTAGGGATAACTTTCTTTAGCCATGTTATTTTTGAAGATTAATGATTTACTATCTAGTATGCTTGAAATATTATTGTTCTCATGTCAATATAAACTTTTGATTAAAACATACGGATCTGGACATTCATGCCACACTAAAGATGAATTGCATTGATAAATATGTTGGGTAGCATTCCACATCAAAAATTTCGTATTTATCATTTACCTACTCGAGGACGAGCAGGAATTAAGCTTGGGGATGCTTGATACGTCTCCAACGTATCTATAATTTTTTATTGTTCCAAGCTATTATATTATCTACCTTGCATGTCTTATATGCATTTATATGCTATTTTATATGATTTTTGGGACTAACCTATTAACCTAGAGCCCAGTGCCACTTTCTAATTTTTTTCTTGTTTTTGAGTTTCACGGAAAAGGAATATCGAACGGAGTCGAGACGAGCTGAAAATTTACGGTGATTTTTTATGGAACAGAAGAAGCACCCAAAGAAAAAGAGTTGGGCCAGAAGAGCCACGAGGCCTCCACAAGGGTGGAGGGCGTCCCCCCCCCCTACGGCGCCCCCCTACCTTGTTGTTGACTCGTGGACCCCCCTGACTTGTTCTCAACACAAAAAATTCTTATAAATACCGGAACCCCTAGAAATAAACCTAGATCGGGAGTTCCGCCGCCGCAAGCCTCTGTAGGCACAAAAAACCAATTGGGAGCCCGTTCCGGCACCCTATCGGAGGGGGAAACCATCACCGGTGGCCATCTTCATCATCACGGCGGTCTCCATGATGAGGAGGGAGTAGTTCACCCTCGGGGCTGAGGGTATGTACCAGTAGCTATTTGTTTGATCTCTCTCTCTCTCTCTCTCTCTCTCTCTCTCTCTCTCTCTCTCTCTCTCTCTCTCTCTCTCTCTCTCTCTCTCTCGTGTTCTTGATTTGGCATGATCTTCATGTATCGTGAGCGTTACTATTATAGTTGGATCTTATGATGTTTCTCCCCCTCTACCTTCTTGTAATGGATTGAGTTCTCCTTTTGAAGTTATCTTATCGGATTGAGTCTTTAAGGATTTGAGAACACTTGATGTATGTCTTGCATGAGCTTATCTGTGGTGACAATGGGATATTCATGTGATCCACTTGATGTATATTTTGGTGATCAACTTGCGGGTTCAGTGTCCGTGTGAACTTATGCATAGGTATTGGCACACGTTTTCATCTTGACTCTGCGGTAGAAACTTTGGGCACTCTTTGAAGTTCTTTGTGTTGGTTTGAATAGATGAATCTGAGATTGTGTGATGCATGTTGTGTAATCAAACCCACTGATACTTGTGGTGACAATGGAGTATCTAGGTGACGTTAGGGTTTCGGTTGATGTGTGTCTTAAGGTGTTATTTTAGTACGAACTCTAGGGATATTTGTGACACTTATAGGAATAGCCCAATAGATTGATCAAAAAGAATAACTTTGAGGTGGTTTTGTACCCTACAATAATCTCTTCGTTTGTTCTCCGCTATTAGTGACTTTGGAATGACTCTTTGTTGCATTATGAGGGATTGTTATATGATCCAATTATGTTATCATTGTTGAGAGAACTTCCACTAGTAAAAGTATGAACCCTAGGCCTTGTTTCTAAGCATTGCAATACCGTTTGTGCAAATTTTATCCTTAGTTACCTTGCTGTTTTTATATTTTCAGATTACAAAAACCTATATCCACCATCCATATTACACTTGTATCACCATCTCTTCGCCGAACTAGTGCACCTATACAATTTACCATTGTATTGGGTGTGTTGGGGACACAAGAGACTCTTTGATATTTGGTTACATGGTTGTTTGAGAGAGACCATCTTCATCCTATGCCTCTTGCGGATTGATAAACCTTAGGTCATCCACTTGAGGGAAAATTGCTACTGTCCTACAAAACTCTGTGCTTGGAGGCCCAACACGAGTATACAAGAAGAAGGTTGTGTAGTAGACATCAGTTGGCCATCTTCCCGCATGTTTAAGCCAGAGATACCTAACAAGTACGATGGAAGGCTAAACCCGGTGGAGTTCATGAGCATCTACACCATCGATGTTCAAGCTGCCGGGGGAATTGACGAGAAGGTGTTCGCCAATTACTTCACTTTGGCACTCAAGCCAAATGTGAGGTCTTGGCTGATGCATCTGCCGGAGAACTCCATCTCAACCTGTGCTGACCTGTGCCATGAGTTTTTGGCGCCTTCATGGGTGGCCATCAAGAGCCTGGGTGGCCCATCGACTTGCAGCCCCTTCCGCAGAAAGAAGGAGAGAGTCTGCGGAAGTATATAAAAAGTTCCAATCGAGTGCACAGGAACATCCCGGACATCCACCCGACAGCTGTGATAGCTGTGTTCCAGTCTAACGTGCACAACCGCATGATACGTTCCAAGATGAACGTGCGGCTGTCTAAGACTGTGAATGAGTTATACACTCTAATGGACAAGTGTGCTCGCATGGAGGAGGGGCGACGGCTCCTCGGATAAGAAGATGGTGATGTCGTCAATTCTGAGGACGACACCGACGCCACCAACCAGAAGAAGAAGAACAAGAAATGCAACAAGAAGCGATAAAGCGGTAATGACCGTTGAAGGATCGAGCGAGCCTAGTACCGGCAAGAAGGCCAAGACCGAGGCCCCCGTAAGGAGGTTGTCGCGTGCACTGACAGCCAGGAAGTCGCGGCTGCCAAAAAATCTAGGAAAGGTGATGGGCCATATTGCAAGATCCATCGGACCAAAGGCCACGATCTTCAAGAGTGTCATCGGGTTGAGCAGCTCGTTAAAAAGTTGAGGGCTGAATACGAGAAGCATGATAAGGAGAAGGACGAGGATGGCGCTGGCGGGAAGGGTTGTGGAGGCAGAGTGAGTCGCCCCGGCAAGGCAGTTCGGTATCAAGGGAAACCCGCTAGAGGCCGTGATAAGAAGGATTGTGATGATGAGAATGATGAAGGAGATGAAGAGGAAACCAGCAAGTAGGAATTTCAGAAAGCCACTGACGCCCTATGCATTGACGAGGGTGCATCTTTGCACTCCTCTCACCGCCAACTTAAACTGTGGGCGCGTGAAGTTAATGTCATGGAGCCAGCGGCAGATTCTCAGAAGCCGCTCAAGTGGCCCCGCACGCCCATCATCTTTGATGAAGAGGACCACCCTGAATGCACTACAGTGGTAGGGTGCTTTCCATTGTTGGTCTCACCAACAATCCGCAACCTTAAGGTCACAAAGATGCTGGTTGACGATGGGGCCAGGTTGAATCTGATTTCTCCAAAGGTCATTAGCAAACTCCAGATAGCGTATGAAGAGCTCAAGGTTACTGGCACATTCCAAGGAATCAACCCCGGCAGGAGTCGACGTAAGGGAAAGATCACGCTGCTGGTGACATTCGGAGGGGAGTTAAACTATCGGAGTGAGAAGATCGTTTTTCATGTGGTTGACCTCCCCCTGTCGTACAATGGAATCCTTGATCGCCCAGCCCTGGCCAAATTCATGGTGGCATCCCATTATTCCTACAACACCCTGAAGATGCCATGACCAATGGGTGTTATCTGCATTCCATCGAAAAAGAAAGACGCATTCATATGCGTGGACAAGAAGTACTGGGAGGCAGTTGCGGCAAAGGCCACGGAGATCGCTGCTCCCGCCAAGGAAAGCAAGAAAAAGAAGAAAGCTAGCATGAACACCAGCAAGGTGTCCGGGAAGCGTACCTCTCCGGAGTACGTTGTGCCCGTTGATGACTTGCCGGAGAGCTCCAATAGCAAGAAATCCAAGGTTGCTGCACCCGCTGTGAAGAAGGTCCCGGCAAGGCTGGATGACGCTGACAGTACTGTCACCATCAGCGCCACCCTCGGCGGCAAATAGAAAAGCACGTTCGTTGCCTTCCCGTGGGCAAATGTTGATGTGTTTGCATGGCAACCATCTGACATCCTCAGTGTTACTAGGGAGGTAATCGAGCACCACCTTGCTGTCTGCCCACATGCCCGGCCCGTCAAGCAGAAGGTTCGAAAGCAAGCATTGGAACAACAACAGTACATTGTTGAGGAGATCAAGAGACTTGATGCAGCTGGTTTGGTTAGAGGAGTGTTGCATACAACGTGGTTAGAAAATATAGTGGTGGTGCGCAAGGCCAATGGGAAATGGAGACTTTGCATAGATTTCACTAATCTCAACAAAGCATGCCCGAAGGACCCATTCCCCTTGCTGCGCATTGATCAGATTGTGGATTCCACCTCCATGTGTGACCTACTTTCCTTCCTGGATACCTACTCTGGATACCACCAAATCTTCATGTCCAGGGAAGATGAAGAGAAGACCGCATTCATAACCCCATGTGGCACGTACTGCTTTGTGTGAATGCCCTTCAGGTTAAAGAGTGTTGGATCCAATTTTGCAAGGGAGGTACAAATTGGATTTGAGTAACAGATGCACATGAATGTTGAGGCTTACATGGATGATATAGTGGTCAAGACCAAGGACAGATTGACTCTCATTCAGGACTTGGAAGAGACCTTTGCAAAACTACGCAAGCTCAACTTGAAGTTAAACCTGGAGAAGTGTGTGTTTGGCGTCCCTTCTGGCAAGCTACTTGGCTTCTTTGTGTCCCATCGAGGGATAGAGGCCAACCCCGACAAGATCAATGCTATCGAGAAAATCTAAGCACCCAAGACAGTTAAGGACATGAACCGTTTGACTGGATGTGTTGCTGCACTGAGCAGGTTCATTTCCAAGTCCGTTGAGCATGCCTTGTCGTTCTTCAAAATCTTGAAGAAGGAAAGGCATGTGGAGTGGACCCTGGAGGCTGATGCTGCACTACAAGATTTGAAGACCTACCTTTCCTCTGTCCCCACATTGGTCGCTCCCAAACCACAAGAGTCGTTGCTGCTGTACTTAGCAGCAACCAATCAAGTGGTTAGTGCAGCACTGATGGCACATGATAGATGACACGGCAGTCGTCGCTGCAGTCCCCTTTGGAAAGGAAAGTGAACCCGCCATGGCAAGGTCAGAGGCAGTCCAAGATAATGAAGAGCAGGGCAGCGGAGGCAGCTCCATGGTTGCGGCAAGGAAGAAACTGGTGCAGCGCCCGGTGTACTTCATCAGCTCCCTATTGCAGGTGTGCAAAAGTTGATTTTTGGCCTCATCATGTCCTCAAGGAAACTGCACCACTACTTCCAAGCCCATGAGATCACAATGGTCACCCGCTTCCCCTTGTAATGAATACTCCGGAACCCTCCGGTAGAATTGTGGAGTGGGCTTTGGAGTTATCCAGCTTTGGTTTGAGGTTTGAAAGCACATCAACTATTCAGAGTAGAGCACTAGCAGAGTTCATTGCAGAGTGGACACCTACTCTTGATGAAGAAGTATTGGAGATAGTCATCCCCAGCAAGGATGCGCCCCAAGAATGGATCATGTACTTTGACGGTGCCTTCTCCCTACAAGGTGCAGGGGCTGGCATGCTTCTCGTTGCTCCCACTAGGGAGCACCTCAAGTACGTCGTCCAAATGCATTTCTCCTGGGAGAAGGCCACCAATAACACTACGGAGTACAAAGGACTCCTTGCCGGGCTAAAGATTGCCACATAACTGTGAATCAAGAAGCTGATCATTCGTGGAGATTCGCAAATTGTGATGAGACAAGTGAACAAGGATTATCAGAGCCCGTTGATGGAGGCATACGTCAAGGAAGTGAGAAAGTTGGAGGAGCGCTTTGATGGGTTGCAAAAAGAGCACGTGCCTCGTGCGAAAAACAACAGAGCTAATCATATATCAAAGTGTGCTGCACAAAAACTCCCTGTGGAACCAGGGACTTTTGTTCTCCATCTGACTCAACCCTCTGTATCCCTGACAATAGTGGCCAGAAAGAGGAGGAAACTGGACTCCGACAAGCCTCTCCCGGCAGAGTTTTCTGAAACCCCCGACAGGGGGCTTGGCGGGAACAACTCCCCTTTGATCGGTAAGCCGCACCCTCCCGCCAAACTTCCAACATCTGCGGTTAAGGAGTGCGCTCCCGTGAATGAGGAGGTGCCGCTGATCCTCGTTGCCGAGCCACAGGCTCCAACTTGGGCACGTCACATTGTCCATTTCCTCCAAGCAGGAGAACTTCTCGAAGAGCAAGAAGAAGCTGAAAGAGTAACCCGGAGGGCTAGTATGTGCCAGTTCGTTGACGACGCACTGTACAGAAGAAGGCCCAACGGTGTGAAATTGAAGTGCATTTGTCGGGAAGAAGGAAAGGAACTGTTGGCGGAGATACACAAGGGTATGTGCGGCTCCCATATTCGATCGAGGGCTTTGGTTGGAAAGGCTATCCGGCAAGGATTCTATTGTCCCACCACCCTCCAAGATGCAATCGAGCTAGTCAGCAAGTGTGAAGCCTGTCAGTTCCATTCCAAGAATATCCATCAGCCTGCCTAAGTTCTTCAAATGATCCCTTTGTCATGGCCATTTTCAGTCTGGGGGCTCGATATCTTGGGCCCCTTTCCCCATGCTGCCGGGGGCTTTGAATTCTTGTTCATCGTCATCAACAAGTTTACAAAGTGGTCGGAAGTAGAGCCCGTGAGAAAGGTGACCGAATTAAGTTCTTGAAAGGATTGATGTGCCGCTTCGAAGTCCTTTCCCGAATCATCGCCGAGAGCCGCGCCTTCATGTAATACGTTCATGCCCTCAGAAGCAATATTTCATTCGCCTCCGTTGCTCACCCAAGGAGCAACAGACAAGCTGAGAGGGCAAACGCAAAAGTGCTATGAGGCCTCAAGACAAGAACATTTGATACGCTTCAGAAGCGTGGCAGGCAATGGATCGATGAGCTGTCGGTGGTTCTTTGGTCCCTCCGTACAACACCAAATCGAGCTACCGAGCAGACTCCCTTCTCCCTAGTCTATGGGTCAGAAGCATTTATCCCCATGGAACTCATTTACGGGTCACCTCGAGTACTTGCCTACGATGAAGTAGCGCAAGAACAGCACCGGTGTGACGACATTGTGCTACTTGAGGAGAACCGTCTTTGAGCTACTATGCAGGCTGCACGCTACCAACAAGCCCTGCATCGCTATCATAGCCGCAAGGTTAATGCTCGGAGTTTTGAGGAAGGCGACCTTGTCCTTAGGCGCGTTCAGACCGCCAAGGGTACAAACAAGTTGACGCCTAAGTGGGAAGGCCCTTACCGGGTAGTACGAGTTACTAGACCCGACACAGTCTGTCTGGAGACCGGAGATGACATTCAATTGCAAAACTCATGGAACATTGAGCACTCCGTAAGTTCTACCCATAAGGCGTGGCCGTCGGGCCCTGCCTGGTAGCCACCCTTTTGTACAAGCTTTGCCTCTGTTGCATGTAACTCTTTGTACAAAGCCAGGCGCAGACCCTAAGCAACATAGAAATAAATGAAGCGCTTGGGGCCCCTGAAGAAGTTTACATGCATGCATAAGAACATCATGAGCATGGAATGTTCATATAGATAAGATCGCATATGGCATTGTTTTCATCTGCACTCAGCTACAGGTATTTTGCCGCGGACTCGATCCCGAAGAGAAGAAATGAAGACATGCCTACACGGCGGTCCTCGGCAAGCCAAATAGATAAGTTTTCTTTTGTATCCATACGTGTTCCGTAAAGTGAGGTTAAAGCATATGAAAACCTGGTCACCTTTGAAACATGGGTGCTCCCATCCCTTGGCTCGAACATTGCTTCGGCCAGGATGGTCGTAGTGGCCTTTGGTGGAAAAGGATTGGCCGGGGGCCGGTCTCTCTTTATGGTTTAATGCCCGGCAGGCCTAGCCTTGTGGCAACAAACCAAGGGTACTGGCAGGATAGCCTGCTAGGGAAAACTTGTTTACTTAAGCATATAGAGGCATTCCACCTCTGCATGGATATCATACATGCAAAAGCATCCGACAAGGCTTATCTTTTTCATTAATATGCTGATAAGCAAATACAGTTTTTTATAGAACACAAACATGGGTAAAGAAGATTACATAACTTGGACTAAAGTTTGGCAAGCGCTTACACATTTTAGAATGAAAAAAGATAAGTGCCCCGTAATCCCTTTCTTGTCCCTCTCCTCCTAGGAATTTCCATGGAAAATGAAGAGGGCAGGTGGGACGCCCGAGCAGCAGCCCAGCCTGACCCCGTTAGGGCCTGCCGGGTGCAGCCTGAGAAGATCAGGTGTGGCGATACTACGAGGGACGAGGATGGAGGGAGCAGCTCGGCGATGCCCTAGTTAGCACCCCCAATGCCAGCAAGAAGCCCCAACATAAACACCGGCCAGGAGAACCACCGGAGCTCAGCTGGAAGACTGCTGGAGGCAAAGGCACCAAGAGAGCGACCCCCTCCCCGGCGACCACCTCGAAGAGGACGGTGATAATGGTGCCGAGGAGGGAGGGAAAGAGCGGAAAGATGAGGCAGTAGGCCGCTAGTAGGAGACAAAGGCGTCGGTGCCATCGTACTACGACCTGATGCCTTCCACCTGTCTTCTCCATCTTCCCTCGTTTTCTTCCTGTCATCACCACTCCGAGGAGACGCCAGACCTTCAGTCTGTCTCCTTCCCCAGAGAGGCCTCAGACGACTGCGACAACCAAGGCACGCGCGGAGCACCGCCACCCACCTTGGCAGGCAGGAGTGTGACACCCCGAGACCTGTGCGCCAGGTGTCGGTTAGCTATTCGTCATCGTTGCCATGTCATCTGCTTGTGTATTGCATCTTTCCATGTCATCATGTGTGTTGCATCAGCATATTTTTAAAACTTGCATCCGTCCGAGTCCGACCGCCCTTTCCGTTGTCCGTTCTGAGCCCAAACACACTCACATGCGCCCGCGGCGCCTCCGAATATTTATTTTATGAGTGGCCGGAAAATGTTCTCGGAATGGATTGAAACTTGGCGTGTGGTCTTATTATAGCATAGGTAGACCGCCTGTCAAGTTTCGTCGCGTTCGGAGTTCGTTTGATAGCCCAACGGTAAACTGCGTTAACCGCCGGAAGCCTTTTCCCTTTTGGCCCAACACCCCTTTCACAACAGCCCCCAAGCCCATTCTAACCCCCTCCATGCTCTTGGTCGTTCGATCACGATCGCGTGGCCGTGAACCGCTCCTCATTTGGACTCTCCTAGCTCCCTCTACCTATAAAAGAGTCTCTCCCGTCCAAATTCGCAGCGAAACCCTAACCCCATCCTCCTCCGCGCGCCGGACATGTCCAGCCTCCACCTCACTCCGCCCAATAAGTGTTGGAAATATGCCCTAGAGGCAATAATAAAAGAATTATTATATATTTCCTTGTTCATGATAATTGTCTGTTATTCATGCTTGAATTGTACTGTACGGAAACAGCGATACATGTGTGAATACATAGACCACAACGTGTCCCTGGTAAGCCTCTAGTTACTAGTTCGTAATGCATAAGCTTTTCTAGTGTCAAGTATTTATTCCTTAGACCATGAGGTTGTGCAACTCCCGGATACCGTAGGAATACTTTGGGTGTGCCAAACGTCGCAACGTAACTGGGTATCTCCGAAAGTGTCTGTTGAGTTGGTATGAACCGAGACTGGGATATTGTCACTCCGTATGACGGAGAGGTACCTCTGGGCCCACTCGGTAAGACATCATCATAATGAGCTCAAAGTGACTAAGGAGTTAGTCACGGGATAATGGATTACGGAACGAGTAAAGAGACTTGCCATGACGAGATTGAAAAAGGTATCGGGCATACCGACAATCGAATCTCGGGCAAGTACCGTACCGATAGACAAAGGGAATAACATACAGGATTGAGTGAATCCTTGACACAGTGGTTCATACAATGAGATCATCGAGGAACACGTGGGAACAAACATGGGTATCCAGATCCCGCTGTTGGTTATTGACCGGATAGTCGTCTCGGTCATGTCTGCGTGTCTCCCGAACCCGTAGGGTCTACACACTTAAGGTTCGGTGACGCTAGGGTTGTAGAGATACATGAACATGGAAACCCGAATGTTGTTCGGAGTCCCGGATGAGATCCCGGACGTCATGAGGAGTTCCGGAATGGTCCGGAGGTAAAGAATGATATATAGGAAGTCCAGTTTCGGCCATCGGGTGAATTCCGGAGGTCACCGGGAGTGTCCCGGGACCACCGGAGGGGTCCCGGGGGTCCACCGGGCGGGGACACCCATCCCGGAGGGCCCCGTAGGCCGCAAGGGAGAAGGGGCCAGCCCCTGGTGGGCTGGCGCACCACATGCCCCCCTCCATGCGCCTAGCGTTGAAACCCTAGGGGGAGGGGGCGCCCCCTATGCCTTGGGGGGCAAGTCTTCCCCCCTGGCCGCCGCCCCCCTAGGAGATTGCATCTCCTAGGGCCGGCGCCCCCCTGGCCCCTATATATAGTGGGGGGGAGAGGGCAGCCGCACCCCAAGCCTCTGGCGCCTCTTCCTCCCCCCGTCACACTTCCATCTCCTCTCGCAGGGCGCCGGCGAAGCCCTGCAGGTTTTCCTGTTGCATCCACCACCACGCCGTCGTGCTGCTGGATCTCCGTCAACCTCTCCTCCCCCCTTGCTGGAGAAAGAAGGAGGAGACGTCGTTGTACCGTACGTGTGTTGAACACGGAGGTGCCGTCCGTTCGGCGCTGGGATCATCGGTGACGAGGATCACAAAGAGTACGACTACTTCATCCACGTTCCTTCGAACGCTTCCGCATGCGATCTACAAAAGGGTATGTAGATGCACTCCATTATGCTCGTTGCTAGATGACTCCTTAGATTGATCTTGGTGAAGCGTAGGAAATTTTTTGAATTCTGCTACGTTACCCAACAGTGGTATCAGAGCTAGGTCTTTGCGTAGCATCTTGCACGAGTAGAACACAAACAAGTTGTGGGCATTGAGTTTGCTCAATTTTTTTGCCGTTACTAGTCCAATCTTGATTCGGCGGCATCGTGGGATGAAGCGGCCCGGCCGACCTTACACGTACGCTTACGTGAGACTGGTTCCACCGACAGACATGCACTTGTTGCATAAGGTGGCTAGCGGGTGTCTGTCTCTCCCACTTTAGTCGGATCGGATTCGATGAACAGGGTCCTTATGAAGGGTAAATAGAAATTGACAAATCACGTTGTGGTTTTGGCGTAGGTAAGAAATGTTCTTGCTAGAAAACCTATAGAAGCCACGTAAGAACTTGCAACAACAATTAGAGGTCGTCTAACTTGTTCTTGCAGCATGTGCTATGTGATATGGTATGGCCAAGAAGATGTGATGAATGATATATGTGATGTATGAGATTGATCATGTTCTTGTAATAGGAAATCACGACTTGCATGTCGATGAAAATGACAACCGGCAGGAGCCATAGGAGTTGTCTTAATTATTGTATGACATGCGTGTCACTGAATATCGCCATGTAATTACTTTACTTTATTGCTAAACGTTAGGCATAGTAGTAGAAGTAATAGTTGGCGTGACGACTTCATGAAGACACGATGATGGAGATCATGATGATGGAGATCATGGTGTCGAGCCGGTGACAAAGATGATCGTGGTGCCCCGAAGATGGAGATCGAAGGAGCAAGATGATATTAGCCATATCATGTCACTTTATTTGATTGCATGTGATGTTTATCATGTTTATGCATCTTGTTTACTTAGAACGACGGTAGTAAATAAGATGATCTCTCACTAAAATTTCAAGAATTGTGTTCCCCCTAACTGTGCACCATTGCTAAGGATCGTTATTCCGAAGCACCACGTGATGATCGGGTGTGATAGGCTCTAACGTTCGCATACGACGGGTGTAAGCCAGATTTACACACGCAATACACTTAGGGTTCGCTTTACGAGCCTAGCATGTACAGACATGGCCTCGGAACACGGAAGACCGAAAGGTCGAACGTGAGTCGTATAGAAGATACTATCAACATGAAGATGTTAACCGTTGAAGACTAGTCCGTCTCACATGATGATCGGACACAGGCTAGTCGATTCGGATCATGTATCATTTAGAAGACTTGAGAGATGTCAATCTGAGTGGGAGTTCATTAAAATTTGATGATGAACTTAATTATCATGAACTTAGTCTAAATTCTTTACAATATGTCTTGTAGATCAAATGGCCCATGCTCATGTCACCCTCAACTTCAACACGTTCCTAGAGAAATCCAAGCTGAAAGACGATGGTAGCAACTATATGTACTGGGTCCGTAACCTGAGGATCATCCTCATAGCTGCCAAGAAAACTTATGTCCTAGAAGCACCGCTAGGTGACGCTCCCGCCCCGGCAAACCAAGATGTTATGAACGCTTGGCAGTCGCGTTGTGATGATTAATCCCTAGTTCAGTGCGGCATGCTCTACAACTTAGAATCGGGGCTCCAAAAGCGTTTTGAGCACCACGGGGCATATGAGATGTTCCAAGAGCTGAAAATGGTTTTCCAGGCTCATGCCCGAGCTGAGAGATATGATGTCTCCAACGCATTCTACAACTGTAAGATAGAGGAACACAGTTCTGTCAGTGAGCACATACTCAAGATTTCCGGGTTGCACAACCGCTTGTCTCAGTTGGGAATGAATCTCCCAGACGAAGAGGTCGTTGACAGAATCCTCCAGTCGCTCCCACCTAGCTACAAGAGCTTCGTGTTGAACTTCAATATGCAGGGGATGGAGAAGTCCATTCCCGAGGTGTATTCAATGCTGAAATCAGCGGAGGTGGAGATCAAGAAAGAGCATCTAGTGTTGATGGTCAATAAAACCATTAAGTTCAAGAAGGGCAAGGGTAAGAAGAACTTCAAGAAGGACGGCAAGGGAGTTGCCGCGCCCAGTAAGCCAGTTGCCGGGAAGAAGCCAAAGTATGGACCCAAGCCTGAGACTGAGTGCTTTTATTGCAAGGGAACGGGTCATTGGAAGCGGAACTGCCCCAAATACTTAGCGAACAAGAAGGCCGGCAACGTCAAAGGTATATGTGATATACATGTTATTGATGTGTACCTTACCAGCGCTCGTAGTAGCTCCTGGGTATTTGATACTGGTGCAGTTGCTCATATTTGTAACACAAAGCAGGAGCTGCGGAATAAGCGGAGACTGGCGAAGGAAGAGGTGACGATGCGCGCCGGGAATGGTTCCAAGGTCGATGTGATCGCCGTCGGCACGCTGCCTCTACATCTACCCTCGAGATTAGTTTTAAACCTTAATAATTGTTATTTAGTACCAGCTTTGAGCATGAACATTGTATCTGGATCTCGTTTGATGCGAGATGGCTACTCATTTAAATCCAAGAATAATGGTTGTTCTATTTATTTGAGAGATATGTTTTATGGTCATGCCCCGCTGGTCAATGGTTTATTTTTGATGAATCTTGATCGTGATGATAAACATATTCATAGTGTGAATGCCAAAAGATGTAAAGTTGACAATGATAGTCCCACATACTTGTGGCATTGCCGCCTTGGTCATATTGGTGTCAAACGTTTGAAGAAGCTTCATGCAGATGGACTTCTGGAGTCTCTTGATTATGAATCATTTGACACGTGCGAACCATGCCTCTTGGGCAAGATGATCAAGACTCCGTTCTCCGGAATAATGGAGAGAGCAACCAACTTATTGGAAATCATACATACCGATGTGTGCGGTCCAATGAGTGTTGAGGCTCGCAGAGGCTATCTTTATGTTCTCACCCTCATAGATGACTTGAGTAGATATGGGTATATCTACTTGAGGAAGCACAAGTCTGAGACCTTTGAAAAGTTCAAGGAATTTCAGAATGAGGTTGAGAATCAATGTGACAGAAAAATAAAGTTCTTGCGATCGGATCGTGGGGGTGAATATTTAAGTCATGAATTTGGCACGCACCTTAGGAACTGTGGAATTGTTTCACAATTGACACCGCCCGGAACACCTCAGCGTAACGGTGTGTCCGAACGTCGAAATCGTACCCTGTTGGACATGGTGCGATCTATGATGTCTCTCACCGACTTACCGCTATCTTTTTGGGGTTATGCTTTAGAGACTGCCGCATTCACTTTAAATAGGGCTCCGTCGAAATCCGTTGAGACGACACCATATGAACTTTGGTTTGGCAAGACACCTAAGTTGTCGTTTCTGAAAGTTTAGGGTTGCGATGCTTATGTCAAGAAACTTCAACCTGAGAAGCTCGAACCCAAATCGGAAAAATGCATCTTCATAGGGTACCCAAAGGAAACGATTGGGTACACCTTCTACCACAGATCCGAAGGCAAGGTCTTTGTTGCCAAGAATGGATCCTTTCTGGAGAAAGAGTTTCTCTCGAAAGAAGTGAGTGGGAGGAAGGTAGAACTTGATGAGGTGATAGTCACCCCTCCCGAACTAGAAAGTAGCGCAGCGCAGGAAATTGTTCCTGAGGTGCCTGCACCGACAAGGGAGGAAGTTAATGATGATGATCATGAAGATACAGATCAAGTTACTACTGAACTTCGAAGGTCCACAAGGACACGTTCCGCACCAGAGTGGTACGGCAACCCTGTCATGGAAATCATGTTGTTAGACAACGGTGAACCTTCAAACTATGAAGAAGCAATGGCGGGCCCGGATTCCAATAAATGGCTTGGAGCCATGAAATCCGAGATAGAATCCATGTATGAAAACAAAGTATGGACTTTGGTGGACTTGCCCGATGATAGGCACGCCATAGAAAGTAAATGGATATTTAAGAAGAAGACAGACGCGGATGGTAATGTGACCATCTATAAGGCTCGGCTTGTCGCTAAGGGTTATCCACAAGTTCAAGGGATTGACTACGACGAGACTTTCTCTCCCGTAGCGATGCTGAAGTTAGTCCGAATCATGTTAGCAATTGTCGCATTCTATGATTATGAGATATGGCAAATGGACGTCAAAACGGCATTCCTTAATGGTTTCCTCAAGGAAGAGCTGTATATGAGAATGCTAACAAGGTATGCAAGCTCTAGCGCTCGATATACGGGCTGGTGCAAGCATCTCGGAGTTGGAATATCCGCTTTAATGATGTGATCAAAGCGTTTGGCTTTATACAGACTTGGGGAGAAGCCTGTATTTACAAGAAAGTGAGTGGGAGCTCTGTAGCATTTCTCATATTATATGTGGATGACATATTGCTGATGGTAAATGATATAGAATTCTTGGAGAGCATAAAGGCCTACTTGAATAAGAGTTTTTCAATGAAGGACCTTGGAGAAGCTGCTTACATATTAGGCATCAAAATCTATAGAGATAGATCAAGACGCCTCATTGGTCTTTCACAAAGCACATACCTTGACAAGATATTGAAGAAGTTCAATATGGATCAGTCCAAGAAAGGGTTCTTGCCTGTTTTGCAAAGTATGAGATTGAGCAAGGCTCAATCCCCGACCACGGCAGAAGATAGAGAAAAGATGAGTGTCATTCCCTATGCCTCAGCCATAGGCTCTATCATGTATGCCATGCTGTGTATCGGACCTGATGTGAACCTTGCCATAAGTTTGGTTGGGAGGTACCAAAGTGATCCCGTTATGGAACACTGGACAACGGTCAAGAACATCCTAAAGTACCTGACGAGGACTAAGGATATGTTTCTCGTCTATGGAGGTGACAAAGAGCTCGTCGTAAAGGGTTACATCGATGCTAGCTTCGACACAGATCTGGATGACTCAAAGTCACAAACCGGATACGTGTATATTTTGAATGGTGGAGCAGTCAGCTGGTGCAGTTGCAAGCAGAGCGTCGTGGCGCATTCTACATGTGAAGCGGAGTACATAGCTGCTTGCGAAGCAGCACAAGAAGGAGTTTGGATGAAGGAGTTCATCACCGACCTAGGAGTCATTCCAAGCGCGTCAAGCCCGATGACTCTCTTCTGTGACAACACTGGAGCTATTGCCATTACCAAGGAGCCCAGGTTTCACAAGAAGACCAAGCACATCAAGCGTCGTTTCAACTCCATCCGGAATTATGTTCAAGATGGAGACATAGATATTTGTAAAGTGCATACGGATCTGAATGTCGCAGACCCGTTGACTAAACCTCTTCCACGGGCAAAACATGATCAACACCAGAACTCTATGGGTGTTCGATTCATCACAATGTAACTAGATTATTGAGCTTAGTGCAAGTGGGAGACTGTTGGAAATATGCCCTAGAGGCAATAATAAAATATTTATTATTATATTTCCTTGTTCATGATAATTGTCTGTTATTCATGCTTGAATTGTATTGTACGGAAACAGCGATACATGTGTGAATACATAGACCACAACGTGTCCCTGGTAAGCCTCTAGTTACTAGCTCGTTGATCAATAGATAGTCACGGTTTCCTAACCATGGACATAGGATGTCATTGATAACGGGATCACATCATTAGGAGAATGATGTGATGGACAAGACCCAATCCTAAGCCTAGCACGAGATCGTATAGTTCGTAATGCATAAGCTTTTCTAGTGTCAAGTATTTATTCCTTATACCATGAGGTTGTGCAACTCCCGGATACCGTAGGAATACTTTGGGTGTGCCAAACGTCACAACGTAACTGGGTGGCTATAAAGGTACGCAACGGGTATCTCTGAAAGTGTCTGTTGAGTTGGTACGAACCGAGACTGGGATATTGTCACTCTGTATGACGGAGAGGTACCTCTGGGCCCACTCGGTAAGACATCATCATAATGAGCTCAAAGTGACTAAGGATTTAGTCACGGGGTGATGGATTACGGAACGAGTAAAGGGACTTGCCATGATGAGATTGAACAAGGTATCGGGCATACCGACGATCGAATCTCGGGCATACCGACGATCGAATCTCGGGCAAGTACCGTACCGATAGACAAAGGGAATAACATACGGGATTGAGTGAATCCTTGACATAGAGGTTCATCCGATGAGATCAACGAGGAACACGTGGAAACCAACATGGGTATCCAGATCCCACTGTTGGTTATTCACCGGAGAGTCGTCTCGGTCATGTCTGTGTGTCTCCCGAACCCGTAGGGTCTACACACTTAAGGTTCGGTGACGCTAAGGTTGTAGAGATACATGCACATGGAAACCCGAATGTTGTTCGGAGTCCCGGATGAGATCCCGGACATCACGAGGAGTTCCGAAATGGTCCGGAGGTAAAGAATGATATATACGAAGTCCAGTTTCGGCCATCGGGTGAATTCCGGAGGTCACCGGTAGTGTCCCGGGACCACCGGAGGGGTCCCGAGGGTCCACCGGGTGGGGCCACCCATCCCGGAGGGCCCCGTAGGCCGCAAGGGGGAAGGGGCCAGCCCCTGGTGGGCTGGCTCACCACATGCCCCCATCCATGCGCCTAGGGTTGAAACCCTAGGGGAAGGGGGCGCCCCCCTATGCCTTGGGGGGCAAGTCTTCCCCCCTGGCCGCCGCCCCCCTAGGAGATTGCATCTCCTAGGGCCGGCGCCCCCCTGGCCCCTATATATAGTGGGGGGAGAGGTCAGCCGCACCCCAAGCCTCTGGCGCCTCTCCCTCCCCCGTCACACTTCCATCTCCTCTCGCAGGGCGCCGGCGAAGCCCTGCAGGTTTTCCTGTTGCATCCACCACCACGCCGTCGTGCTGCTGGATCTCCGTCAACCTCTCCTCCCCCCTTGCTGGATCAAGAAGGAGGAGACGTCGCTGTACTGTACGTGTGTTGAATGCGGAGGTGTCGTCCGTTCGGCGCTGGGATCATCGGTGATGAGGATCACGAAGTGTACGACTACTTCATCCACGTTCCTTCGAACGCTTCCGCACGCGATCTACAAAAGGGTATGTAGATGCACTCCATTATGCTCGTTGCTAGATGACTCCTTAGATTGATCTTGGTGAAGCGTAGGAAATTTTTTGAATTCTGCTACGTTACCCAACAATCAGGGCACGCCGCGTCATCACCCCGCCGGCCGCAGCCAACCGACGCCCGCCACGTCGCCTCCCCGCGCCACCGCTCGGGGCCCAGATCCGGCCCGCCCCGGGGCCGTGCCGGGCCGCGCCGGGCCCACGCTCCGCGCCTCCTCTGCCTCCTCGCTTCCCCGCCGCCCGGATGCTCCGCCGCCGCATGCTCCTCGCTGGAGCATCATCGCCGCCGCCGCCTTTGAGCTCCAGCCGCCGCTGCCAGCTTCCCGGGAGCGCGCCGCCGCCTGCAGCACCTCCGCCGGCCGTCGCCTCACGCCCCGTCATCTGCCGCGCCCGGATCCGCCGCCCTGCGGCCAGATCGGCCCGGATCCGGCCGGCCCTCCCCTCGCCGCCGGCAAGCAGCGTTGCCGCCCCTGCCTTCGGCGTTGTGCACCCGCACGAGGCAGGGACGACCAGCGGTGGCCTCACGGGCCTGCGTCGCCCAGCCGGCCTCGTGGCCCAGTGCCTCCGTGGGCCGGCCTCCCCAGCCGCGGGCCTACCTGCCCCAGGGCCCAGCCGCCTTGGTCTGCCTCTCCCTCCTCCTAACGGGCGGAGCCCGCTTCGGTGAGGCCCGCCTAACCCTCGCCCTGTGCACGTTTTTATATCCGACGCTCGCTATGTTTTTTTTCCTGAGTGTAAATATGGCTAAGTCTCAGAAATTGCATAATATGTTGCTATGTTCATGTGGCTGTAACTTTTTGTGTGCTTATCCAAATTGTGCACATAATATATCAAAATGATCGTGGTGATATGCTCTACACTTTGTTCCATTGTGACATGCTTGTTTGACTTCATCTTGATGCCTTAATCTCTGTTGCAAGAGTGCTATAAGCTTAAAACTGTTGTTAACTGCAATTTGTTGCATGGTTGTGATGCTTGTAACTTTGTGCATGTATATCCAAATGGAGCATATGATATGTCAAAATGTTCATTGTGAAGTGCTCTACATGATGGTTGTTGTAGCTTTCATGTTAGGTTCCATATGGCCATGTTTGTCTCTGTTGCAAAAGTGCATTTGGCTGTTAAGTGTTGAAACTTGTTATGAAATGCTGATTTCACTTGCTCATTGCTATTGATGTGTTTGTCTTCATGCCACATGTCTATATGTTTTAGAAGCACAATCATATGGTCTTTGTTGTGGTGCAATCACTTTTCCATGATATGCCTTGAGGTGACTTAAACAAGCTTGTAAACATACCATGTTGTTGTTGTTGTTTTATACTTAGTGAAAAAACTGCAAAGTCTGGAATCTGTTATAACCTGATGCTATGTTTGCTAGATGTCCCACTCAAATCCATGCTTGTTTTTGAGTTGCCAATGATCATGTCTTGTTGTCCATGCTATTGTCTATCCATTCATGCCCTTGTTTGAATATATGACCTGCTGTAGCTTATTTATTTCTTGCTCTCAAGTTGCTATAAATTATACCTGTCAGGATTTTATCAGCATGTTCAATTTGGTGGAGCTTGTAGCTATTGATCCATGCCTCCTATGGAGTTTCTCCAATGGAGTTGTTTGCTGTATGATATGTCTACTATGTGTCCATGCTCTTTATGTTCTTATTAGAGTTGATATGCTTGTTGTTTTGTGCCTCCGAAGGCAGCATCGTGATGATGTTTTGCCTTCCCAGATTTTGGCTAAGTCTGGATAATTTTATTGCAACTTGCCAGGCTTGGTTAATTATGTTCCAGCAAGCTTTTGGGTGTGTTCTAAGTTCATGCTTGTTAAGAAAAATGTATAATTCACATCCATGCCTCTTTTTATCATGTTTGGGTGCTATAGCATATATATATATCTTCCTCCAAAGTTGCTATGTGGCTGTTAACTTCAGCTTGTAGTTATATCTTGTTTCATGTGTATCTTTTAGCCCGTTGCTCCGTTTTGAGTGTGTCCTATATGAAACTTGTGTGATTTTGCATGTAGATTCATAATATCATGTTGTTTACATGTTTGGAGTATGTTTGCTTGATGTTTGGGTGCATCTTGCACCGTTGCCTTGTTTGTCTTGTTTTGCTCATATCTTCTAGGCCGTAGCTCCGAATTGAACAAACTTTATATGAAACTTGACTAGAATTTTGTGTAGATCATCATGGTGAATGCTAACCTGCTGTTTAACAACTTTAACTTAAGGTTTGTTCAGATCTGGACTAATTTCACAATATGCATATGAGGACTTACCGGAGTGTTATATGTAGTTTCCGGCTTCATTTAAACTTGTTGTTTGGTGTTATTCTTGTGTGCTTCATCCCTTGCCATGATTTGCATCATATAGACTTGTCTTGAATCATACTTGGTTGAGCATCTTGTCTTGTTCTTGTGTTGTGTGTTTACCTTGTTGTGTGCTTTCTTCTCGCTAGTTCTTTTCCGTTGCGATCGTGAGGATTCGTTCAACTTCATGTGGTTCGTCTTCAAGGCTTCTTCTTTGTCTTCTTCATGGACCCGTTCTTCTTCCTTGCGGGATCCCAGGCAAGATGACCATAACCTTGGATACCTTTACTATCATTGCCATGCTTAGTTGTCTCGATGCTATCGTTATATGTCGCGCTACCCATTTTATTGTCAGCCCCTCTCCTTGTTTCCAGGAAACCTCTAACCTTTGACACCTTCCTAGCAGTTGTTTGGCTATGTTACCCGCTTGCTCAACCCCTCTTATAGCGTTGTTAGTTGCAAGTGAAGATGAAGATTGTTCCATGTCGGAACTTGATGCTTTGGGAATATCACAATATGTCTTATATATATTAACACACCTGATACGTCTCAAATGTATCTACTTTCCAAACACTTTTGCTATTGTTTTGACCTCATTCTTGCATGATTTGAACTAAACTAACCCGGACTGACGCTGTTTTCAGTAGAGCTGCCTGTATGGTTTTATTGTGTGCAGGAAAACAGATTTTTAGGTGTCTCAGAAAATTCCATGAAATATCACAGAAAATCCATGCACCCGAAGGAACCTTGTGCCATAAGATGGACCAGAGGGCAACCAGGGGGGCCCAGGCGCCCTGGTGGCGCGGCCCCACCCCTGGCCGCCGCGCCAGGCCGCCTGGGCGGGTCCCACCTCCCCTGGTGCCCTACTTTGACCCATATTTAGCCCGTGACGAGAAAACCCGAGATCAGGAGTTGTTTTCCCAGTTTTCGTTGCGGAGCCGCCGCCACCCTCTGTTCTTCTTCGGGAAGGCTAATCTGGAGGCTGATTTGGCCTCCAGAGAGGGGAGATCGTCGCCATCGTCATCATCAACACCACTCCATCCTCCCTCCATGACTTCTCCTTCCATGTGTGAGTAATTCCCTGCTGTAGGCAAAGGGGATGGTAGGGATTGGATGAGTTAGATCATGTAATAGTTTATTAAATTCATTGGGGGCATGTTGCCTATCATCTACTATGGTGTTTATCATCTTTGCTTCAACTTGTTACTCTTAATGCTTGTCACTTAGGGCCCGAGTGCCATGATTTCAGATCTGAACCATATGTGTTTGCATGAATATATTTGTGTTCTTGATCCTATCTATGAGTTGTTTGCACCTATTACGGTCCAGAACCGGCGATCCCAAAAGTGACAGCTTGGGACACCAAAGGGGATGGTCCATAGTTTGAGGATTACATGTATCCATTGAGTTTATTGCTTTGTTCCGGTGCTCTTTGACAGGAGCACCTTAATCTCCATAAGTTCCTTTTGGCCCCGTTCGTAGCGGGATGGTAGGACAAAAGATGTTGTGCAAGTTCTTATTGCAAGCACGTACAACTACCTATGGGATACATGCCTAATGTTTGATATTTGCCTAGATGATCATTACTTTTCCGTGTGCCTTGCCCCGAGTTAGATTCATGATATATCTCATCCATGCAGCGCCCAACCATCCATCTCCCTAGCCTACAGTGTTTTAAATCCTGCTGGTTACTAGTTGCTACTTTTGCTATTTACTTTTGCTGTTTACTTTTACTATCACCACCATCACTATCATATCACGGTTACCACTTATCTTTTGTTGCAAGTAAGTATATTTCAGGTGCGGTTGAATTGACAACTCAACTGTCAAAGCTTATAAATACTCTTTGGCTCCCCGTGTGTCGAATCAATAAATTGGGCTATTCTTACCCGCGAAGACTATCTCGATCCCTTGTGGTTGAGGTTTATCAACACCTATATACTGGGCATGGGTGGAAGGCTTGGCCTTTTGCTCGGTGTTTTGTTCCACTCATGCCACCTCAGGAGCCGATAAACCGGCATTATGTTCCTTGATTTTGCTTTCCTTACACGGTTGGGTATATGGGGACCCCTTGACACTTCGTCTTTGAATAAAACTTCTCCAGCAAGGTCCAACATTGGTTTTAATTTGCAACATAATAAAAACTTAATTAATTAATTAATTGCATAGGGAGTTAGCTCTACCCGAGGATTCTTTCTACATACAGGGGGCAGTGCTGATGGTGTTGGTCCCAAACGGGGAGACTGCGGGGCCGCCACAGGGAAACTCGAGGTATCTGGCTCCCGTAGGATCGCCCATCCGGTCGTGTCCTGAGACGAGATACGCGCGGCTACTATCAGGGTGTCGACACACCGGGAGGTCTTGCTGGACTTGTTTTACCATTGTCTAAATGTCTTGTGCACCGGGATTCCGAGCCTGATCGGATTGTCCCTAAGATAAGGGGTAATATTATTATTACTTCTGCTGATCGTGAGAGCTTGTGATGGGCTAAGTTGGGACACCCCTGCAGGGTTATGATGTTTCAAAAGCCGTGCCCGCGGTTATGTGGCAGATTGGAATTTGTTAATGTCCGGTTGTAGAAAACTTGATAGAGGATCTGAAGTAAAACACACAACTGTGTGAGTAACTGTGACTGTCTCTTTTCACTTTGAGAAGAGAACACGGTGGGGTTATGTTTGACTCGTAGGTAGTTCAGGATCTTTAGCGATCATTACTAGTTTGCGACCGTTTGCGTAGATGCTCATCTTATTCTTGTACTCGTAAGTTAGCCACCATATATTTCTTAGCCGCTGCTGCAACCTCACCACTTTACCTCTTCCTGCCCATTAAGCTTTGCTAGTCTTGTTACCCATGGTTATGGGATTGCTGAGTCCTCGTGGCTCACAGATACTACAACAATAGTTGCAGGTGCAGGTTTCCGATGTTTTGACGTGAGAGCGATGATCGTTGTGTTGGAGTTCTTTCTTCTTCTTCTTCTTCAGTCTTGGGTTAGGTTCCCGGTCGGCAGCTTGGGATAGCAGATGGATGTCGTTGTGCCTTTCTTGTTTGCATCCGTAGTCGGATGCCTTGTATTGATGATGTTGTATTCATGTGACTTGTATGTATTGTTGTTTCCCCCATGTATGTATCTAATGGTACGATGTAATGGTATCCATCTTGCTAAGCGCCCGAAATGCGGTTGTGCCCCAATCACATAAGTGTCACGTGATGGGGATATAATCGCATCTTGGGCCTGACAAGTTGGTATCAGAGCCTCGACCGACCATAGGAGCCCCCTTGATTGATCGTAGTCTGGGCGTTGTCGAGTCTAGCAGAATTTTTTTTGGAGTCTAGTTATATCAGAGAGTAGGATTTCTTTTTACTCCCATGTCCCTTCATCGCTCTGGTGAGGAATCTTGACGTAGGTGCTTTGAATTACTCCTCTTCCCCTTCAAATTTTTTTTAGGATCACGCGGTAGTTTTCCGTTTGTTGTGTCGTCAGTTCTATCTTCTGGTACATCTCTCGTCAAGTGGATTCGACCCTCTTCTTCTTTGCAAGTTCAACCCTCAGTTCTTTTCAACCGATGGTGTTTTCCCCGTCCAAAGTGGTCTTTATTTTTCCCACCCGCACCCTTTTTCTTCTCGGAGCCGGAGTCCTTAATCGAGTACCCATCCTACTCATGTGAAGTCTTTGTATCCTTTCCTCAATTATTCCAACTGGTGAATTCTCGTCTAGTTCGTCCTTCTTCACCTCTTTTTTTCGGTGGATTCAGTTGAAGTATTCGGTGTTCATCATATTCTTTTCTTTGTTTAGATGCTTCCCCTTGCTCGTTCGTCTCTCGCCATTTAATTATCCAGAGTTCTGAAGACATCTCAGGAGAATCGTCCGTGTTCCAATTTATTCGAGGTTGTCACCTCATTCGAGTTTTTCAATCGTTCTAGTGCATCATCTCCCTTTCGATCCTTTTCAACGGTGTTTTCTCCTCGGTGGGCTCATAACCCACAGGTCTTTTCCCAGGATCTTACTTGACTCTTCTAATTTTTCCGGAGCTATTCTCAAATTCTTTTCAAAGTGTGACGTAAGTATGGATTCCATCAGTCATGTGCCTTCTCCAAGATCACTTTTAATTATTTTCACCATTGGTTCAACCTTTCTTCTTTTCATTCTTCCGGAGTATTTCATGAATTGTTTTCCTTGTGTTCCTCCGAAGGCCATCATTTCAGAAGATTTCTTCGTTCTCAGTTTTCAACTTCGTCCTCCAAATATTCTTCACTGATGCCTCTTCGTTCGTCTCACATTTCTCCGGTGCTTCCTTCAAGTGTTCTTTAATGAGTTCGCGGTCTCTTCATTCTCTTGTATTCACTCGATTTTAATTCTTTACGGTGGTTCGTTCCTTTCTTCACTCGGCTTCAATTCTTTACGGTGGTTCTCTCAAGAGTTTTTTCCGGTGCTATCATATCAATCCATTCTTTTACTCCAATCCTACCAGTGTTTCATGAAGAATTTCGAAAGTTCGTGATATATCCCTCTTTAATCATTTCAACGCGAATAAGTAGTATGCAAATCCATTGCTTCTCATCAATTTAATTGGTAAAGGATAAGCATAACATAAATCTTATTCTTTTTATCAAGTTGATTTAATTCCTTCCTTCGGAGTTTATTCTTGATGAATAAATTCTAGTTCCAAGTGTTTTAATCTTTTCTTTTCCGGAGTTCAATTTTCTCGGTTATCTCGTCGGAACCCCGACTAATCATCACAAGGCTTATTCTTATTCTCTTCATCCATTATCATTATCCTTTGGTTACCGGTGCTCCTCATGGTGGTTCTTCATGAGATAAATTATTCTTCAAGTGTTCATCAAGATTCGTGTGGAGCAGCTCAAGTATTCTTATTTCTTGCATCTCCAAGTGCCATCAATTCTCCTTATTCTTTCGAAGTGGAGTTTTGAATTTCTTTCTTCATTCTCATCTATTCAATCTTTTGGGTTGCGGCATAATTCACCTCAACGGTTGAGATGATTAAATAAGTCCAAACCAAGCTTATTCTTTTGTTGTTGATTTTCTCAACAACTCCGTTCAAACCTTTATCCTAAGGATACTCTTTCAAATTCATTCGCGCTCGAAGTTGTTATTCTCTTATCCGTTCCTCTCATTCCACTCTTTTAATTCTTCCGGAGGCATTGTGTTGTTGCTCCCGTTGAGCATCATTTCATCTTTTCAAGTTCTTGTTCCATTCCATTCATGTCAACCGGTGTGCTATTTCTTTCAGTTTTCACTGGAGTGGTTTATTGTCTCTCTCTTGTCATTTAAGCTCTCGATTCTCGTCATTTGCCTCGTTTCCTCTTTTTACCGGAGCTTCTCATCTCGTTCATCTTCATTGAATTATTTTGTTCAAGTGGCTCAACTGTCAAGGTTCTTTGGTTTCACTCTTTTGTCCTCGAAGAACTATGTTCTTCCTTTTTCCCTTCCGTCTCGTTCCTAAGATCTCGGGACGAGATCTCTTGTTAGTAGGGGAGTGTTGTGACACCCCGAGACCGGTGCGCCAGGTGTCAGTCAGCTATTCGTCGTCATTGCCATGTCATCATGTGTGTTGCATCAGCATGCTTTCAAAACTTGCATCCGTCCGAGTCCGCCCGTCCTTTCCGTTGTCCGTTCTGAGCCCAGACACACTCACACGCGCCAGCGGCGCCTCCGAATATTTATTTTATGAGTGGCCGGAAAATGTTCTCGGAATGGGTTGAAACTTGGCGTGTGGTCTTATTATAGCATAGCTAGACTTCCTATCAAGTTTCGTCGTGTTCGGAGTTCGTTTGATAGCCCAACGGTTAACCGCGTTAACCGCCGGAAGCCTTTTCCCTTTTGGCCCAACACCCCTTTCACAACAGCCCCCAAGCCCATTCTAACCCCCTCCATGCTCTTGGACGTTCGATCTCGATCGCGTGGCCGCGAACCGCTCCTCATTTGGACTCTCCTAGCTCCCTCTACCTATAAAAGAGTCTCTCCCGTCCAAATTCGCAGCGAAACCCTAGCCCCGTCCTCCTCCGCACGCCGGACATGTCCATCTCCGCCACCGGACGTGTCCAGCCTCCACCTCACTCCGCCCAATCAGGGCACGCCACGTCATCACCCCGCCAGCCGCAGCCAACCGACGCCCGCCACGTCGCCTCGCCGCGCCCACTTCGCCGCGCCACCGCCCGGGGCCCAGATCCGGCCCGCCCCGGGGCCGAACCGGGTCGCGCCGGGCCCGCGCCCCGCACCTCCTCTGCCTCCTCGCTTCCCTGCAGCCCGGATGCTCCGCCGCCGCATGCTCCTCGCCAGAGCATCATCGCCGCCGCCGCCGCATTTGAGCTCCAGCCGCCGCTGCCAGCTTCCCGGGAGCGCGCCGCCGCCTGCAGCTCCTCCGCCGACCGTCGCCTCACGCCCCGTCAACTCCCGCGCCCGGATCCGCCGCCCCGCGGCCAGATCGGCCCGGCCCTCGCCTCGCCGCCGGCAAGCAGCGCTGCCGCCCCTGCCTTTGGCGTCGTGCGCCCGCACGAGGCAGGGACGACCAGCGGTGGCCTCACGGGCCTGCGTCGCCCAGCCGGCCTCGTGACCTAGCGCCTCCCTGGGTCGGCCTCCCCAGCCGCGGGCCCAGCTGCCCCAGGGCCCAGCCGCCTTGGTCTGCCTCTCCCTCCTCCTAACGGGCCGAGCCCGCTTCGGTGAGGCCCGCCTAACCCTCGCCCTGTGCACGTTTTTATATCCGACGCTCGCTATGTTTTTTTCCCTGAGTGTAAATATGGCTAAGTCCCAGAAATTGCATAATATGTTGCTATGTTCATGTGGCTGTAACTTTTTGTGCGCTTATCCAAATTGTGCACATAATATATCAAAATGATCGTGGAGATATGCTCTACACTTTGTTCCATTGTGACATGCTTCTTTGACTTCATCTTGATGCCTTAATCTCTGTTGCAAGAGTGCTATAAGCTTAAAACCGATGTTAACTATAATTTGTTGCATGCTTGTGATGCTTGTAACTTTGTGCATGTTTATCCAAATGGAGCATATGATATGTCAAAATGTTCATTGTGAAGTGCTCTACATGATGGTTATTGTAGATTTCATGTTAGGTTCCATATGGTCATGTTAATCTCTATTGCAAAAGTGCATTTGGCTGTTAAGTCCTGAAACTTGTTATGAAATGCTGATTTCACTTGCTCATTGCTATTGATGTGTTTGTCTTCATACCACATGTCTATATGTTTTAGAAGCACAATCATATGGTATTTGTTGTGGTGCAATCATTTTTCCATGATATGCCTTGAGGTGACTTAAACAAGCTTGTAAACATACCATGTTGTTGTTGCTGTTTTATACTTAGTGAAAAAACTGCTAAGTCTGGAATCTGTTATAACCTGATGCTATGTTTGCTTGATGCCCCACTCAAATCCATGCTTGTTTTGGAGTTGCCAATGATCATGTCTTGTGGTCCATGTTATTATTTATCCATTCATGCCCTTGTTTGCATATATATCTTGCTCCAAAGTTGTTATGTGGCTGTTAACTTCAGCTTGTTGTTATATCTTGTTTCTTGTGTATCTTTTAGCCCGTTGCTCCGTTTTGAGTGTGTACTATATGAAACTTGTGTGATTTTGCATGTAGATTCATAATATCATGTTGTTTACATGTTTGGGGTATGTTTCCTTGATGTTTGGGTGCATTTTGCACCGTTGCCTTGCTTGTCTTGTTTTGCTCATATCTTCTAGGTCGTAGCTCCGAATTAAACAAACTTTATATGAAACTTGACTAGAATTTCGTGTAGATCATCATGGTGCATGTTAGCCTGCTGTTTAGCAACTTTAACTTTAGGTTTGTTCATATCTGGACTAATTTCACAATATGCATATCAGGACTTACCAGAGTGTTATATGTAGCTTCCGGCTTCATTTCAACTTGTTGTTTGGTGTTGTTCTTGTGTGCTTCATCCCTTGCCATGATTTGCATCATATAGACTTGTCTTGCATCTGATACGTCCAAAACGTATCTATAATTTATGCTTGCTCCATGCCTCTTTTGGGTGATATTGCTATGATATTTATACACTTCCATACACTTTTGATCATATTTGGACTAACCTATTAACTCAGTGCACCCCAGTGCCAGTTTCTGTTTTCTGCTGTTTTTGTATTTCAGGTTTTCACGTTACGAGAACTGCCCAAAAAATCCAGGAAAAATTATATAAAATATCAGCGTTCCAGAAGCTTCTCGGTAGCCAAAGTACAGCCGGGGGACCACCAGGGCTCCAAGCGCCCTGGTGGCGCGGCCCCCCTGGCAGCGCCGGGGGGGGCGCCTGGGCCCCCCGTGCCTCCGCTGATGCCCCCCTTTGGCATATATTTAAGACGACTCTCGAAACCCTCGAGACGGGAACCCTTTTTCGCGATCTCATCTCTGTTCCGCCGCCGCCGCGCTTCCAAGATCGGGAGCACCACGAGAACTCTTCCCGACACCCTGCCGGAGGGGAGGATCACCACCGGGAGCCTCTCCACCACCATGGACTCCTCCCGGATGAGTTGTGAGTAGTCTCCCTTGGACCATGGGTCCATGACCAGTAGCTATGTGATGTTCTCCTCCCCTTCTTGTGCTTCACTAATTAGACCTCATGAGCTGCCCTACATGATCGAGGCACATATGTAATCCTTATGCTGTTGCTATGATGACTTTGCTGGGATCCGATGGATTGTGAGATTATGTTCAGATTGTGTTTGAGTAATATATTTGATCTACCTCTTTTATATTTATGTTCGTAAGTAATTCTTGCATGTTCTCCGTTGTTATTTATTGCTTTGGCCAAGTAGTAGGTAGTGACTCCAAGAGGGAACGTTATGCTTGATTGTGGGTTCATGCCCCTCGATGACTAGCTTGAGTGACAGAAACATGAGTCTAGGGGATGTGCTGTTGCCACAAGGGGGAAAACAACGGTGCTTGTGCCCGCGGGTGCAAGGATTGTTTACTTTACGCAAAGTTCTTTTAATGCATTTGTCTGTTGCTTTGAGTTTACACTATGGGTGGGACTCGCAACTTAATACCAGCGAGATGTTCTGGATAGATATCTCAAGGTGGATGATTAGTAGTAGATATTCATGGATTTCGGTCTACTTGCCTTGGCGTACCGCCCATGCTTTGAACCTCTACCTTTCTTGCAATATAATTAGCATTGGTTTGCGCACATAATTCTGTCAATTGCCCAGCTGTAATTCGTTTACCTCACATAGCTGTTTTATCGTCTTTTGGGAGAGAGACATCACTAGTGAACATCATGGGACCCCGGTCCATATTACCATCACTGATCACATCCGCTATTTACTTTCTGTTTTTACTTACTATTGCAACAATACCTATCACTACTATCACTTGCGTTTGATCCTTTGTAAACTACAAGGCCGGAGGGATTGACAACCTCTCTGTACTCGTTGGGAGCAAAGTTATTTGTATCTGTGTGCAGGTCCATGTTGATTGCTAATATCTGGCGCCGTTAGCAGTTGACACCTTCTTGTTGAAACTGGGTGTCTCAGGGAAATCGATCCTTGGTATCTTTGCCAAGGGAAAACTTCCGCTACACTGCATCTCAAACCTTCCACTTGGGGTAACCAACGAGGGGCGAGAAGCCATCAAGCAAAGTTTTCTGGCGCCGTTGCCGGGGACTCCACTCTTCAGGATAGGGGGGTTGCACGCTATCTTTTACCTTTGCTTTTTAGTCTTGTTAGTTTACCTTTCAGTTTTTGCTTTAGTATCTTTTATCGAAAAACACAAAAATAGTTATCTTGCTTTCTTGCTACTATGGGTTCCACCGAGAACACCAAGTTGTGTGACTTCACTAGTCACAACAACGATGACTTTATCTGCACGCCTATCACTACACCTGCCACTTCAGCACCTTCTTATGAAATTAAACCTGCTTTACTGAACTTAGTTATGAAGGATCAATTCTCCGGTGCTGGAGAAGATGCTGCTTTACACTTGAACAATTTTGTTGAACTTTGTGATATGCAAAAGTACCAAGAAATAGATGGTAATATTGTTAAGTTTAAGCTTTTTCCTTTCTCCTTGAGAGGAGGAGCTAAAATTTGGTTTCAATCTTTGCCTAGAAATAGTATAGATTCATGGGACAAGTGCAAAGATGCTTTTATTGGAAAATACTATCCACCTGCTAAAATTATCCAACTAAGAAGTAACATAATGAATTTTAAACAATTGGATAATGAACACGTTGCCCAAGCTTGGGAACGTATGAAATCTCTTCTCAAGAACTGCCCTACTCATGGTTTGACTACTTGGATGGTTATCCAAACTTTTTATGCAGGCTTGAACTTTACCTCGCGGAACTTGTTAGATTCGGCCGCGGGAGGAACCTTTATGTCAACTACACGTGGTGCTGCCACTAAGCTTCTCGATGAGATGATGACCAACTATTCCCAATGGCACACCGAACGCGCTCCAACAGGTAGGAAGGTAAACTCTGTCGAGGAGATTTCCTCCCTAAATGAAAAAGTTGACTTTATCATGTCTCTACTTTCGAAGCAATCTTCTGTTGATCCTCGTGATGTTCCTTTAAATTCTTTGATTGCTCAAGAACAAGTAGATGTGAACTTTATCTCTAGAAACAATTTTAACAACAATGCTTATAGGAGTAACTTTGGTAGCAATCCTAGACCGTTCCCCTCTAATTCTTATGGGAACAACAACGCTTATCCTAGCACCAAGAACTCCACTACTGAACTAGAGATTATGCTTAAAGATTTCATCACTACCCAAAAACCTTTAATAAGAGTGTAGAAGAGAAACTAAATAAACTAGATGATCTCTCTTCGATGGTAGACAATTTAGCCCATGAGGTAGAATTGCTTAAAATTAGAACTTCTCCTCTTGAGGAGACGAACGTCACTCCTATGAATGCTATTCAAGTGCAAATTAATGAAAACATTAGGATGTTGGCTAAACTTAAAGAGAGATGGGCTAGAGAAAGGGAGGAAGAAGATAGAATTAAGAACCTTCCTACCCACCACACTGTTGCTACTATCCAAGTTGTTGAGGATATCCAAACTCTTAGCACCCAATGCGCTCCTGGTCCCAATGGACCTATTAATGGTGATGCTATGACCATAGAAACTACCAAACAAGTGAACCTAAAGGACACCACTACCACTTTACTTGATAGTAGTGACCTTGATTTTGATAATTGTACTCTTACCGAAGTTATTGATTTCCTTCACAAGATGTCTAGAGATCCCCGCACTAGCACGCTTAACCTTGCCTTCACGGAGCATATCACTAATGCTCTCATCAAAGCTAGGGAGGAGAAACTTAGAGTAGAAGCCTCCATACCTAGAAAGCTAGAAGATGGTTGGGATCCTATGATTAAAATTAAGTTGAATAACTTCTCTTGTTATGCTTTATGTGATGTTGGATCTAGTACCTCTGTTATGCCCAAAAGAATATATGATATGCTTAAACTGAAACCTTTTGATTCTTGTTCTTTTGGTGTTCGTCTTGTTGATTCTTCCATAAAGAAACCTTTGGGGAGGATCGACGATGTTCTTATCATTGTCAATGACAATTATGTTCCCATTGATTTTACTATTATGGACATTGAGTGTGAACCTTCTTGTCCAATTATTTTGGGACATCCTTTTCTACGCACCGTTGGTGCTATCATTGATATGAAAGAGGGGAATATAAAATTCCAATTTCCTCTCAAGAAAGGGATGGAACACTTCCCTCGAAAGAAGATTAAGTTACCTTTTGAGTCCGTTATACGGGCTAGCTATTCTTTTACTCTTGATAAAACTTGATCTCTTTGTATTATGCCTAGCTTAAAGGCATAAAAGAAAGCGCTTTTGGGAGGCAGCCCACATGAATAAAATTTTGCTTTTGTTGTGTCTTGATGTTGTTACTACAGTAGCATCATCATTGTATCTTTACTTTTCAATTTTGTGCCAAGTATAGCCTCTGATTGCAAGAAAGTTCAAAAGTTGTGACGTGCTGTCCAGGAAACAGATTCTGTCCTTGGATAGAAAAATTCGTATAAAATCACCATCTAATATTTTTGGTCTGAATTTTTTCGACAGCGTGCTCTATACAATTGTCTTTCGCGCATCTGTTCTGAGTTTTTTTATTAGAGTTGCAGAAGTGCCCCGAAAAAATCATTTACTACCTGCTGTTCTGTTTTTCACAGATTCTGTCCTGTTTTGCCTTTCCTTCATTTTGCAAGCCTTGAGCTTGCTTTTTCTTTGCAAAAACCTTTTGGCAATCTTGAGAAACAGTAGACCTTCAATAATATCCTTATTTCCAGAAAGGAACAATTATTTTATTATGGGTACTAACCTCGCTAATCAGTTTATGATGAGTTATGTATGAAGGGAGTTTTCAAGTGTGCGAGGGAAGATGATAAAAAGATTCAGGAGTGTCAAACGCTCAAACTTGGGGATGCCCCCACGCACCCCCAAGAAATATTCAAGGAGACTCAAGCGTCTAAGCTTGGGGATGCCCCCGTGCATCCCCTTCTCCATCAACATTATCAGTTCGTCTTTCGTTCCACTATATTTTTATCACTTCATGTGTTATGTGCTATGCTTGGAGCGTCTTGCTTTTAGTTTCCTTTTTAGTTTTCTTTAGCTTTTCATAACGAGTCGGAACTCAGCATTTCTTTGTGTGGGAGAGAAACACGCTCCACTTCTACCTAGAACATAACATAGAATTTTCATGTCTATCTTTGCTGTGTGTGTTCCTTGTCTTTTAATAGCTACTATCATGTTTCGCTCTTATTTTTCATGCTTATCTTTGTAAAGAGCTTTTGTTTAGTTGGTTGCTTGAACTCTCTTTAGTTATCATGCTTATCTTATTAAGAGAGTTTCCTTCTATTGCATCGGTTGAAATGTCTATGATAAGAATGCTACGTGCATAATGGCACTTAGTAGTTCATGTTTTCTTATGGTTAGTCTCAAATAGCTGGGGGGTTTCCAATGTGTTATTGGAGTACCAACATGATTTGTTTGCCTATGATGTGGTATGGTTTAGTAATATCTTCCTTCAAGAATTTATTTTGATTGACTTGGCGTATGCTCACGCATATTTAAGACTGTAAAGAAAGTCTGTCAAGCCTTGATGATCTTTTATTTCTGAGTAGCGATATAACTTCCATGCCTGATTCAATGTTGCTTTGTCGCTCTGCATGATTATGACCGTCATTGCTCTCTTAGTTGGTCGCTCCCAGTCTTTTGCTAACCTTCGCCTGTACTAAGCGGACTGACTGCTTGTGCATCCAAAATCTTTTAAACCAGTTATGCCATATGAGTCCACCATACCTTCCTATACATGGTATTTACCTGCCATTCCTAACGAAGACTTTCATGTGCCATCTCGAAATTATTCAAAAAAAATGCATTACTATTTTGTGCCCCTGTTTTAGCTCATGAGGAAGTAGTGGTTAATTCATGATCTTTTTAAGTTGGACAAGCTTCACCCCGGGATTGCATGTATAATGTGCAAACCCATAATACGAGAAGGAACTGGCAATGAGTGCGCCCGGCTCAAAATTAATATAACAAACAAACCCTCCTTCACGCTTTGTTCATGAGAAATCAGAAAACTTTGGCAGTGATAAACAAAGGAGATTAAGAGGATGTGATCATCCTCATTCGGGAGCCGTTCCTCGAAACTTGTCCATCTCAAAAAGTAATTGAGTTATCTGCTAGCATTCGTTGACGAAACATGCATATTCAAAAAAAAATATTACCTCTGTTTTTAAAACCAAGAGCTCTGGTACATGATTTGTCTTTGCTTCCGACCACAGGTTTTCAACCTTGCCAACAAAAGCCACGGTTTGAGAGTCTCCACCTTCTTTTAAAAGCACCAACTACTGAGAGCATGATTGTCATTCTGAGTGTAATGTGCATTGTCCCAAAGTAGCATTGTCTTTTGCATGATTATGATATCGTTTATTTTGAAATCATTGTATCTATTCATCACTTAAACCTTGGAGGTGCCCCTGCATTTATGTTTTGCTTCACTAAAGGGGGCAAGCGAGATATCACTTTATCATATTTGCACACCATGCTCATTACAAATCTATTTGATGTTTCAGTATCATATTGTAAAACTTTCAGTTCTTTGTGATTTTCTCATGAGGCAACTTAATTACTACAGATTCATTGTCTCAGTAAGCTTTTGTCATATGACTATGAAAAAGTCCTATATGGTTAAAAGCATGTCACCACAGAAATTATTCTTGTTATCATTTACCTACTTGAGGACGAGCAGGAATTAAGCTTGGGGATGTTGATACGTCCAAAACGTATCTATAATTTCTGCTTGCTCCATGCCTCTTTTGGGTGATATTGCTATGATATTTATACACTTCCATACACTTTTGATCATATTTGGACTAACCTATTAACTCAGTGCACCCCAGTGCCAGTTTCTGTTTTCTACTGTTTTTGTATTTCAGGTTTTCACGTTACGAGAACTGCCCGAAAAATCCCGAAAAAATTATATAAAAAATTAGCGTTCCAGAAGCTTCTCGGTAGCCAAAGTACAGCCGGTAGGGGCACCAGGGCTCCAGGCGCCCTGGTGGCGCCCCCCCTGGCCGCGCCGGGGGGGCGCCTGGGCCCCCCGGGCCTCCGCTGATGCCCTCCTTTGGCATATATTTAAGACGTCTCTCGAAACCCTCGAGACGGGAACCCTTTTTCACGATCTCATCTCTGTTCCGCTGCCGCCGCGCTTCCAAGATTGGGAGCACCAGGAGAACTCTTCCCGGCACCCTGCCGGAGGGGAGGATCACCACCGGGAGCCTCTCCACCACCATGGACGCCTCCCGGATGAGTTGTGAGTAGTCTCCCTTGGACCATGGGTCCATGACCAGTAGCTATGTGATGTTCTCCTCCCCTTCTTGTGCTTCACTAATTAGACCTCGTGAGCTGCCCTACATGATCGAGGCACATATGTAATCCTTATGTTGTTGCTATGATGAGTTTGCTGGGATCCGATGGATTGTGAGATTATGTTCAGATTGTGTTTGAGTAATATATTTGATCTACCTCTTTTATATTTATGTTCGTAAGTAATTCTTGCATGTTCTCCGTTGTTATTTATTGCTTTGGCCAAGTAGTAGGTAGTGACTCCAAGAGGGAACGTTATGCTTGATTGTGGGTTCATGCCCCTCGATGACTAGCTTGAGTGACAGAAACATGAATCTAGGGGATGTGATGTTGCCACAAGGGGGAAAACAACGGTGGTTGTGCCCGCGGGTGCAAGGATTGTTTACTTTACGCAAAGTTCTTTTAATGCAGTTGTCTGTTGCTTTGAGGTTACACTATGGGTGGGACTCGCAACTTAATACCAGCGAGATGTTCTGGATAGATATCTCAAGGTGGATGATTAGTAGTAGATATTCATGGATTTCGGTCTACTTGCCTTGGCGTACCTCCCATGCTTTGAACCTCTACCTTTCTTGCAATATAATTAGCATTGGTTTGCGCACATAATTCTGTCAATTGCCCAGCTGTAATTCGTTTACCTCACATAGTTGTTTTATCGTCTTTTGGGAGAGAGACATCACTAGTGAACATCATGGGACCCCGGTCCATATTACCATCACTGATCACATCCGCTATTTACTTTCTGTTTTTACTTACTATTGCAACAATACCTATCACTACTATCACTGGCGTTTGATCCTTTGTAAACTACAAGGCCGGAGGGACTGACAACCTCTCTGTACTCGTTGGGAGCAAAGTTATTTGTATCTGTGTGCAGGTCCACATTGATTTCTAATATCTGGCGCCGTTAGCAGTTGACACCTTCTTGTTGAAACTGGGAGTCTCAGGGAAATCGATCCTTGGTATCTTTGCCAAGGTAAAACTTCCGCTACACTGCATCTCAAACCTTCCACTTGGGGTAACCAACGAGGGGCGAGAAGCCATCAGCATCATACTTGGTTGAGCATCTTGTCTCATTCTTGTGTTGTGTGTTTACCTTGTTGTGTGCTTTCTTCTCGCTAGTTCTTTTCCGTTGTGATCGTGAGGATTCGTTCAACTTCTTGTGGTTCATCTTCAAGGCTTCTTCTTCGTCTTCTTCATGGACCCGTTCTTCTTCCCTGCGGGATCTCAGGCAAGATGACCATCACCTTGGATACCTTTACTATCATTGCCATGCTTAGTTGTCTCGATGCTATCGTTATATGTCGCGCTACCCATTTTATTGTCAGCCCCTCTCCTTGTTTCCATGAAACCTCTAACCTTTGACACCTTCCTAGCAAACCGTTGTTTGCCTATGTTACCCGCTTGCTCAGCCCCTCTTATAGCGTTGTTAGTTGCAGGTGAAGATGAAGATTGTTCCATGTCGGAACTTGATGCTTTGGGAATATCACAATATGCCTTATATATATTAACACACCTATATACTGGGCATGGGTAGAAGGCTTGGCCATTTGCTCGTTGTTTTGTTCCACTCATGCCACCTCAGGAGCCGTTAAACCGGCATTATGTTCCTTGATTTTGCGTTCCTTACACGATTGGGTATATGGGGACCCCTTGACAGTTCGTCTTTGAATAAAACTTCTCCAGCAAGGCCGAACATTGGTTTTAATTTGCAACATAATAAAAACTTAATTAATTAATTAATTGCATAGGGAGTTAGCGCTACCCGAGGGGGGCTAGTGCTGATGGTTTTGGTCCCAAACGGGGAGACTGCGGGGCCGCCACGGGGAAACTCGAGGTATCTGGCTCCCGTAGGATCGCCCATTCGGTCGTGGCCTGAGACGAGATACGCGCGGCTACTATCAGGGTGTCGACACACCGGGAGGTCTTGCTGAACTTGTTTTACCATTGTCAAAATGTCTTGTGCACCAGGATTCCGAGCCTGATTGGATTGTCCCTAAGATAAGGGGTAATATTATTATTACTTCTGCTGACCGTGAGAGCTTGTGATGGGCTAAGTTGGGACACCCCTGCAGGGTTATGATCTTTCGAAAGCCGTGCCCGCGGTTATGTGGCAGATTGGAATTTGTTAATGTCCGGTTGTAGAAAACTTGACAAAGGATCCGAAGTAAAACACACAACTGTGTGAGTAACTGTTATTGTCTCTTTTCACTTTGAGAAGAGAACACGGTGGGGTTATGTTTGACTTGTAAGTAGTTTAGGATCTTTAGCGATCATTACTAGTTTGCGACCGTTTGGGTAGATGCTCATCTTATTCTTGTACTCGTAAGTTAGCCACCATATATTTCTTAGCCGCTGTTGTAACCTCACCACTTTACCTCTTCCTACCCATTAAGCTTTGCTAGTCTTGTTACCCATGGTTATGGGATTGCTGAGTCCACGTGGCATACAGATACTACAACAACAGTTGCACGTGCAGGTTTCTGATGTATTGACGTGAGAGCGATGATCGTTCTGTTGGAGTTCTTTCTTCTTCTTCTTCTTCTTCAGTCTTGGGTTAGGTTCCTGGTCGGCAGCCTGGGATAGCAGATGGATGTCGTTGTGCCTTTCTTGTTTGCATCCGTAGTCAGATACCTTGTATTGATGATGTTGTATTCATGTGACTTGTATGTATTGTTGTTTCCCCCATGTATGTATGTAATGGTACGATGTAATGGTATCCATCTTGCTAAGCGCCTGAAGTGCGGTTGTGCCCCAATCATGTAAGTGTCACGTGATCGGGATAGAATCGCATCTTGGGCCTGACAAGGAGGGCGCCACCATCTTCAGCGTCAACCCCGGCTCCGCTGGCAGGAGCAATGTTGTGGTCACAGATGGCCCCGGTCACTGCACCCCAGGATGGCACCGGAAACCCCAAAAGCCCTGTCATCGGAATGACAAGTATCCGCGACTCGCAGGGAGGGCTAGTGCACCCCATCCGACAGCCGATTCGGGCAAGGTAGGCAAGCGTTTCACCATTCAGGAAATACTCGCTTCCTTCCACACCGTTGCAACCCGACCACTGCACCCCCTCGGGCCTCGGACTAGACTCACTCCCCGGGCATCGACATGAGCGTTCGGCATCATCGACTCCATGCTGAAATTCGAGGGCTGGTCCTAGTCCCTCCCTCTCAACATGGCGAGGGAGAAGCAGAGAGTGGAGGAGGAGAGGTGCGTGGGTGAGCACTCCCGCTCCTCCCCTCCCCCTCTTTTATAGGAAGACCAGAGTTGGGGGCTGATCCTTCGATGGGTAACTGATGGCTTTCTCGCCCCTCGTTGGTTACCCCCAAGGGGAAGGTTTGAGATGTAGCGTAGCGGAAAATTTCCCTTGGCAAAGATACCAAGGATCGAATCCCGTGAGACTCCGAGGGTCGACAAGAAGGTGTCAATAGCGCCAGAAAATTTTGCTTGACAGGACCTGCACACAGATACAAATAACTTTGCTCCCAACGAGTACAGAGAGGTTGTCAATCCCTCCGGCCTTGTCGTTTACAAAGGATCAAACGCAAGAGATAATAGTGATAGGTATGACTGCAACTAGGAAATAAGAACATGAAGTAAATAGCGGGTGTGATCAGTGATGGTAATATGGACCGGGGTCCCATGATGTTCACTACTGATGTCTCTCTCCCAAAAGACGATAAAACAGCTAAGCGAGGTAAACAAATTACAGCTGGGCAATTGACAGGATTATGTGCGCAAACCAATGCTAACTATGCTGTACAGAATGGTAGAGGCTCAAAAGCATGGGCGGTACGCCAAGGCAAGTAGACCGAAATCCATCTGCATCTACTACTAATCATCCACCTTGAGATATCTATCCAGAACATCTCGCTGGTATTAAGTTGCGAGTCCCACCCAAAGTGTAAACTCAAAGCAACAGACAACTGCATTAAAAGAACTTTGCGTAAAGTAAACAATCCTTGCACCCGCAAGTACAAGCACCGTTGTTTTCCCCCTTGTGGCAACAGGACGTCCCCTAGACTCATGTTTCTGTCACTCAAACTAGTCATCAAGGGCATGAACCCACAATCAAGCATAAGGTTCCCTCTTGGAGTTACTACCTACTACTTGGCCAAAGCAATAAACAGCAACGGAGAACATGCAAGAATTACTCAAGAACATAAATATAAAAGAGGTGAATTTAATATATTACTCACACACAATCTGAACATAATCTCATAATCCATCGGATCCCAGCAAACTCAGCAGAGCAACAGCATAAAGATTACATATGTGCCTCGATCATGTAGGGCAGCTCACGAGGTCTAATCGATGAAGAACAAAGAGGGGAGGAGAACATCACATAGCTACTGGTCATGGACCCATGGTCCAAGGGAGACTACTCACAACTCATCCGGGAAGCGTCCATGGTGGTGGAGAAGCTCCCGGTGGTGGTTCTCCCCTCCGGCAGGGTGCCGGGAAGAGTTCTCCAGGTGCTCCCGATCTTGGAAGCGCGGCGGCGGCGGAACAGAGATGAGATCGCGAAAAAGGGTTCCGTCCTCGAGGGTTTCGGGACGCGTGCAATATATATGCCAAAGGGGGTCACGAGAGGCGGAGGTGGGGCCCCAGGCGCCCCCCTGGCACGGCCAGGGGTGGGGCCGCGCCGGGTGGCCGCCTGGGCCACCCCCGGCTCCCCTCTCGCCCTGCCTTGGTTTTTCTGGAAGCTCCTGACACGCTGATTTTTCCTGTATTTTTCCTGGAATTTTTAGGGCACTTTTAATATGGGGGAAACCTGAAATAGAAAAACAGCAGAAAACAGGAACTGGCACTGGGGTGCACTGAGTTAATAGGTTAGTCCAAATATGATCAAAAGTGTATGGAAGTGCATAGATATCATAGCAATATCACACAAAAGAGGCATGGAGCAAGCAGAAATTATAGATACGTTTTGGACGTATCAACATCCCCAAGCTTAATTCCGGCTCGTCCTCGAGTAGGTAAATGATAACAAGCATAATTTATGTGGTGACATGCTATCAACCATATAAGAACTTTTAAGTAAAGCAATCAAGGCATGTAATTTAATTCAAGTCATAACAAGCAAGAGTCTATATTAGCATTGTAATAAGTAACATAAGAACATAAAGGTGCAAGAGCTCTCGCTGTCCGTGACTCGAATGTCTCCAAATGGTGTTTGCGTGCAAGAAAGGGGATAGGGATATAAGAGAGAGTAAAACATAGTTTTTATATTGTTGAGAACTTAATCTACTAAATCTTCACACTTGGTCTTCTTTGGAATCTAATCTTGACTCATCCCCAGACCGTCAGGCAGGTACAAGTCAAAATGATCCACTCCCTTTCGATATTTTGAGCACTCATGCAATGGATGAGCGTAAGCAAGAAAATCGACACTTAGGATGGCAAAGAGAGAGAAATGATAGAGGGGGAAGACAAAAAGGTGTGAAAGGCTCAAATCAATGAGGATAATCATCGGCGAGAGAAAGCCAAATAATAGATATGATGTGAGGAGTAGGGATTGCCATGTAACGGATGCACATATGAGCTAAGGTAAGCTCTCCAATGGAACTAGTGGGGGTGCATCCAACTTGCTTGCTCAAGAAGACCTAGAGCTCTTTTGAGGAGGCTCATCATTGGAATATACAAGCCAAGTTCTATAGTGTAAAGGTCCCCACATAGCTATATGCATGAATGATAATCTCTATGGAGTACAAGGTATAAGATGGAGTACGAGTGTGGATCTCTCAAAAGGAAATAGTAGTGTGCCCCCTTCTCTCTTTTTATTTCTTTTTCTCTTTTTTCTATTTTTTTATTTTTTTTGTGGCCTCAATGGCTCTTTCTATTTATCTCTCATTTGTCCTCTTTGGGATCTTTTGATTTTGTCCTCTTTGGGATCTTTTGATTTGTCCTCTTTGGGATCTTTCCCTCACTTTAGGGGCAACACTCTATGTATTACAAGAAGTATAGAAGATCTTTCACACTTTACAAAAGTACTCAACATAAAGAAAATGAAACTATCATGATGTATGCAAATGTATGCCTCTGCCAGTGTAGCAGGATATGCAATGATACTAGCGCGTCATGTAGCAATGATTAGGGCAAGGCCCAACTAGCATGCGGCTCATCGATCAAGCAAAAAGCATGTATGACATGAAGATCAAGTCCTGAGAAGATGGATGTTGCATGGCAATGTATCTCGGAAAGGCTATGGAAATGCCTTAATAGGTAGGTATGGTGGCTGTTTTGAGGAAGGATATAATGAGGCTTATGATGACAGAGCGTATCGTGCCAAGGATTTGGATGCACCGGCGAAGTATGCGCCAACTCTCGAGGTGAGAAAGGGCAACGCACGGTACCGAAGAGGCTAGAAAAATATGGTTAGGTGGAAGTGTCAACCTTCGAATACTCACATTAGTCCGAAGAACTCATGCACTTATTATCGGTAACTCTCAATCTAATTAGGAGGTTCTCAAAGAGACAAGTACCCCGAGGAGGAGTGTATGGGGATTTGGTTATCCTTGCGCATCCTCGACTCATGATACGTGAGTGTACTCTAATATTCGATCCCTCCAAAGATTAGTGATCCATTTAGTAGCTAAAGTTCTCAACTATTTTGTAGGTTTTCGAAAATAAACACGGATTGCCCAAAATACGACATATATCACTAATAGGCTAAAGCTCTTGACACCAAAAGTTCAGTCATTACTCATGGCAATACCTCAAAACTATTGCAAGTTACTACTAAAATTAAATAGCAACCTCAATTACCTACTTTAAGTTAAGACACACAACTCAGTGCAACAAACAAACTCTCTTAACAAGATAAACATGAAAACTCAAGAGAGTTCAACAACCAACTAAACAAAAGCTCTTTAAAAGGAAAAGCATGAAAACTAAGAGCTAAACATGACAGTAGCTATGGAAAGACAAAGAACACACACAGCAAAGATAAGCATGAAAATCCTATGTTGTGTTCTAGGTTGAAGTGAAGCGTGTTTCTCTCCCGCACAAAGAAAGCTGGGTTCTAACTCGTTATGAAGAGCAAGCAAAGCTAAAGAAAAACTAAAAGCAAGACGCTCCTAGCATAGCACATAACGCATGAAGTGATTAAAATATAGTGGAACGAAAGACGAACTGATAATTATTGATGGAGAAGGGGATGCACGGGGGCATCCCCAAGCTTAGACGCTTGAGTCTTATTGAATATTTCTTGGGGGTGCACGGGGGCATCCCCAAGCTTGAGCGTTTGACCCTCCTGAATCTTTTTATCATCTTCCCTCGCACACTTGAAAACTCCCTTCATACATAACTCATCATAATCTGATTAGCGAGGTTAGTACCCACAATAAAATAATTTTTCCTTGCTGGAAATAAATATAATCTTGAAGAGCTACTGTTTCTCAAGATTGCCAAAAGGTTTTTGCAAAGAAAAAGCAAGGTCATGGTTTGCAAAACGAAGAAAAGGCAAAACAGGACAGAATCTGTGAAAAACAGACCAGCAGGTAGTAAATAATTTTTTCGGGGCACTTCTGCAACTCAAATCAAAAAACTCAGAACATACGCCCGAAATCCAATTGTATAGAGCACGCTGTCAAAACAAATCAGATCAAAAAGATGATCTGGTGATTTTATACGAATTTTTCTGTCCAAGGACAGAATCTGTTTTCTAGACTGCACGTGACAACTTTTGAACTTTCTTGCAATCGGAGGCTAAACTTGGCACAAAGCTGAAAAGAAAAGATACAATGATGATGCTACTGCAGTAACAAACATCAAGACACAACAAAAGAAAAATAAAACTTTATTCGTTGTGGTCTGCCTCCCAAAAGCGCTTTCTTTTATGCCTTTAAGCTAGGCATGATGCAAAAAGAGAGGATCAAGTTTTATCAAGAGTAATAGAATAGCTAGCCCGTGTAACGGACTCAAAAGGCAACTTAATATTCTTTCTAGGGAAGTGTTCCATCCCTTTCTTGAGAGGAAATTGGAATTTTATATTCCCCTCTTTCATGTCAATGATAGCACCAACGGTGCGAAGAAAAGGACGTCCCAAAATGATTGGACAAGAAGGTTCACATTCAATATCCATAATAGTAAAATCAATGGGAACATAATTGTCATTGACAATGATAAGAACATCGTCGATCCTCCCCAAAGGTTTCTTTATGGAAGAATCAACAAGACGAACACCAAAAGAACAAGGATCAAAAGGTTTCAATTTAAGCATATCATACATTCTTTTGGGCATAACGGAGGTACTAGCTCCAACATCACATAAAGCATAGCAAGAGAAGTTATTCAACTTAATTTTAATCATAGGATCCCAACCATCTTCTAGATTTCTAGGTATGGAGGCTTCTACCCTAAGCTTCTCCTCCCTAGCTTTGATGAGGGCATTAGTGATATGCTCCGTGAAGGCAAGATTAAGTGTGCTAGTGTGGGGATCTCTAGACATCTTGTGAAGAAAATCAATAACTTCAGAAAGGGTGCAATTATCAAAATCAAGGTCACTACTATCAAGTAAAGTGGTAGTGGTGTCCTTTAGGCTCACTTGTTTGGTAGCTTCTATGGTCATATGAGTTTCTTTTTTACAGTTGAGGTCATAGCATCACCATTAATAGGTCCAATGGGACTAGGAGTGCATTGGGTGCTAAGAGTTTGGATATCCTCAACGACTTGGATAGTAGCAACAATGTGGTGGGTAGGAAGGCTCTTAATTCTATCTTCTTCCTCCTTCAGGGGTGCAACCACTTCGGGTTTAGCTGCCATTTGGTTTATCAAAGTGGCTTGTGTGTGGGACATATTGGAAACTTGGGTCTCAGTGATAGTGAGCCTAGTCTGGAGGTTAGAAATCTCAATATTTAGGCTCTCCAGTTGTCTACCAATGTCTTGCAAGATAGCAGTATGCTCATCTAATTGCCTCGAGAAGGTCTTGTTTTGTTCATATTGGGTGTGCATGTAGTTCTTTGGGTGGAGTTCTTGGTGCTAGGATAAGCATTGTTGTTCCCATAGGAATTAGAGGGGAACGGTCTAGGGTTGCTACCAAAATTACTCCTATAAGCATTGTTATTGAAATTGTTTCTAGAGATAAAGTTCACATCTACTTGATCTGGAGCAATCAAAGAATTTAAAGGAACATGAGGATCAATAGAAGATGCTTGGAAAGTAGAGACATGATCAAGTCAACCTTTTTAATTAGGGAGGAAATCTCCTCGACAGAGTTTACCTTCCTACCTGTTGGAGCGCGTTCGGTGTGCCATTGGGAATAGTTTGTCATCATCTCATCGAGAAGCCTCGTGGCAGCACCAAGTGTAGTTGACATAAAGGTTCCTCCCGCGGCCGATCCAACAAGTTCCGCGAGGTAAAGTTCAAGCCTGCATAAAAAGTTTGGATAACCATCCAAGTAGTCAAACCATGAGTAGGGCAGTTCTTGACAAGAGATTTCATGCGTTCCCAAGCTTGGGCAACGTGTTCATTATCCAATTGTTTAAAATTCATTATGTTACTCCTTAGTTGGATAATTTTAGCAGGGGGATAGTACTTCCCAATAAAGGCATCCTTGCACTGTCCCAAGAATCTATGCTATTCCTAGGCAAGGATTGAAACCAAATTTTAGCTCCTCCTCTCAGGGAGAAAGGAAAAAGCTTAAGCTTAACAATATCACCATCTATTTCTTGGTACTTTTGCATATCACAGAGTTCAACAAAATTATTTAAGTGCAAAGCAGCATCATCTCCAGCAGCGGAGAATTGGTCTTTCATAACTAGGTTCAGTAAAGCAGGTTTAATCTCATAAGAGGGTGCTGAAGTGGCAGGTGTAGTAATAGGCGTGCAGATAAAGTCATTGTTGTTATGACTAGTGAAGTCACACAACTTGGTGTTCTTGGTGGAACCCATAGCAGCAACAAGCAAGATAACTATTTTTGTGGTTTTTGATAGAAGACACTAAAGCAAAAACTGAAAGGTAAACTAACAAGACTAAAAAGCAAAGATAAAAGATAGCGTGCAACTCCCCTATCTTGAAGAGTGGAGTCCCCGGCAACGGCGCCAGAAACTTGCTTGATGGCTTTCTCGCCCCTCGTTGGTTACCCCAAGTGGAAGGTTTGAGATGTAGCGTAGCGGCAAATTTCCCTTGGCAAAGATACCAAGGATCGAATCCCGTGAGACTCCGAGGGTCGACAAGAAGGTGTCAATAGCGCCAGAAACTTTTGCTTGACATGACCTGCACACAGATACAAATAACTTTGCTCCCAACGAGTACAGAGAGGTTGTCAATCCCTCCGGCCTTGTCGTTTACAAAGGATCAAACGCAAGAGATAATAGTGATAGGTATGACTGCAACTAGGAAAGAGAACAGGAAGTAAATAGCGGGTGTGATCAGTGATGGTAATATGGACCGGGGTCCCATGATGTTCACTAGTGATGTCTCTCTCCCAAAAGACGATAAAACAGCTAAGCGAGGTAAACAAATTACAGCTGGGTAATTGACAGGATTATGTGCGCAAACCAATGCTAACTATGCTGTAAAGAAAGGTAGAGGCTCAAAAGCATGGGCGGTACGCCAAGGCAAGTAGACCGAAATCCATCTACATCTACTACTTATCATCCACCTTGAGATATCTATCCAGAACATCTCGCTAGTATTAAGTTGCGAGTCCCACCCAAAGTGTAAACTCAAAGCAACAGACAATTGCATTAAAAGAACTTTGCGTAAAGTAAACAATCCTTGCACCCGCAAGTACAAGCACCGTTGTTTTCCCCCTTGTGGCAACAGCACATCCCCTAGACTCATGTTTCTGTCACTCAAACTAGTCATCGAGGGGCATGAACCCACAATCAAGCATAACGTTCCCTCTTGGAGTTACTACCTACTACTTGGCCAAAGCAATAAACAGCAACGGAGAACATGCAAGAATTACTCAAGAACATAAATATAAAAGAGGTGAATCAAATATATTACTCACACACAATCTGAACATAATCTCATAATCCATCGGATCCCAGCAAACTCAGCAGAGCAACAGCATAAAGATTACATATGTGCCTCGATCATGTAGGGCAGCTCACGAGGTCTAATCGATGAAGAAGAAAGAGGGGAGGAGAACATCACATAGCTACTGGTCATGGACCCATGGTCCAAGGGAGACTACTCACAACTCATCCGGGAAGCGTCCATGGTGGTGGAGAAGCTCCCGGTGGTGGTTCTCCCCTCCGGCAGGGTGCCGGGAAGAGTTCTCCTGGTGCTCCCAATCTTGGAAGCGCGGCGGCGGCGGAACAGAGATGAGATCGCGAAAAAGGGTTCCGTCCTCGAGGGTTTCGGGACGCGTGCAATATATATGCCAAAGGGGGTTACCAGAGGCGGAGGTGGGGCCCTAGGCGCCCCCCTGGCGCGGCCAGGGGTGGGGCCGCGCTGGGTGGCCGCCTGGGCCACCCCCGGCTCCCCTCTGGCCCTGCCTTCGTTTTTCTGGAAGCTCCCGACACGCTAATTTTTCCTGTATTTTTCCCGGAATTTTTAGGGCACTTTTAATATGGGGGAAACCTGAAATAGAAAAACAGCAGAAAATAGGAACTGGCACTGGGGTGCACTGAGTTAATAGGTTAGTCCAAATATGATCAAAAGTGTATGGAAGTGCATAAATATCATAGCAATATCACACAAAAGAGGCATGGAGCAAGGAGAAATTATAGATACGTTTTGGACGTATTAGTAACCACCGTCCCACTCCACCAACCCAAGGAGGCCAGGCCCTTGCCATGTCGCTCTCCCCGCACCACGCACCTCTGTTACTTACCCCACGCAGGGCATGCGGCGTACGTGGCGGAAGGAATAAGTGCGGTGGGATAAGTGAACTCGTAGTTACTCCCCCATGCGTTAAAGTCATTCACTGGCCATTACAATGATGGACCCACTACAACTGGCGTTACGCGACGCGCGAGGGAGGCAGAGATTCATTTAGTCAAAGGTCAATGAAGAAGCAAGAAAAATATCAGAAACAAGCCCGCACCAAGACCGATGCATGTGTACCTATTGGAGCCTACCCTGACGATGCCCGACAGTGCGTTCGGACCAGGCTCGGGTGCTTCTGTGGGTGTAACAAACCTTGGTGTACGTTGCCCAGACTATACACAGGCGCAGAAGCAAGGTTACAGCAATCAAGACCATGCCAAGCAGAAGAAGTTAGCCCTTTGAGAAATCAAGGGGCGGATCAAGAAGACCAAGTCAAGATAAAGGAGCAAGAACACACTAAGGAAGAACCTACCTTGCCGGGTAGGCGAGCCCGGCGAGGGCGATGTTGCCCCGAAGACAAGTCCCAAGGCTGTCCCGGCAGGCCTAGCGGGGACGCGGAGAGTGGACTCATCCCACTAAGGCTCCACCGCTTCACCTCACAGCAACTCAAGTCACCAATCGATGCGGTGTCAAGCCCTCAAGTGACTAAGTGGTCGTACTTCTGAAGGATATAACCTACCGACGACACTCGTCCAGCGACGTGTCATGTAGGCAGGTGATACGTCTCCAACGTATCTATAATTTTTTATTGTTCCTTATGATGTTTTGGATGTTTAATGGGCTTTGTTATCCACTTTTATATTATTTTTGGGACTAACCTACTAACCCAAAGGCCCAGTCCAGATTGTTGTTTTCTGCCTATTTCCGGGTTTGGCAGAAAAGGAATATCAAACGGAGTCCAAACGGAATAAAACCTTCGGGAGAGATATTTTTGGAGAAAATCATGCACGGGAGACTTGAGAACCACAGAGTAGGGCATACGTGGTGCCCATGAGGGTGGGGGCGCGCCCCCCTAGAGGGCGCGCCCCCTGCCTCGTGGGCCCCATGTTTGGCCCCCGGTGCCCTCCTTCCTCCTATATATACCTACGTACCCCGAAACCATCAGAACAACAGAGAAAACCCTAGTTCCACCGCCGTAACCTTCTGTTCCCGTGAGATCCCATCTTGGGGCCTGTTCTGGAGCTCCGCCGGAGGGGGGATCTACCATGGAGTTCTTCTACATCATCATCATCACCTCACCATGAGTTGTGAGTAGTTTACCATAGACCTTCGGGTCCATAGCTAGTATCTAGATGGCTTCTTCTCTCTCTTTGGATCTCAATACAAAGTTCTCCTCGGTCTTCGAGGAGATCTATTGATGTAATCTCTTTTTGCGGTGTGTTTGTAGAGATCCGATGAATTGTGGGTTTATGATCAAGATTATCTATGAGAAATATTTGGTTCTTCTCCAAACTCTTTATGTATGATTATAATATCCTTGCAAGTCTCTTCGAATTATTGGTTTGGTTTGGCCTACTAGATCTATAGTTCTTGCAATGGGAGAAGTGCTTGGCTTTGGGTTCAATCTTGCGGTGTCCTTTCCTAGTGACAGTAGGGGCAGCAAGGCATGTATTGCATTGTTGCCATCGAGGATAAAAAGATGGGGTTTATATCACTAAGTTTGAGTTTATCCCTCTACATCATGTCATCTTGCTTAAGGCATTACTCTATTCTTATGAACTCAATACACTAGATGCATGCTGGATAGCGATCGATGTGTGGAGTAATAGTAGTAGATACAGAATCGTTTCGGTCTACTTGTCTCGGATGTGATGCCTATATATAATGATCATGCCTAGATAGTATCATAATTATTCGCATTTCTATCAATTGCTTGACAGTAATTTGTTTACTCGCCATAGAATATCGCTATCATGAGAGAAGCCACTAGAGAACACTATGGCCCCCGGGTCTATTCTCTATCAATCTACAATCTACTTTACTTTTCTGCTTTTACTTTCTATTCTTATAATAAAAAATACCAAAAATATCAAACTATCATCTCTATCAGATCTCACTTTCGTAAGTGACCGTAAAGGGATTGACAACCCCTTATCGCGTTGGCTGCGAAGTTCTTATTTGTTTGTGCAGGCGCGAGGGACTCGCGCGTGGTCTCCTACTGGATTGATACCCTAGTTCTCAAAAACTGAGGGAAATACTTACGCTACTGTGCTGCATCACCCTTTCCTCTTCGAGGGAATACAACGCAAGCTCGAGAAGTAGCAGCAGGCGAGAAGGTGGTAGATTGGCCCGGTAATGCTTGCCGGGCTACGCCATGATGTGACACTAAGCGGCGCATTTAATGCGCCTTGTCCTGTCTGCAGAGTTAGGTATGATAACACTGTTTGCTATCTAATCAGCACACAATGACTGATTTGCCATTGTGGTGACCCCTTGATCTATAAAAGGAGGACCGTGGCGACCATAGAAAGGATTCAGACCATTATACACTCATACGCGCGTAGTCGCTCTCGCCCTCAGGCAACCCTTGCCGAGCTAGAGCATGCGTCTCCACTATGGTCCACTCCATCAATCCACCGAGCAGGAGTAGAGTTTTACGCCTCATGGCAGCCCGAACTTGGGTAAAAATTGCACATGTCATCGCTGCTACGCTGTTCCGCGCCCTCCGCTCTTTGTGCAACGCGCTCTTCCCCCTTGCCGAACCACAAGGGGCCTATGGCCCCATAGGTGACCGTGTTTTCCCACGACATCACCATGTGGGATGTACATATGAATGGAAACGATTGGGTTTTGATGCCTCGCCCGATCGCACACTAGCTCATTTTGCGCCCACCTATTTGCCACGAGGTCCTATCCCCGACGATTTCTAGATCGTGCGTGAATGACCCCCCTATCGCAGTCACTCACTTGGTGACAGTTCGAAATGCCGTCCGAAAGGGGTTAAAAACCGTTTGTATAGCACGTCGTTGCACCAGTGAGTGGGTGACACCATCAGGGCACCGTGGCCCAGTCCGCAGCCTCCACCTCGTCCACGACCAGCACTTCCACTAGCAGGCCCTCCGTGGGCCTTCTGCTTTTTGAGTGTTTCCTCCTTTGCAACCTTCATTTTGTGCGGCGATTTTGTCGCGTTACCGAGTTGATCTTCGAGGTGAGCATGATGCTCCAATCCTCCCGCACCTCCACCACCTCCATCTCTAGTAGGATCTCCTCTGGTTCCATGTGTCGGTGGCTGGAGGGAACAAGAGAGTGGGAGAAAAGGGCGGAAACTTGGTGGAGAGAGCTTAGATAGAAGAAGAGAGTGGGGGATTTTGTCATGAAAATAGTGTGTGCAACTACAAAAGCGTGGGCCCACGTTCCTTTTAGGTGGGCCGGTGGTGTTAGAGTCTGACGTGTCGTGTGTCCGGACACCTGCAAAGGACCCCACGTTTGGTTCCGATTTGCGGGGAAACTGTGTTCCGGAATGCTACGCGGACGGATGGGGGTCGGTGTTAGCTGGCTTCCGGTGTCCGGAAAACTGAGTCCGGACATATACTACCGGTTTGAGGGTCAGCGTTGGAGCTTCCCTAACTCAATTACAAAAATATAGTGTCTGGGCCAAGGAATCTCTATCTTTTGTGGGTCTGCCATCCAACGCTACCCGCATACATTTCAACCACTATTTGAACTAAACAGGAGATATTCATGCAAACACGATGGATTTCCATATAAATCGGACAAAATTCTTTATATTTCAAAGATTTTTCATTAAAGTTCGAACAATCAGGACAAAAAAAGGCCAGACCCTAAAAGCTATTCTAGGGAGGTACCCGTTGTCCACTTCCTTTGTATTCCGCATCGGCGACCACTTCCTCCATATGTCGTCTCCATGAATGGCGGCGAGGTTTAAGACCCATGAAGTCAAGGTGCGGTCTTCAGCGAGGAAAAGTAGAACATGGGAGATGGACCGGCACGCTTGAGACACAATGCCCTACTCATCCTCGAAGGAGTCCGCGACCTGTCTGTCGCCGGCGCCGATGGACGTGAGGTCGATGATGGACTTGGACGGCGGTGTGTAGGATGCCCCCCCCGAAAGTTGGACGGCAGCGCATAGGATGCGCAGCCGGCGGCGTACTCGTCCTCGACAGCCTGCGCGGCTAGCGCTTGTGCGGCCGCATCCGCATCTGGCTACGCCGAGACTGCATTGCAAGTGGCGATTTGAGTATGTGCGGCCTCGTAGAGCGCCTTCTGCTTCGGAACGAACTTTGGGTTCGCCGCGGCCATGGTGGCAACAGCCTCCTCGCTTGCACGCTCGCCGTAGATTTGGCCCTCCGCCAGCCGGTGCTGCTCAAGGAGCTGAGGTTGTACCTCTACTCCTCCTACGCCTGCCGGAACACCGACATAGGAGTGGGCGCAAGCTGCTCCTCATCCATCGTGGCGGCGTCGTAGTGCGCATGCACCTGCTCAATGGTTAAGCCGACATGCATCGACGCTGGAACCGCGTAGTGTCTTCGTCGGACCCCGTCTCCATTGTGGGATCATCGTCGGAGAGCTCAGGGAGCTGGACGGGATGTCGGCCTCGATCCGCCTGGCACAGCGACTCTGCGAGGTGGCCGCAAGGGCGGCGATCTCGTGCTTCATCTCCGTCGACAGGCCCCCCCTCTCGCGGTCATGATGGATGCGGTGCAAGGGAGATGTGGAGCGGATGTGTTATGATATGGAGTTTAGCCAGCTTTGGCCACCTTTAAATAACGGATTCCGGTGAGGCCAAGCATCTGGGTGCATCAATGCACGACGCGAGAGTTGGTTCCTCGGTCGGCGAGCCTGCTTAGTGGCGGCATATGAACGGACGGGCATTGAATGGACGTGGTAGATATTCGTCTTGTCATGTACAGTAAACGTCTCTATGGCATTGAACAAGCACGGACACCGAGGATACGGCGCAGGCGGTGCTCTTGGACGGCGCGCCGCTTCAATGTCGGCGCCAGTTAGAGGTCACGTTCGCTCTGGACCAGCGTAAGTGCGGAGCGGTCGCTCTATAGTGGCGTCAATGCGGGCAGCTGGCATCGGGTGGGAATGCACGCTGGCGACGGTGGAGTGTTTTTGCTAGGCCGGGATAGTCAGGAGCGGACGTGACAGCGGTCCGGGCGCCCTTAAAGCGCCCCCTCCCCCACTTTTTCTCTGGTTTGCGGGGAAAAGTATGCATGTACCACCGAGCGGCTCGATAAAGGACCGTGTTGGATTGCTTCTGGGGTCCGGACCGTGTGATCTGAACGTGTGCGTGCGAGGTGAGGGTCGGTGTTGGAGATGCGCTAACACAGCTACATTAGATCATTTATCTTTTTTGCGGGGAAGCTACATGAGCTATCTAAGAGTAAAATGTTCTACATTTTTTTCTTTTCGAAAAGGGGTAGATCCCCGGCCTCTGCATCAGAGTGATGCATACGGCCACCTTTATTAAAAAACAAATAAGTTCAACATAGGTCCTGTAGTCTGAAACAAAAAGCTCTCAAAGAGCAAAAATAGCATAAAAGCCACAACCTGCTGGCAAGAGAAAGATAGGAAAACTAATTGCCTATCTTATTACATGACCGCCATGCAAACCGGTTGAAAATAACCCGTGCTACCACGTCCCAAATAAGGTGTTGATTGAATTCGGAGGGGTAATGTTAAAGGCAATCTGAACAGTCCGCCATAATATTTTTGCCATCGGGCAGTCGAGAAAGAGGTGTTTGATGGATTCGTTCCGGTCACAAAACGAACATCTCGTAGATCCAGTCCAGTTACGTTTTGCAAAATTGTCCTTAGTTAAAATCACTTGTTTATGCACAAACCACATAAACACTTTGACTTTCGAAGGCACTTTGACATTCCAAACATGTTTCGACCTAGAAATAGCGCTAGAGATGATGACATCTAAATACATAGATTTGACCGTAAACTCTCCATTCCTAGTTAGCCTCCAGCACAACTGGTCTGGACGTTGAGATAGCTGCACATCCATCAGTCGTCTGACCAGATGGAGCCAAGCTTCCCAACGGTTACCTGCTAGCGCTCTCCTGAAGTGAATATTAAGAGGAGAGGACTGAAGAATTGTCGCAAGAAAAGCATCTCTTCATTGAACAATGCTATAAAGAGAGGGATATTGAAGCGCGAGAGGTGTTTCCTCAAGCCATGTATCCTCCCAGAATGTTCTGCATGATTTGTACATTTATAGATGAAAGTCTGTTTCATATAAGCATCCACCAACATAGCCCCATGCGCCTTATATGTTTCTTTGAAAAGAAAAACAGATTCATGTAGCCTTCGTCACATCGTTACATAGCATGCCCACGCATTAGAATAGGTGAAAGTTCAACGGCAGAACAAAGTGCCTGATCACGAAGGCAACCAACCACCTGTGCTTCGGCCTTGAGAATTAAAACCTGTTCTACTGATCGCAGAAAATATATCACCCCCCATGTTGCTTCCTCCTCATACTTATGCAGGGCAGAAATTATTCTCCTAGTGATAGCGCTGCAGCCTGCAGAGATGCGCACATGACAGGTACTCTACAGGCCCAAATCGAACCCCTTGATGAAACTGAACCACATGAGTGAGTTGTTATAAACTTACTAGCAATTCGAAAAAACAAAACACCAAAATTTACGCAAAGTTATTGTGCATGATTCTGATGGAGCTGTACTGCGCTCCCAACTACCTACTGTACAGGGAAGCAGGACAAGGCTCCTATGATTGCTTGGCCATTTGTCTTCTTCTGTAGTACTGGACGGCTAGAATTAGAAGAGGGTACCCTTGTTGAGCATTGCATATACGAACAATGACAACACAACAGTACTGCAACTATTGATCGTACTGGGGACGATTGAAAAAGGGCAAAATATCTTCTTGGGAACACTGATTGTCTCGGCATGCCAAAGATATGTTACTTTTTTCACGTGCTGTTAGAGGCTGGTTAGATATTTCAGGCCATCATGAAACATGCAGTTTGGAGAAATTTTGATGCCCAGCTACTTTAACTTTGCTTATAGCCTTATACCAACTCAAGGACTCTTGAGCGATGGAAGTTGAGCAACTATCTATACAACAGTTCAGGCCCTCTATATTCTCAAGCAAAACTGTCATTGCGGACATTTCATTTGCTTTACCTGAATTAGCTATTTCTACTGACGAAGCTCATTCCGTTGAACTAGAAGCTTCTAAACTTTTTTTAACCATGTTTAACTTGTTAGTACGTAACCATCAACAAGGAGCAGAGATACTTCGCAAATCTAATCAGAATAATGAACATATTTGTTTCTGCAAACTGTCCTTCTCATTGGCCGTAGCAGGTGTTACCTTTTATGTAAGCCACATAATTCAAGTGGTTTTACAACGCCCATGGGTGCCCGTAGCTGTCAACCACGTGAGCCTTCTCAGATCTGTACCTGTTAAACAATGGAGAAGAAGTACGGAACGGTCCAAATGGACCAGCATATGCTTTTCAATGCAGAAATTGGCGCTTAACAAAAGTTGGCATAAAGTTGATGCAGAAAGGAAAATTTAATGTCAGGTCAAACCATCAATGAAGTACTCACTCTGAATGTGATTGAAACATGTAAATTGGTTTGTTCATTATGATTTTAGCCCCAACATCAAAGCACGCTGTACTTAAGACCTGTATTGAAGTAGCCAATAACATCATCCATCAGATTACTTTAAAAAAAAAAAGTTTTTATAAAATGAATTTGAAGGCCTACCGTGTCCTTAAAAAAATCAATATGTCATGTACTCCCCACCGTTCATTAAGAGTGCTCGGGTATGTGACAGAAACTTATTAAACGACTGAAAAAATATGCAGCAAATGCGAAGTCAGCTTTTAATTAAATTAACTGAGACACGTCAGCAAATATGATTGAGAAAGTGATCGATGTTGAGCAAATATAGGATACAAGATACTCTTGCTTCTTTATTGTTAATCAGAAACCCACTAGGATGCTGATAGGCGTGTATACCTTAAGAAATTGGCCGGACATGTGGCTCATCAGAGGCCAAGACCCACCACCATTTTGGTTGTTGAACACTCTGAATCATTATGTGGCTCACGGTGCATGCTGTGCTGGTACTTGTTGTCTTGTCCACATAATTGAGTAAAGAATGGCTAATCTACAACAAGAGCATTAGTAGTTTGGTTCTAGTCTAGCACCCATGCATGTGTCCAGATTACTACCAGGTCTTGGAAGAGAATAGTAAACAAGTAACAACAAGTATAAAAATCATGAACGGACACTGTTGTTTTGTCTGAAGTAATATGTTGCTGTTTTGACGAGCTGTCATATCAGCAAAGGACCACTATCATTTGGCAGCAAGTTGAAGAGAACAAAGAATGGTTCAGCTTGGATGGCAGCAAGTGTATGGTTTACTGGACAATAACACTAATGGACAACTCGGCCATCAGGAAAAGATTGCAGAGAGGTTGTGGCTTCAACTTTCACGGATGAGAACAAAAGGAGCAGTACATCACATCGATAGATGCAAGGTAGCTAATGTCCAAAGACTGCAATCTCTGGCACAGATCCCATTGTGCTATGGTGTACTGTTTGTGATTCCCCTCTAGACAGGGCACACATGTTAGTATCCACTCGTATCATTTTCTTACTTTTTCCTCTTTTTGTCAGAAACATGTGTCGTCGAAAAGGGGAAGAAAATTTGTTCAGCTTTGCAGTCAATTTTCCTCACAAGGGCATCTCCCTGCCATAGATTTTTAAGAGATCATGTGAGAAGATACCAGCATTTGTGGCCAGTTTGACATTCCACGGTTTCACCTGAGGAAGATTTTTTTATCAAACTACCTTGAGTGCTAGGAAAGGTCGTGTGATTCAAGATTGAAACTCCAATGCCAACAAGATCCATAGTTAAGCATGTCCCGTGACTACATATTATGATAAGACAATCATTCACATATCGGGGGACCAAGGAAAGATGCATGCTTCTTTACCAATCCTCGTCTCAATATTATATGACGAAATATGTATAGATGTTTCAATACCAAATCAACCTCGAAATTAACTTAACTGCAGAAAACAGTCTGTGTGAAAATTTAATTAGCAACAAGCAATATCTTCCCTAATGTACAGAATACACAACACTTAGAACTCAGTGCCATGATACATGGTGATCCACCACTAACACTGTTTAGTCCTAAACTGAACTATTAAACAATGAGAAAAACAAAATGAAGATACTTCTGAATCAAGCTCACCCAATCTCTAAACTTTCACGCAACATTCAGCGTCGGAGGAAGGCCATCCTCGGGCAGTCCATCCACAAGACCTCGAAGGCCGGGCTTGAGCTCACTGCCGCAGAATTGCCGGTATTCAGCCGTGTCTCCGGCTTTCTTGCATACCTGGACCATGACGAGCTCCGGCGTGAGCTGGAATATCTTGGTGGATATGGCCAGGGCGCCCTTGTGCCCATTCCTCGTCGCCTCGAAGCTCACCTGGCAATCCTTGGTGCGTGCTGTGAAGCTAACTTGTCCGGCAATCTCCTCCAGCTTTGAGATGATGGTGTTCACCGGCGCACTGGACACGAAACGCAACTGCTCGCCACGCTCCTCGAACAGCCCGGACAGATCGAAGCTTGGCGAGGAGGCGATGATGTCGAACGCGTTCATGCTTTTGATTCGCCTAATGCGCGGCTCGGGGGCACGAGCTGCAGCAATGTGCATCTTCTCCAGATTTACAAGCGACGGTGCTGAAACCGAGGTGTGCATGCCGCCGCCGTCACCATGAGCCACGGGAGAGGAAGAGCCGGAGGATGAAGAAGACATGGCAGTCTCGTCCTCAGAGTCAGAGTCACAGAGATCGGGTTCTTCAGAGCCATCAAGGCTGCGCAGGCAGTCCTTGTTGTCGATGTAGAAACTAACTTCTTTGAAGCCTTTCTTGAACCAATCTGTTTCCTTGATTTGCAGGAGTGTGATCCGGTGCGCCGGGTTTGGTTGGAGGAGGCGGCGTACTATGCGTACCAGTTCGGGGCTGAAGGTGCGTGGGCAACGGTAGTCCCCGCGGCAGATTGTCCGGTACAGGGTGATGAAGTCGTCGTCGCGGAAGGGCTTGCGGCCGGCGGCGAGAACAAAGAGGACGATGCCGCAGGACCAGGCATCCGCCTTGGCACCATCATAGCCCCGGCGCGCGAACACCTCTGGAGGGACATACAGGGGCGTGCCGCAGACGGTGTGGAGGAGGGCCTCGCGGCGGGCCGTGTCGGCGTGGGCGGAGAGCCCGAAGTCGGCGACCTTGAGATTGCCATGCTCGTCGACGAGCAGGTTGTCGGGCTTGATGTCACGGTGGTACACGCCCTGCGCGTGGCAGAAGGTGAGCGCCGAGACGAGCTGCTGGAAGATGCGGCGCGTCTCGTCCTCCTTGAGGCCGCTGTTGGCGGGGATGTGGCGGTAAAGCGGGCCGCCGCGGACGTACTCCATGACGACGAAGATGCGGGACTTGCAGGCCATCACCTTGTGGAGCTGCACGATGTTGGGGTGCCGCAGCCGGCGCATCACGGCGATCTCGCGCTTGATCTGTTGAACGGCGCCCAACTTGATCAGCTTCTCCTTGTCCATCACCTTGATGGCCACCTCCTCCTTCGTGTCCATGTGCCGCGCGAGGTAGACCTTGGCGAAATTACCCTCGCCGAGCAGCTTCACCTGCTCGTAGCGGGCAGGAAGCTTTGGCCGATCCCCCATGGCGCCGTCGCCGCTTTTTGGGCGGGCGTTCGAAGTATCTTTCCTGGAGTATTTGGGTGGAGGCGAGTAGAGGATTGGGGGATCAGCCGAACTAAATAGGAAGTCATTAGGGCTGGCCGGTTTACTGGGAAAAAAATCAGTCCAAGTACCTCCCACGCAGGCCCTGTCCGGGATTTCTTAGATCGCTCTCTTGCACGAATCTCAAGGAAACTGGCATATTCTACTATTCCACCTCGAAAATCCAATGCGGCTACACGAGAGTTTGTTTGTGTATGCGCAGGGTTTTTATGGATTCTTTGCACCGTTCCAAACTACTTTCTCTGGAATTACTTATCAATCAAACAGATGTATCTAGACGTACTTTAATGCTAGATACATCCGTTTAAATAATAAATAATTCCGGTGTTAAGAATGACGAGTTAAGAATGAATGACAATCGGAACCACAATATACAACGAGTTAAGAATGAACGACAAGAAATACATTGCTTGGAGGATGACGCTACCATCTTGCGCGAATGAATCATCAGGGAATGAAGAATACTGGCCCTCGAAAACACCAATGTCGATGAAAGGATGTGACGTCACAATCACCATGGGCCATGGCAACACAACCATCCAGATCCATCGCCGATGAAGGTTCCTGCATCCTCGCCTGGCTTGAAAGGTGATACGTAGTCAATAAATGGACATGTTCACCCCAGAACCGGGATGAGTGTCGCGGAAAGGCTGGCATAGAAGAGGAATAAGGCACACCCGACATGTCATCGACTACTTACCTAGAGCAGATCACCACCGATGCCAACAGACTGGGCACACAAAAGGGAAAGTTGTCGGATTTTTGTGTCGCCCTTCCGACATAAAAATCTTGGCATGCATCTCACTGTCGGTGTCCACCGCTCCTTCCTCGACTACGACTGCCTCGTTTCGGCCTTGTATCTCTAGGCTATGTTCTTGGTCACTAGGCTCACACCCACCACCTTTAGGTTCACGTGTCCACGGTGGTCGTGGCTGCTGTCATCCTCTCCGAGCCGACCATTGTCTTCGAGAAAATCTTGTTTGTGTTCCTACCATGCAAGGCCATGTCGGCAGTTATCCCGCCTGCCCCTCGTCCGCCTATGGCATTGGCCTTGCCCGCTCCTCTGAACATCACTCAGTCGACCTCCAACCCACACGCAATGCCATTGAACGTCGCGCACCTCACTCTTACCGCAACGCTCTACTAGGCCTTGCCCCGCCTATAAATATTCTCTACCACAGTCACCACTCACCCCCACATGACTCACCTCATTTTCTCAGCCACCTACAATCCCACAAGAGATGTTGCTTCCGGTGTTTGGCACTGGATCATCTGGTGCAGGCTTGCCATGATCCGGTCCGATGTGCTAGGTGCTGGTGTTCCAGCCACATTGCGCGTTCCTGTCGATCAGTTTGTGGTCTTGCTTTCTTCCCAATGCTACCCTAATCCACACTCTAATCCAGTCTTTCCTATCAAATCCAGGTCCGTAGACATTATCAACAATGGCACTCCATGGGAGGTGTGGTTCGGCACCCGGCGCGTGGCCGCTTGCCGGCCCTGCCAGCAATGCGCCCTTCATCAGCACCCCGCCCCCCTCCATCCCCGCTCATGTTGGCGCTCCCACCCAACCTTCCCCTCTAGATCTGCCGGACCCCAATCATTCCGTCCGCGCACCCTTCGTACCCGGCTCTAGGCTGCACACTTCCATGCGCTATGCGATGGTGTCGCCACTGCCGCACACCACCTTTGAGGTCGGCTCAAGATTATCCCACCCACGACCCATGATCCCTTCCACCTGATGGAAATATGCCCTAAAGGCAATAATAAAATGGTTATTATTATATTTCCTTAATCATGATAAAGGTTTATTATTCATGCTAGAATTGTATTGACCAGAAACTTAAATATATGTGTGGATACATAAACAAATACTGTGTCCCTAGTGAGCCTCTACTAGACTAGCTCGTTGATCAAAGATGGTTACGGTTTCCTAACCATAGACATGAGTTGTCATTTGAAAACGGGGTCACGTCATTAGGAGAATGATGTGATGGACAAGACCCATCCGTTAGCATAGCATATGATCGTTCAGTTTATTGCTAATCCTTTCTTAATGTCAAATACATGTTTCTTCGACCATGAGATCATGCAACTCCCGGATACCGGAGGAATACCTTGTGTGCTATCAAACGTCACAACATAACTGGGTGATCATAAAGATGCTCTGCAAGTATCTCCAAAGGTGTCTGTTGGGTTGGCATGGATCGAGACTCGGATTTGTCACTCCATGTAATGGAGAGGTATCTCTGGGACCTCTCCGTAATACAGCATCACAAGAAGCTTGCAATCAAAGTGACTAAGGAGTTAGTTGCAAGATAATGTATTACAAAACGAGTAAAGAGATTTGTCGATGACGAGATTGAACTAGGTATGGAGATACCGACGATCGAATCTCGGGCAAGTAACATACCAACAAACAAAGGGACCTACGTATGTTATCATAAAGGTTTGACCGATAAAGATCTTAGTAGAATATGTAGGAACCAATATGGGCATCCAGGTCCCGCTATTGGTTATTAACCAGAGAAGCATCTTGGTCATGTCTATATCATTCTTGAACTCATAGGGTCCACACGCTTAACATTCGTTGACGATATAGTATTATATGAGTTATGTATGTTGGCGACCGAATGTTGTTCGGAGTCCTAGATGAGATCACAGACATGACGAGGAGTTCCGGAATGGTCCGAAGGTAAAAATTGATATATTGAATGATATGGTTGGGCCAAGGGGTAAGGATCATGGGGATTTAGGTCTTGCAAAAGGAAGTTTTGCAGAGGTCGGTACCAGACGCGAGGGACCCTAGCGTATGGCCCTGAGCTCGAATGGCTTTTGAGAAGACCATGGTGCACTAGCCTAAGATAAAGCCAGTAGAGATGGCCACCGGTCCCCCATCTGCTGGAAAGGAGCATCGTTGTCCCGAGAAGTATTTCCCCCATGTTATGGATGGTGCTCAGGCGATAGAAGGCCAGTGTCCCAAAGATGTAATCCTTGACTGAATCACCATGTATTAAATAACAATTAGACCTTCTGCTTGATAATGCGGCCCTCTATATGGTTCATCAGACGCAAATTTGTGTTGATTGTATTTTCACTCATGTGCGGCCGTTTTGAGTCTGAAAGTTACCAGTCATCGGCTTCAGCTCCCATGTAGATGCTACTTCGTCCATGGACTATTATCCTTAGCCGACGTCTCTGTGCTCGGAGGCGGTAGTGCGTGAGAGAAACTAGGCAATCAGACTATGCGGTTTAATTACTTTCACTTGGCCATAGGAACTTGATTGTGGGGGCTAATGACTAGCCCCCAGTGTTTTGTGATGTTCGGGAAACCGAGACATATGTCTTTTATCACATGGTTTGTGCAAGGACAAACCCTTCATGTCGATTTTGAGTTTAACACTTGTCATCGAATCGTCGACTAGTTCTCGTCGATTATGACAGTCAGTTTTTAGCTTTCTCCATTGAGGTACTTAACTAGGCTAGCCAGAAGTACAATCGCAGTGGTTCTCCCTTTACCTTCTTAGTCGAACGTGTAGAACGTAAGAAGGTAAACACAGGAGCCGGGAAACCCAACTATTGACCCAAGAAATAATTCGGAATTGATTAATATAATGCAATATCCAAGACGCCGAACACACAGAGGGAAAGTAGTGATGAACTTCATGCGTGGGACGAGTACTAAAATTGATCCCTCGGTCTATTAGCCGACTGCATTTTGATACGTCCAAAACGTATCTATAATTTCTGCTTGCTCCATGCCACTTTTGGGTGATATTGTTATGATATTCATACACTTCCATACACTTTTGATCATATTTGGACTAACTTACTAATCCAATGCACCCCAGTGCCAGTTTCTGTTTTCGGCTGTTTTTGTATTTCAGGTTTTCACGTTTCGAGAACTGCTCAGAAAAATCCAGAAAATTTATATAAAAAATCAGCGATCCGGAAACAACACTGCGTCCGAAGGGCAGCCTGGGGGGGGGCACAGGGGCTCCAGGCGCCCTGTGGGCGCGCCCCCCTGGGCCGCGCCGGGGGGGGCGCCTGGGCCCCCCGAAACTCCCCCGGTGCCCTACTTTGGCATATATTTAAAGGACCCTCCGGAACCCTCAGAACAGGAACTCTTTTCGCGATCCCATCTCTGTTCCCCCGCCGCCGCCGCTTCCAAGATCGGGAGCACCAGGAGAACTCTTCCCGGCACCCTGCCGGAGGGGAGGATCACCACCGGGAGCTTCTCCACCACCATGGATGCCTCCCGGATGACTCGTGAGTAGTCTCCCTTGGACCATGAGTCCATGACCAGTAGCTATGTGATGTTCTCCTCCCATTCTTGTGCTTCACTAATTAGTCCTCGTGAGCTACCCTACATGATCGAGGCACCTATGTAATCCTTATGTTGTTGCTATGTTGAGTTTGCTGGGATCCGATGGATTATGAGATTATGTTCAAATTGATATTGAGTAATATATTTGATTCACCCCTTTTATATTTTAGTTAATAAGTAATTCTTGCATGTTCTCCGTTGTTACTTATTGCTTTGGTCGAGTAGTAGGTAGTGACTCCAAGAGGGAACGTTATGCTCGATTGTGGGTTCATGCCCCTCGATGACTAGCTTGAGTGACAGAAACATGAGTCTAGGGGATGTGTTGTTGCCACAAGGGGGAAAACAACGGTGCTTGTGCCCGCGGGTGCAAGGATTGTTTACTTTACGCAAAGTTCTTTTAATGCAGTTGTCTGTTGCATTGAGTTTACACTATGGGTGGGACTCGCAACTTAATACCAGCAAAATGTTCTGGATAGATATCTCAAGGTGGATGATTAGTAGTAGATATTGATGGATTTCGGTCTACTTACTTTGGCGTATGAGGGATCGAAGAAGGTGAGAGTGTCTAGAGGGGGGGTGATTAGACTACTCGACAAGATAAAAATTCTGTCTTTTATCAAGAACAGATTTTGGCAGATTTTGCATAACACACAAGTCAAGTAGCACACTACACATGCAATTCTAGAGTATGGGCAGCGGAAAGTAAATTGCACAAGTAGTAAAGAGAAGTGGAGAAGATCAAACGCAATTTGGAGACGCAATGATTTTTCCCGTGGTTCCGATAGGTGGTGCTATCGTACATCCACGTTGATGGAGACTTCAACCCACGGAGGGTAACGGCTGCGCGAGTCCACGGAGGGCTCCACCCACGAAGGGTCCATGAAGAAGCAACCTTGTCTATTCCATCATGGCCTACGCCCACGAAGGTCTAGCCTTACTCGAGGTAGATCTTCACGAAGTAGGCGATCTCCTTGCCCTTACAAACTTCTTGGTTCAACTCCACATCTCGATGACGGAGGCTCCCAAGCGACACCTAACCAATCTAGGAGGCACCACCCTCCAAAAGGTAATAGATGTTGTAGATGATGATGAACTCCTTGCTCTTGTGCTTCAAATGATAATCTCCCCAACACTCAACTCTCCTCACTGATTTAGCTGTGGTGGAAGAAAGGATTGAGTGGAAAGCAACTTGGGAAGGTTAGAGATCAAGTTTCATATGGTGGGAGTGGAGCAACTTGATCTCAACACAAGGGTAGGTAGTTCTCTTCTCAGAAATGTAAGGTAGGAGTGGTAGTTCTTTCTGATGGCTCTCTCCACGAATGAAGAGGGGGTGGAGGGGTATATATAGCCTCCACACAAAATCCAACCGTTACACACATATTTGAGCAATCTCGGTGGGACCGAAGTGGACAACTCGGTGAGACCGAAAGTTCAAATAATGTGAACGTTGGGGTTTTCGGTGGGACCGAAAATACCATCTCGGTTAGTCCGATTTGAGCAAAGACAGGAGCATGCCAGTTTCGGTGGAACCGACTTCATCATCTCGGTGACACCGATTTGATGACAGAAGGTTACAGAAGCTTGGCAGCCCATGTTTCGGTGAAACCGATTTCAAAATCGGAATATCCGATTTTTCTAGGGTTTGGCTTATGGCTGAGGTGGTTCATCTCGGTGTGACTGAGTTTGGATAATCGGTGGGACCGAGATTACTTATGAGTGTATATTGTAGTGAAGGTTGCTGATAGTTTAAGGAGATATATCACTAAGCACTTGAGCAACCAGATCATCAACACAACCTCATCCCCTTTTAATAGTATTGGCTTTTCCTATGGACTCAATGTGATCTTGGATCACTAAACCAAAAATGGAGTCTTGAGCTTTTGCCAATGCTTGCCTTAGCATTTTGAGGGGTCCACTTCTTCAGTCCTTTTGCCATGCCAATGTGATTGAGTTTCCTGAAACATACTTGATAAAAGCATTAGTCCAACCACAAAGTATGTTGTCATTAATTACCAAAACCACCCAGGGAGCAAATGTGCTTTCAATCTCCCCCTTTTTGGTAATTGATGGCAACACACTAAAATCACACTAAACAAGACATCAAAGCTTATTGAAAGAAGGACAGAATTATCACGAAAGCTTTGACAAACATGTAGTACACAGGCTCCCCCTACAAGTGTGCAAGATTTTCATAAATTTTGGTTTTGGACTACCACAAGCACACAAGAGAGATAAGCAAGATGTGCTACATGCAGCTTGGCTATATGCATCAGAGCAGATGAAAAGAAGTGAGTGATAATGCATATGTGCATGGTGATTTCTTGCAAACAAGTATTCACAAGCAAGTCACCATCATGCACATTCTGCAAAGTGCATATACTTACCTTGAGGTTCCTTGGCATTGTACCTGAAGAGATAAACTTGGGAAAACAAGGTTAGATAACACAAGAGTATTTCTTCAACCAACTGCAAGAACATCAAGAGTACCAAGCCAGGGATGACATGTATAAAGAGTGTCTCATATTGAGCACAAGCTTGAATCAGCAAACATGTCTCCGAAACTAAAAGATTTTCAATGAACTCTGAGAGATTTTGCTTTCCATAAAATATCAATTGTGAAGATTCCTCTCCCTTTGAGTTCTCAGAGATCAAGGGGTTTGATGGAAAGAGCAAAATCAAAAGAATGATGCCAAATGTAATGTCCAATGTAAAGTAATGTCCAATGTAAAGTAATGTCCAATGTAAAACACGACAAAGCTTTGATGTGATTCTCTCCCCCTTAAGGTAAGATTGCTCTTCTTCTCCCCCTAAATCTTCTCTTCTCCCCCTAAGTCTTCTCCCCCTTTGACATCAAGTGCCGAAAAGGGCAGCAAACTAGGAAGGTCAGGGAAGATGGAAAGAAAGAAGTGGGATCCTTAAGAATCACAACAGGGCAAATAGGAACATGCATAGAGAATCATTGAGTGGAGCTGCAGAAGTTGAGATCCTGGAAGAGATAAATCGGTGACACCGAATTAGATGGATCGGTGGGTCCGAAAGTCAGGGACTTAGGGTAGATCCTTTTCGGTTAGACCGAAAAATTAAAATCGGTGACGCCGAGTTTAATTCCAAGGAAATACAGAAATAATTCAGATCACTTGCAAGGAATGTTTCAAAGGATTTGCAATGAATTTGTGAAAGATTTTCGGGGAATTGATCAGAGCCAGAAGGATATTCACAAAGACAGAAGAATAGAAATGAAAAAGATTCCTAGATGAAGTTTTTTTTAAAGAAAACTCAATGAGAGAACATAAGAGAAAATAGAAAGACTCCAAAACATATGTACTTCATCTAGATAAAGGTCGGCGACAAGGTCACCTATGTTTGAGTATATTGACTTAGGAGTCAAATGAGGACATTTGATCATAGGTCATACTCATCATTTAAGCTCAAAATGGGGTTGCCATTTTTCGATTAAGCATTCGATGTGATCACATCTTATGAAGCTGCTTGTACTCATGACTTTGAGCAAAGCTCCTTAAAGATGTGAAGAACATACCTTGGGCTTGTTGTTGCTTTGCTCATGTAGGTAAACTTGATGTAGGTGCTCATTGAATGTGAAGTTGGAGCGCCATTTCTACTTGTGTAGTTCATCTTCCTACATGGGTTAGGCAAGCAAGGAAATACTCAAGGATATCCAAGATGACAAGAGTGAAATACTAGATGTATAAGATGTCAAAAAGGATATGTGGAATTTTTTTCCTTGAACTCAACATCCCAAAGGGCTAGATACTTGATCAATGACAAGATTACTCATGATTTGAGTGTGTGGTAATCTTGTGGAATGTAGATCATCCAAGTACCTGCAAGGATTTAGATGCAATACAAGGAGGCAAGTGTGTCCAAGACATATGATCACCATCATAAGAGAAATATCAAGGATTAGTCAAGTGGGCTCATGCCTTGCATGCATCAATGGAGTTCTCACTCCAAGTTTGAAGCATCAATGATGTTCAACTCACTCCTTAAGCGACAAAACACCTTCTCATCAAGAGGTTTTGTAAAGATATCAGCAAGTTGTTTGTCAGTACGAACATGCTTAAGATTAATGTCACCCTTGGCAATATGATCACGAATAAAATGGTGACGAACTTCAATATGCTTCGTTCGAGAGTGTTGCACGGGATTGTGTCCAATTTTAATCGCACTCTCATTGTCACAAAGCAAGGGAACATGTCTCACATGTATCCCATAATCTTTAAGCGTTTGTGTCATCCATAGCAATTGAGCACAACACGAACCAGCAGCAATATATTCCGCTTCGGCAGTGGATAATGATACCGAATTTTGTTTCTTGGAGGACCAAGATACAAGGGATCGACCAAGGAATTGACACGTACCTGAAGTTGACTTTCTATCAACCTTGTCACCGGCATAGTCTGAGTCAGAATAGCCAACAAGGTCGAAAGAGGCCCTCTTAGGATACCAAATGCCAAAGTTTGGTGTGTGTATCAAATATCTCACTATCCTTTTAACAGCTTTAAGATGACATTCTTTAGGGGCTGCTTGATATCGCGCACACATGCATACACTCAACATTATGTCAGGACGAGAAGCACAAAGATATAGTAGAGAACCAATCATAGATCGGTAAACCCTTTGATCAACGGGTTCTCCATCTTTTGTCAAGTCATTATGTCCACTTGTAGGCATGGGGGTACTCATACCTTTGCTTTCTTGCATGTTGAACTTCTTGAAGAGATCCTTGGTGTACTTTGTTTGTGAGACAAAGGTACCCTCCTTAGATTGCTTGATTTGCAACCCAAGGAAGAATTTGAGTTCACTCATCATGGACATCTCATACTTCTCCGACATGAGCTGTCCAAACTTCTTGCTAAAATGAGGGTTAGTTGAACCAAAGATAATATCATCAACATATATTTGGCACACAAATAGTTCACCATTAACCCTTTTCGTGAACAGCGTTGAGTCTATCTTTCCAATCTCAAACCCTTTTTCAAGAAGAAAGCTAGTCAAGCATTTGTACCAAGCTCTAGGAGCTTGTTTAAGACCATAAAGAGCTTTGTGCAGCTTGTAAACATGATTAGGCTTTTTGGGATTCACAAATCCGGGAGGTTGTTTCACAAATACTTCCTCCTCAATTTCACCATTTAGGAAAGCACTTTTGATATCCATTTGATAGAGAGTAATATCATGGTGATTGGCATAAGCAAGAAGAATGCGAATGGACTCAAGTCTAGCAACGGGGGCATAGGTCTCACCATAGTCCATACCTTCGACTTGTGTGTAACCTTGAGCTACGAGACGAGCCTTGTTGCGGATGACTTGTCCATCTTCATCTTGCTTGTTCCGAAACACCCATTTGGTTCCAATGATGTTTTGATCATCCTTGGGCTTCTCTACCAAAGTCCATACCTTGTTCCTCTCAAAGTTGTGTAGTTCTTCGTGCATAGCGTTCACCCAATCCGGGTCTTCAAGTGCTTCTTCTACCTTCATAGGTTCAATACTAGAGATAAATGAGTAATGCTCACAAAAGTTAGCTAAGCGAGTTTTAGAGCGAGTAATTCTCCCGGAGTTGATGTCGTTCATCATTTGTTCCACGGGATGATTCTTCTTGACTCTTGCTCGGACTCGGGATAGCTTTTGTTGAGGTTGTGTCTGAGCTTCCTCATCATCTTCATCTTCCTCTTCTTCTTCTTCATTGTTGTTGGTGTTGTCTTGAGGCGGTGGAGAAGGAGGTTGTGGTGGATCTTCTTGTTGCACTTCCTCATCTTGGTGAGTTCCACTTGTGGAGGCCTCCATGTTGCCTTGAGGTTCATCTCGCCGTGAGGTAGGGGGCTCCACATATGTAGATGAGGTACTCTCCTTCACTTCCATGGGACGGATCTTTCCAATAGATAAATCTTGGATGGCTTCCGATGGGTCCTTGTCTCCTACATCAATAGGCATTTGCTCTACTTGCGAGCCATTAGATTCATCAAACTTCACGTCTACCGTCTCTTCAACCTTTCGGGTGAAATTATTGTAGACACGGTAGGTGTGGGAGTTTGATCCATAACCAAGTAGAAAGCCTTCATGAGATTTAGGAGCAAATTTAGACCGACGATGCTTATCAAGGATATAGCATTTTGAACCAAAGACACGAAAGTATCCCACTTGGGGTTTGTTACCGGTGAGGAGCTCGTATGATGTCTTGCCGAGGAGCTTATGAAGATAAAGCCTGTTGATAGCATGACAAGCTGTCTCGACCGCTTCTCCCCAAAAATGCTTCGGTGTCTTGTATTCATCAAGCATCGTTCTCGCCATCTCTATGAGCGTTCGGTTCTTCCTCTCAACAACTCCATTTTGTTGAGGAGTGTATGTAGCCGAGAACTCATGTAGAATCCCTTCCTCATCGAGAAAAGAGTCTACATTGGCGTTCTTGAACTCCATTCCATTGTCACTCCGAACTTTCTTGATCTTCACCTCAAATTGATTTTGGGCCTTTCTGGCAAAGGTCTTGAAGATTCTCTGAACCTGCGATTTGTCATCAAGGAAAAATACCCACGTAAATCTGGAATAATCATCAACTATAACTAGACCAAAGGAGTTACCACCAAGGCTTTTGTAAGCATTGGGACCGAAGAGATCCATATGAAGAAGCTCAAGCGGTCTCCTTGTGGTCATGATGTTCTTCACGGGATGACTTCCACCTACTTGTTTTCCTGCTTGACAAGCACTACAAAGTCTATCTTTGTCAAAGAAAACATCTTTAACACCAAGAATATGATCACCTTTGATCAGCTTGTCTAGATTACGCATACCAACATGTCCAAGCCTTCTATGCCATAACCAACCTTTAGAGGATTTAGCAATGAAACAAGCTCTAGGTTGGGCTTTCTTAGTGAAATCAACAATATATAGATCACCTCTACGGATACCGGTAAACGCCATGTTTTGATTGTCACGACGAAAGACTTGGCAATCTACTTTGGTGAATAGCACATTGAATCCAAAGTCAGCTAATCTAGACATGGAAAGTAAATTGTATCCAAGAGATTCTACAAGCATGACATTTTGAATAGAGCTATCATGAGATATGGCCACCTTACCAAGGCCAAGTACCTTACCCTTGGAGTTGTCTCCAAAAGTCACATACTTGCGTGGACCATCGTTCTTTGCAAGCTCTCGAAACATGTCTTTGTCTCCGGTCATGTGGTCGGTGCATCCACTATCAAGAATCCACTCTTTTCCGCCGGACATGTAGTCTCTCAGATTTGCCATAAGATTGAGACTCTTCATGATCTTGTCTAGCTCGGTGTCCGAATCGGAGTAATCATCATCATGCTCATGCTCATCATCATATTGACCCATAGATTGCTCATCATCAACACCTAGGTCAATTTGATAACTACTTGCATTAGTTTTGTCAATGTGACAATAATCTTCGGAATGCAATGCAAGAGCATTTCTAATTAAAACATTGATAAAATCGGGATCACCCTTCTTTTTCATAAGATCACGAAGCTCAAAGAAGCATTTATCAAAGTTGGGATCATTGGGGTGCATCATATCAAATTCAATAGTCTTGTATAGAATTTTATCAAGACCTCTCAAAGAGTAGTCCGGATAAAGTTCTTCCAAGAACTTCCACATAGCATAGGCACACTCAAAGTTTGTAACGAGCTTAAGCAAGTTATCGGGTAACCCTCTAATGATAAGATTTACAGTCCTAAGGTTACGAAGCAAATCAAGCTCTTCATCCATGGTAGGGTGCAAGGGATCAAAAGGAGGCACATAGGGGGTCTCAACATATTTGCACAAATTGTACTTCTTAAAGATAATAAGCATTTCAGACCTCCATAAGTTATAGGACACTCCATTAAGAATAGGCACTCTATGGCTAACACTCCCAAACGTAGACACGTCCATCTTCCTCCAATGGTGTGTAAACCAAAGCAATGGAGACCAAGGCTCTGATACCAATTGAGGGATCGAAGAAGGTGAGAGTGTCTAGAGGGGGGGTGATTAGACTACTCGACAAGATAAAAATTCTGTCTTTTATCAAGAACAGATTTTGGCAGATTTTGCATAACACACAAGTCAAGTAGCACACTACACATGCAATTCTAGAGTATGGGCAGCGGAAAGTAAATTGCACAAGTAGTAAAGAGAAGTGGAGAAGATCAAACGCAATTTGGAGACGCAATGATTTTTCCCGTGGTTCCGATAGGTGGTGCTATCGTACATCCACGTTGATGGAGACTTCAACCCACGGAGGGTAACGGCTGCGCGAGTCCACGGAGGGCTCCACCCACGAAGGGTCCACGAAGAAGCAACCTTGTCTATTCCATCATGGCCTACGCCCACGAAGGGCTAGCCTTACTCGAGGTAGATCTTCACGAAGTAGGCGATCTCCTTGCCCATAGAAACTTCTTGGTTCAACTCCACATCTCGATGACGGAGGCTCCCAAGCGACACCTAACCAATCTAGGAGGCACCACCCTCCAAAAGGTAATAGATGTTGTAGATGATGATGAACTCCTTGCTCTTGTGCTTCAAATGATAATCTCCCCAACACTCAACTCTCCTCACTGATTTGGCTGTGGTGGAAGAAAGGATTGAGTGGAAAGCAACTTGGGAAGGTTAGAGATCAAGTTTCATATGGTGGGAGTGGAGCAACTTGATCTCAACACAAGGGTAGGTAGTTCTCTTCTCAGAAATGTAAGGTAGGAGTGGTAGTTCTTTCTGATGGCTCTCTCCACGAATGAAGAGGGGGTGGAGGGGTATATATAGCCTCCACACAAAATCCAACCGTTACACACATATTTGAGCAATCTCGGTGGGACCGAAGTGGACAACTCGGTGAGACCGAAAGTTCAAATAATGTGAACGTTGGGGTTTTCGGTGGGACCGAAAATACCATCTCGGTTAGTCCGATTTGAGCAAAGACAGGAGCATGCCAGTTTCGGTGGGACCGACTTCATCATCTCGGTGACACCGATTTGATGACAGAAGGTTACAGAAGCTTGGCAGCCCATGTTTCGGTGAAACCGATTTCAAAATCGGAATATCCGATTTTTCTAGGGTTTGGCTTATGGCTGAGGTGGTTCATCTCGGTGTGACTGAGTTTGGATAATCGGTGGGACCGAGATTACTTATGAGTGTATATTGTAGTGAAGGTTGCTGATAGTTTAAGGAGACATATCACTAAGCACTTGAGCAACCAGATCATCAACACAACCTCATCCCCTTTTAATAGTATTGGCTTTTCCTATGGACTCAATGTGATCTTGGATCACTAAACCAAAAATGGAGTCTTGAGCTTTTGCCAATGCTTGCCTTAGCATTTTGAGGGGTCCACTTCTTCAGTCCTTTTGCCATGCCAATGTGATTGAGTTTCCTGAAACATACTTGATAAAAGCATTAGTCCAACCACAAAGTATGTTGTCATTAATTACCAAAACCACCCAGGGAGCAAATGTACTTTCAGCGTACCGCCCATGCTTTGAACCTCAACCTTTCTTGCAATGTAGTCAGCATTGGTTTGCGTTCGTGGTCCTGTCAATTGCCCAACTGTAATTTGTTACCTCACATAGCTGTTTTATCGTCTTTTGGGAGAGAGACATCACTAGTGAACATCATGAGACTCCGGTCCATATTACCATCATTGATCACGTCCACTATTTACTTTTCGCTATTTACTTACTATTGCAAAAACTATCTATCACTACTATCATTGCTTTTAACCCTTTGTGAACTACAAGACCGGAGGGATTGACAACCTCTCTGTACTCGTTGGGAGCAAAGTTATTTGTATCTGTGTGCAGGTCCACGTTGATTGCTAATTGCGCCGTTAGTAGTTGACACCTACTTGTTGAACCTAGGAGTCTCTGGGGATTCGATCATTGGCATCTTTGCTAGGGGAAAACACTTCTACTTACTGCATCTTACACCTTCCACTTGGGGTAACCAACGAGGGGTTCGAGGCCCATCAAGGAGTGTTTTCTGGCGCCGTTGCCGGGGACTCCACTCTTCAGGATAGGGGAGTTGCATGCTATCTTTTACCTTTGCTTTTTAGTCTTGTTAGTTTACCTTTCATTTTTGCTTTATTTCCTTTTATCGAAAATCACAAAAATAGTTATCTTGTTCTTTAGTTATCATTATGTCGGGTCCTTTTGTCTTTGACGAGGCAGAAGTTCTCACCTTTAAACAAAGAGGTGGGGAAAGATTGAAAGATGCTTGGTATAGAATTAATGATTCACAAAAAAGAGCCACCAAGAAGCAACCTACTACTATCTTGCTTAGAAATTTTTATGTTGGAATTACTTCTTGGAATAGGTTTATTCTAGATACTACTATCAATGGAAATTTCCTAGAGGCCCCAGTTTGGGAGTCTCTTAGTATTATTGAAAATCTTGTTGGGAGTCCCCCTGTTGTTAGCATTCGAGAGGACATCACCCTAGCTCACATTATGAAAAAACTTGAAAAAATAGAGCTAGAGATGCCAAGCACTAATAAGATGAATGAGTTGGATCGAAAGATCCAAGGGAATTTGAATAGACTTGATAGCTCCATGCATAAAATTTTCAAAATTTTGGAGACCGTCAAATTCCATGATTCTGACTCTTCTAGGATGGACAAGATTGAGGAAATATTTGATACCTTAGGAACTACTTTCTCCTCAATCAAAACCGAAAAGGTAGAAACTCCGGCAAAGAGGGAGCCTAAGTTCGTTCACGTTCCAAAGGCTCCCCGTTCTAAAAGCAATCCACCCATTGCCAAAGGGGTTGAAACTGTAAAGACTTTGGAAGAAACACCTATCGTTAATGAATTTATAAATGAATCTTCCCTTGACTTTTATCCTTTTGGTCTTCTACCTAGAAGTATCTCTATGAGGCCTTTATTTGAGAGTCCTCTTAAGACTAGTTGTATTATTGAAGAGCTTTTTGATGATCTTGATGATGGTTCAATTGATACAACTTGATCTATGCATTATGCCTAGCTTAAAGGCATAAAAGAAAGCGCTTTTGGGAGGCAGCCCACATGAATAATTTTTTTTGCTTTTGTTGTGTCTTGATGTTGTTTACTGCTGTAGCATCATCATTGTATCTTTGCTTTTCATATTTGTGCCAAGTATAGCCTCTGATTGCTAGAAAGTTCAAAAGTTGTGAGGTGTTGTCCAGGAAACAGATTCTGTCCTTGGATAGAAAAATTCGTATAAAATCACCAGATCATCTTTTTGGTCTGATTTTTTTCTACAGCGTTCTCTATATAATTGTCTTTCGTGCGTCAGTTCTGAGGTTTTTGATTTGAGTTGCAGAAGTATCCCGAAGAGGTCAATTACTGCCTGCTGTTCTGTTTTTCACAGATTCTGTCCTGTTTTGCCTTACCTTCACTTTGCAAATTAAGAACTTGCTTTTTCTTTGCAAAAACCTTTTGGCAATCTTGAGAAACAGTAGAACTTCAAGAATATCCTTATTTCCAGCAAGGTATAATTATTTTATTAAGGGTACTAACCTCGCTAATCATATTATGATGAGTTGTGTATGAAGGGAGTTTTCAAGTGTGCGAGGGAAGATGATAAAAAGATTCAGGAGTGTCAAGCGCTCAAGCTTGGGGATGCCCCCGTGCACCCCCAAGAAATATTCAAGGAGACTCAAGCGTCTAAGCTTGGGGATGCCCCCGTGCATCCCCTTCTCCATCAACACTATCAGTTCGTCTTTCGTTTCGCTATATTTTTATCACTTCATGTGTTATGTGCTATGCTTGGAGCGTCTTGCTTTTAGTTTTCTTTTTAGTTTTTCATAACGAGTCGGAACCCAGCATTCCTTTATGTGGGAGAGAAACACGCTCCACCTCTACCTAGAACATTACATGGAATTTTCATGTCTATCTATGCTGTGTGTGTTCTTTGTCTTTTAATAGCTACTATCATACTCTACTCTTAGTATTCATGCTTATCTTTCCAAGAGCTTTTATTTAGTTGGTTGCTTGAACTCTCTTTAATTACCATGCTCACCTTATTAAGAGAGCTTGCTTCCGTTGCATTGGTTAATGTGTCTATGATAAAGATGCTACTTGCATGATGGTGCTTAGTAGTTCAGGTTTTCTTTTGGTTAATCTCAAATAGCTGGGGGGTTCCCAATGTGTTATTGGAGTACCAAAATGATTTGTTTGCCTATGATATGGTATGGTTTAGTAATATCTTCCTTCGAGAATTTATTTTGATTGACTTGGCGTATGCTCACGCATATTCAAGACGGTAAAGAAAGTCTGTCAAGCCTTGATGATCTTTTGTTTCTAAGTAGCGATATAACTACCATGCCTGATTCAATATTGCTTTGTCGCTCTACATGATTATGAGCGTCATTGCTTTCTTAGTTGGGCGCTCCCAATCTCTTGCTAACCTCCACCTGCACTAAGCAAACTAACCATGCAATACATAGCTCATGGGAAAGTAGCCTAAAAACTATTGTGGTAAAGAATATGTTGCTTATGTATCTTATTTCTTATAAGTTGCCTGCTGAGCGGTAACCATGTTTCTAGGGACGCCATCAACTGTCACACTTTTGTTGAATATCATGTGAGTTGCTATGCATGTTCGTCTTGTCTGAAGTAAGAGTGATTTACCGTGGGTTGAATTAATATGCATATTGTTAGAGAAGAACATTGGGCCGCCAACCAAAGCCATGCATCATGGTGGAAGTTTTAGCTTGGACCTTAATCCTCAATCTCTTATGAGAATATGCTTATGCATTAAAGAGGAGTCCATCATCTATTTTCTATGTTGTCCCGGTATGGATGTCCTCAAGTTGAGATCTATCAAAAACGAGAAATCAAATGCGATCTATCTCCTTGGACCTTTGTACAGGTGGCATAGAGGTACCCCATTGTGACACTTGGTTAAAACATATGCAATGCAATGATAACCCATGGGGATCCGAGCTAATTAGGACAAGGAGCGAGCACTATTGGTATTCGATGCATGAGGCTTGCAACTTATAGGATGTTTTATGCATGACACATATGAAGTACTACTACCGTTGACACAATTGCTTCCATGTTTTCAAAATAAAAAGCTTTAACACTTAACTTTTCTTTTACTTTTATGTTAAAGCACCAACTACTGAGAGCATGATTGTCATTCTGAGTGTAATGTGCATTGTCCCAAAGTAGCATTGTCTTTTGCATGATTGTGATATTGTTTATTCTGAAATGATTGTATCTAGTCATCACTTAAACCTTGAAGGTGACCTTGCATTTATGTTTTGCATCACTAAAGGGGGCAAGCTAGATATCACTTTATCATATTTGCACATCATGTTCATTGCAAATCTTTTTGATGTTTCAGTTTCATATTGTAAAACTTTCAGTCATTTGTGATTTTCTCTTGAGGCAACTTAATTACTTTAGAATCATTGTCTCAGTAAGCTTTTGTCATATGACTATGAGAAAGTCCTATATGGTTAATAGCATGTCACCACAGAAATTATTCTTGTTATCATTTACCTACTCGAGGACGAGCAGGAATTAAGCTTGGGGATGTTGATACGTCCAAAACGTATCTATAATTTCTGCTTGCTCCATGCCACTTTTGGGTGATATTGCTATGATATTCATACACTTCCATACACTTTTGATCATATTTGGACTAACTTACTAATCCAGTGCACCCCAGTGCTAGTTTCTGTTTTCGGCTGTTTTTGTATTTCAGGTTTTCACGTTTCGAGAACTGCCCAGAAAAATCCAGAAAAATTATATAAAAAATCAGCGATCCGAAAACAACACTGCGTCCGAAGGGCAGCTTGGGGGGGGGCACAGGGGCTCCAGGCGCCCTGTGGGCGCCCCCCCCCCCTCGGCCGCGCCGGGGGGGGCGCCTGGGCCCCCCGAAACTCCCTCGGTGTCCTACTTTGGCATATATTTAAAGGACCCTCCGGAACCCTCAGAACAGGAACTCTTTTCGCGATCCCATCTCTATTCCGCCGCCGCCGCCGCTTCCAAGATCGGGAGCACCAGGAGAACTCTTCCCGGCACCCTGCCGGAGGGGAGGATCACCACCGGGAGCTTCTCCACCACCATGGACGCCTCCCGGATGACTCGTGAGTAGTCTCCCTTGGACCATGAGTCCATGACCAATAGCTATGTGATGTTCTCCTCCCGTTCTTGTGCTTCACTAATTAGTCCTCGTGAGCTGCCCTACATGATCGAGGCACCTATGTAATCCTTATGTTGTTGCTATGTTGAGTTTGCTGGGATCCGATGGATTATGAGATTATGTTCAGATTGATCTTGAGCAATATATTTGATTCACCTCTTTTATATTTTGGTTCATAAGTAATTCTTGCATGTTCTCCGTTCTTACTTATTGCTTTGGCCGAGTAGTAGGGAGTGACTCCAAGAGGGAACGTTATGCTCGATTGTGGGTTCATGCCCCTCGATGACTAGCTTGAGTGACAGAAACATGAGTCTAGGGGATGTGCTGTTGCCACAAGGGGGAAAACAACGGTGCTTGTGCCCGCGGGTGCAAGGATTGTTTACTTTACGCAAAGTTCTTTTAATGCAGTTGTCTGTTGCACTGAGTTTACACTATGGGTGGGACTCGCAACTTAATACCAGCGAGATGTTCTGGATAGATATCTCAAGGTGGATGATTAGTAGTAGATATTGATGGATTTCGGTCTACTTACTTTGGCGTACCGCCCATGCTTTGAACCTCAACCTTTCTTGCAATGTAGTCAGCATTGGTTTGCGTTCGTGGTCCTGTCAATTGCCCAGCTGTAATTTGTTACCTCACATAGCTGTTTTATCGTCTTTTGGGAGAGAGACATCACTAGTGAACATCATGAGACTCCGGTCCATATTACCATCATTGATCACATCCACTATTTACTTTTCGCTATTTACTTACTATTGCAAAAACTATCTATCACTACTATCATTGCTTTTAACCCTTTGTGAACTACAAGGCCGGAGGGATTGGCAACCTCTCTGTACTCGTTGGGAGCAAAGTTATTTGTATCTGTGTGCAGGTCCACGTTGATTGCTAATTGCGCCGTTAGCAGTTGACACCTACTTGTTGAACCTAGGAGTCTCTGGGGATTCGATCCTTGGCATCTTTGCTAGGGGAAAACACTTCTACTTACTGCATCTTACACCTTCCACTTGGGGTAACCAACGAGGGGTTCGAGGCCCATCACATTTGCAAAAAAAAGTGTGTCGAGCTAGTCGAAGGGTGGAAAGAAAAAATGGTGATATGAATGACTGCCCAAATACTAGAAAAGGTGGTTTTTATTTCCAATGAGATTGGGACGTCTATCCATACAATTCAAACTACCAAGGCATCTATTACAGGTACTTTTAGAAAAGGGAAAGTCTTTACGAATGAAAGTTTACGCGGGGCCTTAATGCATGGGTCGAAGCCTCTACTGTGCACTGCTGCACGTCTGTGCCTTTGCTTCTGCTGGGGAGGGCGGACTCCATAGAGAGGGAAGAGAGATCAGCGGACGGGCCCTTGTCTAGGAGCCTCGAGAGGTTGCCGCGATGTTCTAGCTTGATGCTCAATAGGTCCGAAAATGGCACCCGTTGTCATCCGAAGACGTGCTTGACCATGGTTCGGTTGAGCCATACACATGGCGTTTTAGTTTAGTTTAGGCCCCATGGTAGCCCATGGTATCTTGAGCGCAAAATTGTGCTGGCGAGGCACGTGGTGTGGGACTGGGGTGGGCATGCCGTGGGGAGCATGTCCCTATTTGCGTCGAGCGTGGGGAGGCTCCCTGTCGGTGTCAAAATCGATGGATCTCGGGTAGGGGGTCCCGAACTATGCGTCTGAGGATCGATGGTAACAGGAGGCAGGGGACACGATGTTTACCTAGGTTCAGGCCCTCTCGATCGAGGTAAAACCCTACTTCCTGCTATATTAGTATGAGTGAGTATGTGTACAAGAGTTGATCTACCTCGAGATCGTAATGGCTAAACCCTAGGTCTAGCCTATGAGGGTATTATGATTCTTCTATATCTCTCTAGCCTCTATGGACTAAACCCTCCGGTTTATATACACACCAGAGGGGCCTACGGTTTGTACATATCATCTTGCAGAGGAAGGAAAATCTACAGCCAAGCCTAAAACTTGCCATTACATGAATCCAGGAGTCCTATCCGGATACGAGAGACGATCTTCTATAATAATCTTCACGACCCACCAGTCCGGCCCACCAGGAGTTTGTCCGGCCACCTGAGGACCCCCCGATCCAGGACTCCCTCAGTAGCCCCTGAACCTGTCTTCGATGACGATGAGTTCGGCTTCCATATTGTCTTCGACATTGCAAGGCGGGTTCCTCCTCCCGAATATATCTTCTGCAAATAGATGGATTGTGTTCGGCTCTGCAAGATTAGTACAACCCTTAGCCTCGAAGGCAAGGCTCTTAAAGAAAATGAATAATGTGTCTCCACTGACAACTTTTGGGTGAAGCGTCGCGTCCAACCCACTAACATATCGAACCGTTTTATTTGGTCCTAGTTTCGTGTTTCGAGGTATATCCTCATTGACACGTCCCATCAGAATAGAGATCGTGCCTCCTTATTGTGGGATTCTTATCATTGTGACGTGAGCACCCACGCCGCGCATTACGCACAGCCGCTTTGGGAACCAGCGAGTTTTATGGCTAAGGTGGGGGCGCTCTGTATTCGCAGCGTTATAAAAGGACACCAATCCCTTTCATTTGCCCCACGCCTTCCTCAAGCTCGAGCTCTCCAATCTCCCTTGCCCCCGTACTCTCATCTCCTGCGCCCACAACTCCTCGTTCCTCAACCACTACTCCACTTCCCAGCAATGGATGGATCCGGTGCCAGAGGCAAGTGGGAGGCTTCCACGGTCACCGAAAAGACCGTGGAGGATCTATGGAGCGCGGGGTATCTCACCAGCGACATCACACGCCGAGTCCCACAAAGGGCCAGGTGATTCCCGTTCCTAAGGCGGGCGAGAGGGTAGTTTTTACTTCTCACTTTGTTAAGGGGCTAGGGTTTCCACTCCACCCGTTTGTTCGGGGTCTTTTGTTCTTCTACAGGCTAGATTTCCATGATCTAGCCCCGAACTCAATCCTTCACATATCCACTTTCATAGTGATGTGTGAAGCATTTCTGCGCATCCCCCCACACTTCGGCATGTGGCTTAAGACCTTCAACGTGAAGCCGAAGGTGGTTGACGGGGAACATGCGGAGTGCGGGGGCGCCATGATCATCAAGCTCCCGAATGCAACTTGGCCCAAGGGCTCGTTCGTGGAGACAAAAAAGGTCTGGCAACAGGAATGGTTCTACATCACCAAACCCCGCGACACCAAGTGGGCCGCGGAACCTGCTTTCAGATCCGGACCCCTAATGAGGTTGACCTCCTGGACCAAGAAGGGTCTGGACTGGGGGTCGCACACTGAGGTAACGACTCTCGTGGGCCGTGTGTCCGATGTGATCTCCAAGGGGCACCTGCTCTCCTTCGTGATCCAGGTGATGCTGACCTGGCTCGTTCTCCCTTGCCAAAGCCAGGATTCCTCCCTATGGGAGTTCGATCTGGCAAGAGATAAGCCCCTGAAGCATCTCTTCGGATCTATGCACAAAGAGATCTGGAAGCACATCTTCAAGAACCAGAAGGAATGGACCAAAGAGGACGAGGATGCGGGCTTCAGCCCTTAAGTTTCCGCTAGAGAGATAATAATGATCCTTGCCGAACACATACCCTTTCCCTTATTTAATGGTAATAGGAGTTGGAATTTTTACGTGATATACAAGGCTAGACGAAGAAGGCGTCCCAGATTAAGTGTCCAACGCCTTTGCTCGAAGAGCTAGCACTGCCTCTACTAACGGCGATGCTGGTTCCGGCGCCGTACAAGGCGCCGACCAAGAAGCCCAAGAAGACAAAGGGAAAGTAGGCCGGAGACATCCCCCGTCCTGCGGGCAAGAAGACCGAGGACCTCCACATTCTCTCCTCCGACGGGGTGGAGGAAGATGATGAAGAGGAAGAGGAGGAAGAAGAAATCCCCCCTGCACAAGGCAGGGGGGAAGAAGGGGGCCGTTGCTAACGCGGGTACGGCCGTGCCCCGGAGGAAACGAAACCTCGGAGCTAGTTCGAATTCATCCGAACATAGCTATGTGATGTAGCCCAGGGAAACCCATGCCCACGACGTAAGTCAGTCCGGACTCAAGTGCTGCATCTTTGTTTATTAAGTTTTTATGGCATTTTACTTAATATTTTTCTCCTGCTGACCTACAGCCCTCCCGATGTAAACCTCGATGTTACATCATCGGAGGGGAACTCTCTGGCGCCTAGGGAGGCGGAGAGTGACCCGCCAGTTCGAGCTCCATCGCCCGTAATCGGCGCGGACACCGAAGTGTCGTCCCAGCGGGTTCTCTCCGCCCAAGGAGATGAGGGCGGGGCAAGAGACAGGGCGGCCGAGGGTAATACCTCGGCGGCCGCTGACCATGGGGAAATGGCCCCCATGGAGACCGAAGACGTGGGGCCCAAACAATCCGGGCCCCCACCGAATACCATCCAGGAGCCTAGCGCGGCTCCAGGGTCCGAAGACCCGGCTCCTTGATGTCTACTACACAACCTTCTTCTTGTAGAAGTTGTTGGGCCTCCAAGTGCAGAGGTTTGTAGGACAGTAGCAAATTTCTCTCAAGTGGATGACCTAAGGTTTATCAATCCGTGGAGGCGTAGGATGAAGATGGTCTCTCTCAAACAACCCTGCAACCAAATAACAAAGAGTCTCTTGTGTCCCCAACACACCCAATACAATGGTAAATTGTATAGGTGCACTAGTTCGGCGAAGAGATGGTGATACAAGTGCAATATGGATGGTAGATATATGTTTTTGTAAACTGAAAATATAAAAACAGCAAGGTAGCAAGTGGTAAACGTGAGCATACACGGTGTTGCAATGATAGGAAACAAGGCCCAGGGTTCATACTTTCACTAGTGCAAGTTCTCTCAACAAGGATAACATAATTGGATCATACTACTAGCCCTCAGCATGCAACAAAGAGTCACTAATAGCGAAGAACAAACAAAGAGATTATGGTAGGGTACGAAACCATATCAAAGCTATTCTTTCTGATCGATCTTTTCAAGAGTCCATGGTAACGTTCAATCTATCATAGAGTTTGTACTAGAATAACACCTTAAGACACAAATCAACCAAAACCCTAATGTCACCTAGATACTCCATTGTCACCTCAAGTATCCGTGGGCATGATTATACGATATGCATCACACAATCTCAGAAACTTCTATTCAACCAACACATAGAACTTCAAAGAGTGCCCCAAAGTTTCTACCGGAGAGTCAAGAAGAAAACGTGTGCCAACCCCTATGCATAGATTCCCAAGGTCATGGAACCCGCAAGTTGATCACCAAAACATACATCAAGTAGATCACATGATATCCCATTGTCACCAGAGATAAACACGTGCAAGACATACATCAAGTGTTCTCAAATCCTTAAAGACTCAATCCGATAAGATAACTTCGAAGGGAAAACTCAATCCATTACAAGAGAGTAGAGGGGGAGAAGCATCATAAGATCCAACTAGAATATCAAAGCTCGCGATACATCAAGATCGTAGCATCTCAAGAACACGGGGGAGAGATCACACATAGCTACTGATACATACCCTCAGCCCCGAGGGTGGACTACTCCCTCCTCGTCATGGAGAGCGCCGGGATGATGAAGATAGCCACCGGAGAGGGATCCCCCCCTCCGGCAGGGTGCCAGAACGGGTGTAGATTGGTTTTCGGTGGCTACAGGCCTTCGGCAGCGGAACTCCCGATCTAGGTTAATTTCCGAAGGTTTCAGTATTTATAGGATTTTTTGGCGTAGGGCACAAGTCAGGGGCCCTCCGGGCCATCCACGAGATAGGAGGGCGCGCCCCCCCTACCCAGGGCACACCCCCACCCTCGTGGGCAGCCCGTGGCTCTTCTAGCCCAACTCTTTTACTTCAGGGGCTTCTTTTGGTCCAGAAAAAATCATCAAAAATTGGCATGTCAATTGGACTCCGTTTGATATTCATTTTCTATAAAACTCAAAAATAAGGAAAAAAATAGAAACTGGCACTAGGCTCTAGGTTAATAGGTTAGTCCCAAAAATCATATAAAAGTGTATATAAAAGCCCATAAGACATCCTAGAAGGATAATATAATAGCATGGAACAATAAAAAATTATAGATACGTTGGAGACGTATCACTCCTCAAGCGGGGGAGGATACGGCGGCACCCGGAGTTAATCCGGAGGCGCCGGATTCTATGGAGGGAGCACTGCGAAGTGCTCTCATCATTGAAGAACACCGCACCGTGATGGGTGCGGTGATGAAGAAGATTCACTCCATTAAGGCCTGGCTGGATGAAGCCTTTGACAGCCTTTTAACAGGCTTTGAGGTAAGCAATGTAATGATTTTAAGAAATTTTATTTGTTTTAAATACACATATATAACCAGTAGCCCCTGATGCTTTGTGTGATTCTGAAAAGAATCGGACGAAGTATCCATAGAGTAGCATATTTACATACATGAACTGTTGTGCATGCTTCCTTAGTTATGGCCACTGCGCGAGACACAGAGGTTGCCGAACTGAATCGGAAGCTCGGGGTGGCCATCACGGACCTTGACCGCATCAACCAGAGTTTTGATGAAACGCAAGGTATGCGGATTTTTTTATTTAAATGTCAATAAGACTTAATTGATTAAGTATGACTACAACCTCTAATATTGTATTATGTATTAAACAGTTGGCGTCGCCGAGCTCGAGGCCCTCAAGGATGAGGTTGCCAAGGCCAAGGCGAACAAGGCGGCCGCTAATAAAGCGACTGCTGATTTGGAGGCCGAAAAGGCGGAGTGCGAGAAGCACAAATCTCGGGCATCCGAAGTCGAGGACGAGCTCCAAGATGTAATCCGTAAGTGTGAGGCATCGGAGAAGAAGGCTTTGGAGCAGGCGACTGAGCTGTCTGCGGTAGTGAAATCTGCCCAGGAAGCGCGAGGTGAATCGCGCAGCGCTCGTCAAGAAATCAAGCAGGCACGACAGATAGCATCTGGTAAGATATTTCTCTTACAGAGCATCTTTAGAGGGCGGGAGTATATTGGGATGACACGATTGTGGAGTTCTCCAGGCGTGTTTGCTGATCTTCCAAGGAGCAGCGCAAACGCCACCCAGTATTTCCGAGCCCTGGAGGGGAACAACATGGAAAAGCTATTTTGGTCGTAGTTCGAGGCACCAAAACATCCGGTGCCCCTCAACAGTCAGATGAAGCGGTTTGTCAAGCTGCACAATATAGCGGGTTTGGCCATGAAGGACTTAATAGTCCGGCTATGGCCCGCTGAGCCAGTCCCGAGTAGTTACTTCGGATTGGTGAAGCGGCTCGTCGAGGCGAGTCCACGGGTCGACGCACTAACGCGTTCGGCCTGCATAAAAGGTGCTCGGATGGCCTTTGCTCGCATCAAGGTGCACTAGGCAAAGATGAACGTGGTGCATATAGCTACTGTTGGCCCGCCCGCAGCCAAGGAGCACCGCAAGCTGGAGAAGTACTTCGAGGACGTCATCGACGGCGCCCGCCTTGTAGAAAGCCAGTGTTCGAAGGATGTTGCCTTCGATTGATTTTATCCGGATGTAAAGACTAGGCTTATGAATCTGATGTATATATAACTTTTGCGCTATTTATAATATCAGCGTTTTTTACCTCTTGTGTGATTGTTTATCTTAAATCTGAAAGTTTCCAGTCATCGGCTTCAGCCCCCAAGTACATAGTACTGGGGTGTTCGCTCATATGCAAATACACTCTTTATCCAATGTCTTGGTCCGTATAGGAGGTGTATGCGGAGCGAACCAGGCAATCAGACTATGCGGCGTTATTCCTTTCACTTAGTCGTTGGAGTTTGACAAGTGGGGCTAGGTACTAGCCCCTGGTGTAGATAAAGTATCCAATTGCACTTGGCTGGGCGAAAAACCAACCCTTCGTATAACACGGGGAAGATCTCTATCGATCGTAGTATAAAACTAAGTCACCGGATTGCAGACCAGGTTCTCGCTTATCATGACAATAAGTTTTCGGCTTTCTCTACTGAGGTACTTGACCGGACTAGCCAGAAGTACTATCACAGTAGTTCTCCCTTTACACCCTAGCCTAACAATCGGGAACATAGGGGTAAGCACAGGAGCCGGGCAACCCAACTATTGACCCAAGACATGATTCAGAATTGATGCATATAATGCAAATATCCAGGACGTCGAACACTCCCTATAGTTGTTCGGTCTTTTCAGCATAAACCAGGGCTGACTATAGCCCCTGGTAGTAAACCCTTATTGACAAGGCACATATGGCAATCTGATGCGGGAAAAGAACATTCCATGGTGAGTGAATAAAACTCTGGACATAATATGAATAAAATTGTTCTATTAATACCCCTCTATAGTACGGCGAGCCACAAACTTTACAGATAATGCCGATGACCTTTTTTGGACATTTTACCTGCTAAAAAGGTATATAACAAGAAAGAGAAAAAATGTTTACATAGGGTCTTAATCTAAAAAAGAAACCTTAGTGCGGGTCCCTACTGCACGTCTGCGCCGTTTCCTCATATGTAATGTGTCCTTGAAGGTGTGAGTATGATGGTCGTCTGTAGAAAGGAACAAGTAAACCTTGAAAAGAATAAATCGATCCGGTGTGGCCATAACAAGTATGGTTCATTTAATGAACCTAAAGAAGGTAAGTTTAAATTTTGAATAGGGTCTAACCAAACTATGGACTATATGCAGGTGCCCCCGGTCGTCGCCCAAGGAATTTTCAAGGCATAATTATGTACTCGAGGCACATATGCTATCACCTTATGGGGCAGTCGACGAGGGCGTAGCTGTCAATCTTGCTCAGGTTCATCTGAGCTGCCGCACTGAAGCGTGTGCCAGACACGTTTAGCTGTGCCCGTTGTTGATAGATTATCTGGTTTGAATAGGTTGCATTGGACTTCGGTCGCTAAGGCCGCAGTGGCCTCCTCCATACGGAGAGAGCGCTCCATATTTCCATTGACTGTGATAACGCCACATGGTCCAGGCATCTTGAGCTTTAAATAGGCATAATGCGGGACTGCATTAAAGCGGATGAAGGCCGTTCTTCCGAGTAGAGTGTTATAGCCACTTCGGAACGGTGCTATGTCGAAGAGTAGTTCTTCGCTTCGAAAGTTGTCGGGAGAACCGAATACAACCTCTAATGTTAAAGAGCCTGTGCAGCGAGCTTCAACGCCTGGTATCACTCCTTTAAAGGTCATGCGGCTTGGCTTGATTCTTGATGGGTCGATCCCCATCTTGTGGACAGTGTCCTGATATATCAGGTTGAGACTACTGCCGCCATCCATAAGGACTCGGGTTAGATGGTATCCATCTATTATTGGGTCGATCACTAAGGCAGCCAAACCCCCATGCCGAATACTAGTCAGATGATCCCCGCGATTGAAAGTGATCGGACAGGCTGACCATGGGTTGAATTTTGGGGCGACAGGCTCAACGGCATAGACATCTCGGAGTGCGCGCTTGCGCTCCCTCTTTGGGATATAAGTGGCATATATCATGTTCACTGTTTTGACCTCCGGTGGAAATTTCTTCTGTCCCCCTATATTCGGCTGGCAAGGTTCATCCCCGCCTTCGCTCTGAGGCTCCTTCCCCTTGTTTTCGTCGCTTAGCTTGCCAGTCTGCTTGAAAACCCAACAGTTACGGTTGGTGTGATTGGCAGGTTTTTCTGGGGTGCCATGGATTTGGCAGGGCCTGTCTAATATCCTGTCCAAACTTGATGGAACATCTTTGTTGCCTTTAAATGGCTTGTTCTGTTGACTGGGTCTGGAGCCACTGAATTCAGCGTTTACCACTGTATCATCTGGGCTCCCAGAATTGCTTCGACGTTTGTTTTTGTTACGTCGTGGCTTTTCATTGCCATCCCTGGCTTCGGATGTTCCAGGGTCACTAGTGCTGCTACGAGCTAACCAGCTATCCTCTCCCACGCAAAAGCGAGTCATGAGTGGAGTTAGGGCTGCCATTGTCCTCGGCTTTTCCTGTCCAAGGTGTCTGGCTAGCCATTCGTCCCGGATATTGTGCTTGAATGCCGCTAAGGCTTCGACGTCCGGGCAGTCGACGATCTGGTTCTTCTTAGTGAGAAACCGGTTCCAAAGCTTGCGGGCTGACTTCCCGGGTTGTTGGATGATATGACTTAAATCGTCGGCATCCGGGGGCCGGACATAAGTCCCTTGAAAATTGGCCCGAAAAGCGTCCTCAAGTTCTTCCCAACTCCCAATGGAGTTTCCTGGGAGGCTGTTTAGCTAGTGTCGAGCTGGTCCTTTTAGCTTGAGGGGTAAATATTTGATGGCGTGGAGATCATCTCCTCGAGCCATGTGGATGTGAAGAATAAAATCTTCTATCCCGATGGCAGGATCCATCGTTCCATCGTACGCTTCAATGTTCACGGGTTTAAACCCTTCTGGGAAATCATGACCCATCACCTCATCGGTAAAGCATGGAGGGTGTTTAGCTCCTTTGCATCTTGCTATATCGTGGCGTATGTCCGATGGTTGTGGTGTTCGGTATTGACCCCGAACTGGTATGTCACCGGCGTGATTGGCTTGATAGCCGCCGTCCCGTGCGGGAGCTCGGTCTCTGGGTCCGAATATAGACCTGGTCTTGCTGGCTTTTTTGTTTAGGTCCTCACGCATATCATGTTTTCGGACTTGGGCTGCACCCTCCTTTCCTTTATGGGGTGGGGGCTTGTTTACACCATTGCTAGCGACTCTATCCCGTCCGCGAGGTGGTCGGTCCAGCTTGTTGGCGGTGTTATTTTTGGGTGGGACGGGCGCAACGGCCTCGTCGTCGAATTCGGGCAGCAGCTTGCGCTTGAGATAGCCTTTGGTTTGGCTGTTAAATCCATGTTTCTGTTCGGCGTCTAGCACCTCATTCCATCTATCATTGAGCGTATCTTGTGCAGCTCGAAGCTATCTCTGTTGCTTTTTTTAAGCTCCGTGCAGTGGCTATAAGCCGCCGATGGAAGCGTTTTTGTTCGGAGGGTTCTTCTGGGATGGTATATTCATTGTCATCCATGATAGCCTCTTCTTCGGAGACCGTTTCATAGTCACCGTCCTCGGCATCACTGTCATCGGACTGCGGCTTCGGACTCTGTTCGTCGTCCTCTCGCTCCTCCTACTCTATCGTAGGATCTGCGGGGTCTTCGGCTTGTTCTCGAATATCACCGTTATTAGTCACCGTGTTGCTGTCCTTTCCTTTACGGGATTTTGTTCAGCGTTTTGGACACCGACGCTTGGGAGGTTCTTCGGCGGGTTTATCCTCTACGAGATTGTTTTCGCCGTTGCCTTCCACCTCTTGGGGTTTATCCACCATATATACGTCGTATGAAGACGTAGCTTTCTACCGCCCTGTTATGGGCGGGCTTTGATCTGTATCTGCTTCAGCTTCGAGGTCCATCCCGTCGAAGTCTTCTGAAGCGTAGTCGAGTAGATCGGTTAGATCTTCAACCGTGGATACCAAGTGGGTGGTGGGTGGGGAACGAAATTCTTCATCCCACTGGGTATAGCGCGGCTGTTCATCAGCCTCCAGTTTGAACCAGATATAATGCGGCTGTGTGCTCTCGTCGAAGGAGAGAGATCTCAACGACCTTAACATGTCGCCAAGTAGTGAGTGATGGAAAATGTCCGCAGCACAGAATTCGGCGATAGGCGCCTGATTGGATTTGAGGGGCGCAGTTACGCGCAGTTCGGAATGAGAGACCGGAGCCGAGTCCGGGGTTCCGGTAACACAGACCTCATCAGTTGGGTCCGTGTTCGGCTCCAACGCCGTAGAGTCTGCAGCTCCCGTGGTGGGGTTGAGCTTCCCATCTTTGGGTGACGCAATCTGTTCTAGATCTAGGGCCAGAGCTGTTGCAGGTGCTATTTCCTAATCCAATAACAGAGTTAAGTAATGATCATCGTGGTGGCAGAGGGGGGTTGTCGCTGGCTCGAATCCAGTGAAGATCAAGTCTCCACGGATATCAGCAACGTAGTTCAAGCTACTGAATCTGACATGATGGCCAGGGGCGTAGCTCTCGATCTTCTCAAGGTGGCCTTCAGTGTTGGCACGAAGCGCGAAGCCGCCGAACACGAAGAGTTGGACGGGAGGGAAAATACCCTTGACGTCGCCGTTGCAGTTTACGACGTGATCCATCCGTCCTTCCATCGACGACATAGTGGAACTCTCAATGAAAGCACCAATGTTGGTGTCAAAATCGGCGAATCTCGGGTAGGGGTCCCGAACTATGCGTCTGAGGTTCGATGGTAACAAGAGGGCGGGGACACGATGTTTACCCAGGTTCATGCCCTATCGATTGAGGTAAAACCCTACTTCCTGCTATATTAGTATGAGTGAATATGTGTACAAGAGTTGATCTACCTCGAGATCGTAATGGCTAAACCCTAGGTCTAGCCTATGAGGGTATTATGATTCTTCTCTATCTCTCTAGCCTCTATGGACTAAACCCTCCGGTTTATATACACACCGAAGGGGCCTAGGGTTTGTACATATCATCTTGCAGAGGAAGGAAAATCTACACCTGATCCTAAAACTTGCCATTACAAGAATCCAGGAGTCCTATCCGGATACGAGAGATGATCTTCTATAATAATTTTCACGGCCGGCCCACCAGGAGTTTGTCCGGCCACCCGAGGAGCCCCACCCCCCACCGATCCAGGACTCCCTCACTCCCTGAACGAGGAAAGGGCTCGAGCCCATTTACCAGCTACTCGGGCCTTCATTGCGGGCCGGTACCTTAGCCCTTCGATGCTGGTGTGGTCTGCAGCTGCCAGAGCTGCAGTGTGTTCCTCATTCGGAGTGAGCGCTTCATATTGCCGTTGACCGTGATGACGCCCTTGGGTCTGGGCATTTTCAATTTAAGGTATGTGTAATGGGGGGCAACATTGAAATGAGGAAACGTTGTTCGGCCAAGGAGGGTCTGGTAGCCGCTGCGAAAAGGGACAATATTGAAGATCAAGTCTTCGTTGTGGAAGTTGTCCAGCGATCTGAACATTACTTCTAAAGTCAGGGTGCCCGAGTAGCGGGCCTCTACGCCTGGGATTACCCCTTTGAAGGTAGTGTTACTTGGTTTGATTCTTGAGGGATCAATTCCCATTTTCCTCATTATATTTGCATAAATCAGATTGAGGATACTGCCTCCATCCATAAGGACTTTGTTTGGTTCAATTCTGCAATGTGACGTTCAATTGTTGTGGGTTCATTTTTTTATTGTCTACCATGTGAGAAACAAATCGAATTTGGTTGTACTAAATACATGAGAAACAAATGCAATTGCTATATTTCCAAGTTGTTAAGCATGCTTGGTTTGGTTAACTGTCTGATCTTCAATTAGGAGTATGTTATATTGTGTAATGTGGTTCTCAGTTAATGTTTGGTTCATTTGTTATGGTGTTTAGTTAACTGTTTTGTTCAATTCTGCAATGCGATGTCCAATTGTTGTGGGTACAATTTTGTATTGTTATGCATGTGAGGAATAAATCGAATTTGGTTGTACTAAATACATGAGAAACATATACAATTGCTATATTTCCTAATTCTTAGTCATGCTTGGTTTGGATAAATGTCTTTTCCGTGTGGCTCGATTTAATCTTTTGAATCTGCAATGTGTTTATTTTTCATCAACATATTTTACTGATAGCATGCTAGCTCTCACTTAACCTGATCAATAACTACCTTATATGTGCTCAGGGAAACAATGGGAAGCACTGAGGTATACAATCGAGGTTTGCACATGCATGGTCATTTGTCTAATAGCACATTATTGCAGTGTTCAAGAAAGTGTTTTAAGCGACACTTAAGCACGATTAGGCACTGAGCGATGGCAATCCGCTTCGCTTTTGCCATAAGCGGTAGATTAAGCATTTTTTTATATAAATTTGACCAAAATTTGGCCATTTTTGTACTAGTTATGCTGGTCTGCTTGCGCAATAATGGCAATGTGCTATTTATCTTATTACTAGGCTATGTTCAAGAACTATTTCCTCCATATGTTGGCAAAATTATGTCCACATGATATCTATTAGGTTATGTCTATTTGTACAGAACTTCATTTTAGTTGTTATTTTTCCTGTTATGCGAACTTGATATGTATTTGCTATCGTGTGAACTATATTTCAGATGTTGTTTTCAATTACCCATGTGCCATGCTTCCTATTCATGTGTGTATTATTCAAAATCTGTCAAATTCTAGCAAATTTCAAAAAAATGCTTAAGTGCGATTAAGCTACGCGTAAGCACTCATTGCTTTAAGTTTTGGCCTTCCGCTTTGCTTATGCTTCCGCTTTTTTGAACATTGCATTATTGTGCAATTGCAGGAACCATTCTAATATTTAGGTTTTTAAAAATTTGGTATTGCACATGTAGGTCTTGCGATAAGAGGTTTTGACCAACTGTTCGGCCCTTTTGCATAAGGAAAAATTAGTTATCCATGAATATGAGTCAAGTCGAGAAACTCAAAAAGATTGTTAGGATAAAGAAACTAGCGACAAAGAACAACAAGATCTTTGTATGTACAATGAAGAAGACATCAATGCACTACAGGATGGTACTAACTATTATACCTTGTCTTTTTGTATTCCTTTGTGCCATTTCAAATCTAGAGAAGATATTTATGCATATCCTTGTTTTCAGGCCTTTCCAAAGCAGTTCACTGATGATTATCTCTCAAACCACCTGTATGGTCAGGAGGCGAGGAAGGTATTCATACAACACCCACAGTACAATATTGAAGTCTTCCTGAAGAGGACGAAGGATGGACGGTCAATCATCCATAAGCATTGGCCTAAAGTTGCAAAGATTTTCGACATCTATGAAGGCTCAATATTCGCCTTCCGCTTCAGCGGTTTTCCAGACGAGATTCATCTGTCTATCTACCGTCTATGATGCTAATTTTTGAAGGTTATAGATGTTGCATGTGAAATGTGGTGTTGGTGCAGTTGTGTAGCTTGTTATATGCATATATGGTGTAACTGGGTGTTGAAGCTATATGATGTTGTACTCTGATGTATTTCAATTATGAAATCATGGTTATGTAATACAAAAATAAAATATTTTGTGTGCTTAATATGAAATGTCAATTTGATTAATAAATGTATTATTCATAATAGGCCAATTAGCATGCTAATTGGGGTTCCAATTGCAAAAAATTATCGAGGAAACACCGTGGGCCATGACCTCAGACAACGCACACAGTTTCTAGGAAGAAAACGTGTTGGATCAATGAACAATCACACACGACTTTCTCTTGAAAATTGTTTGCGTTAGGCCACCTTGCGCAAATGTTTTCCACATAAAAAGTGTGTTATGGACAGCCTATGCCACACGGTTTCTTCTATGCACCGTGTGTGATGCATTCAACAATGCAAAAAAATGTTAGTATCATCTGCAATTGCAATGCAATCACAGACGATCTGATGGGGAAAATTGTGTGTGATGTACGTGCGAACGGAAATGTTTGTCTAAGATTCATCGTGTGGTATGTGCATACGAATGGAAACGTTCTTCTTGGGTTGACTGTGTGGGATGTACATACAAATGGAAATGTATTTCATGGATTGACTATGTGGGTTGTACATATAGAGGGAAACGCTTCACTAGGATTCACTGTGTGGGATGTACTTGTTGGGAAACATAGCATGCAATTTCGAAAAAAATCCTACGCTCACGCAAGATCTATCTAGGAGATGCATAGAAACGAGAAGGGGAGAGTGTGTCCACGTACCCTCGTAGACTGAAAGCGGAAGTGTTTTATTAACGCAGTTGATGTAGTCGAACTTCTTCTCGTACCGACCAATCAAGCACCGAACGTACGGCACCTCCGAGTTCAGCACACGTTCAGCTCGATGACGTCCCTTGAACTCTTGATCCAGCAAAGTGTCGAGGGAGAGTTCCGTTAGCACAACGGCGTGGTGACAATGATGGTGAAGTGATCCGCGTAGGGCTTTGCCTAAGCGCTACGTGAATATGACCTGGAGGCGTAAACTGTGGAGGGGGCACCGCACACTGCTTGGAACAACTAATGTGTGTTCTAGGCGCCCCTCCCCACGTATATAAAGGAGGGGGGAGGGAGCCAGCCCTAGGCGCGCCCAAGTAGGAGGAATCCTACTTGGGCTCCAAGTCGAGCTTTGTAGACAGTAACATTACCATCAACGTCAGTCTTCTTTTTGAAGATCCATTTATTCTCTATGGCTTGCCGATCATCGGGCATGTCAACCAAAGTCCATACTTTGTTCTCATACATGGACCCCATCTCAGATTTCATGGCCTCAAGCCATTTTGCGGAATCTGGGCTCTCCTCATAGTTCATAGGTTCCTCATGGTCTAGTAATGTCGTGGAATTAGCACGGCAGATGACCGGTTTAGAGGACTTAGGTGTGAGGCCATCACGCGGGTTAGCTTGAAGAGGTTAAAAGCACACAAAGGACACAGAGGGTTTATACTAGTTCGGCCCCTTCTATGAAGGTAAAAGCCTACGTCTAGTTTGGTGTGGTATTGCTTGGGCGTCGATGAACAGGGAGCGAATCGCTTGCCTGTGTTTTGCGCTGTTGTTTCTTGTCCCTGAACCGTCGCCGGGTCGTCCCTTTATATAGGTGGAAATGCCCGGTCCGGTTTACAGAGTCCCGAGGCCGGCTCATAAATGTGTCCACCTCAGTCTCTACTCTTTCTATCTTACATCCCAAGTTACATGATATGACGGTTTACAAACCGTAGGCCTTTACACATGGGCCCTAAACCTCTATGGGTTGTAATCTCTTGTACATATTCTACTGGGCTTGTGACAATACAACTATATCAGTGTAATCCGGATCTTCCTGGCCGGTTTACACCTGCTAGTAATATCCCTGACATTAGGCCCCAGATTGATTTGAACTTGTTCATATCAGTCTTCTAAGTCTTACATAAATTTCCTCCCTGCAGTTTATCTGCTTTATAAACCGGCCATGACGTCAGCTCCTGGAATCGCCTTAATCCGTCGTGATGTCATCTCTGCACTTAACGCTCACCTCTGTCTGTTACCTTTATTAAATGTCGTATCGAAAATCGAGGCGACAACGCGATCTTTATCCAATCTCTAACCTCCTCGATTCCTGTGCTTACCGTTTTCACCTCTTCAGCTTATAAATACCACTGGGGCATGCCTCTTTTCCCCTTCTTCCTTCATCTTCCTCCATCTCCATTGCTCGAAGCTCCGCCGCCGCTCTTCGTGCTCATCGTCGTCCTCAAGCCAGACCACTGCATCACCCTGAACGTGACTAGAGCACTTCACCGCCGCCCTCTACTTCGTCAGGTACTCTTTCTTCTTCCCTGTAGATCTCAATCTAGGGTTTCATCCGTAGCTCCGCCATGAAACCTTGAAGCTTTTGCTGTTCATCCCCATAGGTCAGCCTTGCCGTAGATTCGAACTTTGTTTAAACTCGACCTGAAACCATGCGCTCCTGCTCCGTCCTCATGTCTTTAGTTCTTCTAGTTTATCAGTTTAGATTTGATCTGTAGAGAACCTCCGCGGCCTTTCTTGTATTTATTCCATCTTTTTCCTTGCGCCTTAGATCCAAATTTACCTTGTCTTTCTGTGAAAACTGTTTCTTCGTATTTTAGATCTGTAGCTCATCTCCCCGGTTTAGCCATTCTTGCACGTCATATGTTTTACTGACGGTTTAGATGTAAGCCCGTATTCCGTAATTGATGGTTTATCCTTTGCTTTTCCATCATCACGAACCGGTAGCTCCTTCACTCATATTTGCCTCCGGATTAGTAATACCATTATTCCCTTGCTTAAACCGGCAATTAGGTCCATAACTTTATACAATGCCCCGGCTTATGCTTTAGCAATTGGTAAACCGGGTTTTGCACTGTACTTTTCAGCACTTCTTTATTCCAAACGATGGCCAAGCAGTTCGTTGCTTGCAACTGGGCTCCTTCCCGGATCACGGAAGATGACTTAGTTAAAGCGGCCTCAATTGGCGTCCTGGGCCCCAAGGAAAATTTACACTAGCGAGCTCCTGAAGGGGAATGCCCTCCTGCGCCTAAGGAGGGAGAAGTTGTAGTTTTCTTTGATCACCTGGCCCGGGGGTTTAGTCCTCCCGGTTCAAAATTCTTCCGGATGAACTAGCTGCCTTTCAACTCCACCCTCAGGATGTTGGCCCAAATTCTATGTCAAACACCTGCAATTTTCGAGTCTTCTCAGAAGCATATCTTCAAGAAGAACCATCAGTGGACCTTTTCAAAGACTTTTTCCATCTGAACCGGCGGACGGAGTTTACTGACGGGCCGCATCAGGAATTGGGCGGCGTCAGTATCCAAAAGAGAAAGGATGTGAGTTTCCCTCATGCCGCCCTTCACAGCCACCCCAAGGAATGGAACCAAACATGGTTCTATTGTAGGGACACTTCACCTGAAGGAGAGAACCCGCTGCCGGGTTACCGCGCCAATCGCGTGGCGACGGATCACCCTTTGCTGCAACGCCTCAGCGCCCCGGATCGTGCCTGGTTTGCCCCTCAGCTTTCTAAGCTCAGGGCCTTCGTAGCCAACGGCTTAACCGGAGTCGACTTTGTTCGTTGTTGGCTCTCTTGGAGCATCCTTCCATTAAGTCGGCACTCAGGTCTGATGTGCAAGTACACTGGTAAACCGGATGATCCTCAGCGCCACATTGACATAATACTTCCTGAAGACGAAGTTACTGAGTCCGCGAAGTAAATGTTAAATGTCTCTTTGGAGGAGTGCAGCCGGACTGGCTTAGCTCCGTTCTCCGAAACCAATAAACCGCCAGCAGTAAGTCCTTCCTGATCTTTTCCTGTTTGTTTTAATCCGGCCATATCAATTATCTTGCATTTATTTCCTATCTTCTGCACATGGCAACGATACCTTCTAGAAGAGGAAAACTCAAGATAAACCGGCCAAGCAACCACGCCGAAAAACTTATGCTATTAAGAAGAAGAAGGCTGTTGCTGCCTCCGGTTCACATCCTGAGGAGGATGACCCGGATTCGGAGGTACGAATTAAACCTTATATGCTTTAATCTCCCTTTATCCAAATTTATGTTAATAGTGCATTTCCACAGGATCTGGCGGAAGGAAGTAAAGCGGCGGGAGTTGAGGTAATTTCTCTCTCTTCTGACTCAGAGCCGCTGCCCCCCAAAATCCACCGGGTGTCCCGGAAATATCCCTTTTCTCATCCTTACGCTCAATTGGATCCCAACTTTCTTTTGAAGAAACAACAGCATGAAGCACGCCGGACCACGCGCCATAGTGGCCATGTGGTGGAGTCATCCGGAATACCTCTTACGCCAGCACGCAGGCGTCGCTCCGAGGTTTTACTTTCTCCAACTCTTCTTCATCCAAAAGCCGGCCTCATACGTAAACCGCTTAAACCGTCTGATCCTAACTATCAGGAGGCTCCTTTGTCCTCTTCCGGCGAGTCAACTGCCACGCAGGTCCCCGTGCTGAAGACCGTGCATGGGTAAGTCCCTTTCTCAAACATCCGATTTACCTTTATGTTTGTAACTTCATGATTCTTATTGTTCCTTTGATCTTTACCAGAAAGCCGAAGCCTAGTAAGAAGGCGAAAGCAAATAAAGCGGCTACTGAAACCACTATCGCTGAACTGGCTGATGACCCTGAAGCGGCTATTCTTCCAGAAGATATCCCTGAAGCTCAGTTTGAGGATCCTATTCCTATGAATCGTGACAATGCCGCTCCAGGAGATGATAATGCGGCTGAACCGGCGAGCCCTGTCTGGGTTAGCTCTCCTCGGGCTAGCCCGGCTCCTGTCAGCCCGGCGCCTACTGCTGTCCCTCTCCAGCCAACTGCCGCTTCATCCGCGGATGTTGAGATAACCGGTTTAGGCTTCACTGCTCCCACCGAGCGTGTCATTTTGGCCAGGCATACTGCCAAGGAGGAAAAGCTTCAACAAGACAAAGGCAAGTGGAGCACAGACTTATCTAGCTATGCCCAGTTGAGTGCCCAGGAACTTCATTCCGGGTATCTGAACTGGCTCTTTACCAGCCGCGAGTATGAAGCCGGATTGGTTAATATGATGAAGGATAAGTATGAGGTAACTTTCTTTCCTTTTACTTGCCTCTGTTTTGTGTTCTTGCAATCATGTCTTCAGGCCATAGTAGCCCCCAAGTGCCGGCTTAGCTTCATTGTAGGTGAACCGGGACTTCCATTGTGTCTGAGAATAAACTTACATTAGCCCCCAAGTGCCAGGGGTATAACTTGTTTTATGCGCTTGGGACTTGTCTGAATTTCTCGTTCGTTACTTCAATTGCACATTAGCCCCCAAGTGTCAAGTGTATAGCTTGTTATATGCTTGATACTTGATTGATCCGTTTATATTAACTGTGCCTGCCAAAATGAAACTAAAAAGATGTCCTGGTGGTTTACCACCGGACCTATTACACTGCTCCGATAGATATATATATCAAAGGAATAACTGTTTTATACCAAAGATATCTCATACCTCTGATTATGTGTGCTTGACATCCTTAATCCGGTAGGCATAATTTGAAAACGTAGATGCTGATGAGGCTCTTGGCTCTCTTGGCTTTTGCTTGATGACTGATCCGGGTTATAATGAACGCCGGTTTAACTTATGCTGGTGTTCATGACCCAGACTTTTAACTCATGCTGGTGTTCATGACCCAGACTTTTAATTTTGCAGATATATGGTCAACTTTGCAGTTGCCCAATCCCGGATCAATAGACTTGGCTAAAAACAAAAACTTATAAAATCATAGAAACAAAACAATTTTGGCAAATAAGACCATGTAGTCGAGGCTTTTTACGAGCTGCCAGGCTCCAAATTCGAGGCTTTTTACGAGCTGCCAGGCTCCAGGCTTTTTATGAGCGGCCTTTAGGCTCTAGGCTTTTTACGAGCTGCTAGGCTCCTAGGCTTTTTACGAGCTGCCAGGCTCCATACTTGACGCATCAGGGGCGCCGGTTTAGGAGGCCGGGTACCTATGTTTGAGTTGCGCTGTGCGACAAACCCTCTTTGGTCCCTTAATAAGTAATTGTCCTACATATCAAAATATACAGATCAAAGCAATTTGTTTTCTTGATGAAAATGATATATATCAAGAGAAATAAACTTTATATGGATATCACCTGAGCAAATTCCCATACGATACTTCTATTCAAAAAAAATGGCTGATTGATACGTCCAAAACGTATCTATAATTTCTGCTTGCTCCATGCCACTTTTGGGTGATATTGCTATGATATTTATACACTTCCATACACTTTTGATCATATTTGGACCAACCTACTAATCTAGTGCACCCCAGTGCCAGTTTCTGTTTTCGGCTGTTTTTGTATTTCAGGTTTTCACATTACGAGAACTGTCAGGAAAAATCCAGAAGAATTATATAAAAAATCAGCGTTCCAGAACCTACCTTGCGCACGAAGTACAGCCGGGGGGAGCACCAGGGCCCCAGGCGCCCTGGCGGCGCGCCCCCCCTAGGCCGTGCCGGGGGGGCGCCTGGGCCCCCCGAGCCCCGTCTGGTGCCCCCCTTTGGCATATATTTAAAGCGTGTCGAGGAAACCCTGATTCCAGACCCCTTTTCTCCAGACGCGATTCCGATCTCCGCCGCCATCGCCATCAAGCTTCGGGGGACCAGAATTCCTGCGCCGGCACCCTGCCGGGACGGGGAAGTGCCCCCGGATTCATCTCCATCGACGTTGCTTCCTCCCTCCATGATGCGGGAGTAGTTCTTCCTCGGGGCTGAGGTTCTTACCAGTAGCTATGTGGTCAATTCTCTCTCCCATGATGTGATCTTCGTTGTGATCATAGGCTATGTTAATCTAGGGTGATCCCATGATATTTCCCCTTCCTCTATGTATTGGATTGATGTACTCACTTGTCTTTATCTAGTATAATCCCCGAGACCAAGGTGACAGCGGTCTATTGGACATGGATTAGAACAATATTTTCATGAGTGATTTCCTCTCTTGTGTGTTGATTGAAGATTGAGAGTCTCTTGGTGCTTGTCTTTGACTATCCTTCAGATATGTTGTGGTGATTGTGGGACTCTCTTTGGATGGCCGCGGTGACATTGGGAAATCCTTAGATTGAGAACTACGAACTTTGAGGTGTGCTTTTGTAGCCCTACATAATTCTCGTCCTCTCTTGACCACGAAGGAATGACCTCCGCGTGCGTCCCCTTTGCATGTTTTATGGGAAATATCATGTGATTCGATTATGTTAATGTTGTTGGGAGTTGCCACTAGTGAAAGTATGAAGCCTAGGCCTTGTTTCCACCATTGCAATACCATTTGTGCTCACGTTTACCACTTGTTTGCTTGCTGCACTTTTTATTACAGAATTATATTACTTTGCTTTGCCACTCCTATCATCCATATTTTACCATCTCTTCGCCGAACTAGTGCACCTATACAACTCCTAGTTGTATTAGGTGTGTTGGGGACACAAGAGACTTCTTGTATCTTAGTTGCAGGGTTGCTTGAGAGAGACCATCTTCAACCTCTACTTCCCTGAGTTCGATAAACCTTAGGTTATCCACTTGAGGGAAATTGCTGCTGTCCTACAAACCTCTGCGCTTGGAGGCCCAACATAGTCTACAAGAGTAGAAGCGTGTGTAGACATCAAGCTATTTCTGGCGCCGTTGCCGGGGAGCTGAGCGCTTGAAGGTATATCTTTAGATCTTGCAATTAAATCTTTTTGTTTCTTGTTTTTATTTCACTAGTTATGCTTATGGACAACCTTGTTATTGGATCGTTGCTTGCGGGAAGACGCCCCACACCTGTGGTGGTTGCTCCTCCCCCTACTGAAATTGTGCCCTATAAAATACCAGCTGGTATTATCGATTATGTTTTGGTTAATCGTTATGCAGGAGACAGACATCCCGGTGAACACTTGCTATATCTGTCACAACTATGTTCATTATTTAAGCTTGCAGGTGTATCAAGGGAGTTTGTCATGAGGAAATTGTTCGCCGTATCACTTATAGATAAAGCTTCAAATTGGTATAAGCTTCTCGATAACTCGCACTTGCTTGATTGGCAAGAGCTTGTGTCTCTCTTTTATACTAAGTTTTATCCTCTTCATGAAATTCATCGAGACAGGAACTATATCTATAACTTTAGGTCTCGTGACGGCGAGAGCGTAGCTCAAGCTTGGGGGAGACTGAAAACGTTAATGCTAAAAAGTCCTAACCATGGGCTCCCCAAAGATGCTTATGTGGAGAGTAAGAGTACCTTTTTGCATGTGGATCATGGTAACAATGCTTTATGTGATGCTTATATTGTTGAGTTTATTCGTGATCCCACTGAAAATTATTATGAGAAGGGAACATATGCTTATAGATATTTCAATAATATCAAGTTCCCTCTCTTTATGTTGAAGGTTTTGAAGCTGCACTTGTTTTGTCTTCCTATGCTTATTGCTTTGTGCTTCAATGAATTATTCTATTGCAATATTCCTATGCATAGGAAGCATGTTAGGCTTAAATGTGTTTTGTATTTGCTTCTTGATGCTCTCTTTTGTTCTTCAACTCTTATTCCTACGAGAGCATCATTAAAGTCTTAAGCCTATCTTTATGGCTATAAAGAAAGAGCTCTAGGGAGACAACCCTTGTTATCTTTGCTTTCAGTTTGTTCTTTCAGTTTTTAGTGGTCTTGATGTTTGTTACTACTGTAGCAACATCATTGTATCTTTATTTTTCAGCTTTGTGCCAAGTGTAGCCTCTGATTGCAAGAAAGTTCAAAAGTTGTGACATGCTGTCCAGGAAACAGATTATGTCCTTGGACAGAAAAATTCGTATAAAATCACAAGATCATCTTTTTGGTCTGAATTTTTTCGACAGTGTGCTCTATACAATTGGCTTTCGGGCGTCTGTTCTGATTTTTTTGATTAGAGTTGCAGAAGTGCCCCGAAAAAAATCATTTACTACCTGCTGGTCTATTTTCCACAGATTCTGTCCTGTTTTGCCTTTCCTTCATTTTGCAAACCTTGAGCTTGCTTTTTCTTTGCAAAAACCTTTTGGCAATCTTGAGAAATAGTAGACCTTCAAGAATATCCTTATTTCCAGCAAGGAACAAATATTTTATTAAGGGTACTAACCTCGCTAATCAGATTATGATGAGTTATGTATAAAGGGAGTTTTCAAGTGTGCGAGGGAAGATGATAAAAATATTCAGGAGTGTCAAACGCTCAAGCTTGGGGATGCCCCATGCACCCCCAAGAAATATACAAGAAGACTCAAGCGTCTAAGCTTGGGGATGCCCCCGTGCATCCCCTTCTCCATCAACATTATCAGTTAGTCTTTCGTTCCACTATATTTTAATCACTTCATGTGTTATATGCTATGCTTGGAGCGTCTTGCTTTTAGTTTCCTTTTTAGTTTTTCATAACGAGTCGGAACTCAACTTTCTTTATGTGGGAGAGAAACACGCTCCACTTCAACCTAGAACATAACATAGAATTTGCATGTCTATCTTTGCTGTGTGTGTTCTTTGTCTTTTAATAGCTACTATCATGCTTAGCTCTTAACTTTCATGCTTATCTTTTTAAAGAGCTTTTATTTAGTTGGTTGCTTGAACTCTCTTTAGTTATCATGTTTATCTTATTAAGAGAGTTTGCTTCCGGTGCATTGGTTGATATGTCTATGATAAAGATGCTACGTGCATAATGGCGCTTAGTAGTTCATGTTTTCTTATGGTTAGTCTCAAATAGCTGGGGGGTTCCCAATGTGTTATTGGAGTACCAACATGATTTGTTTGCCTATGATGTGGTATGGTTTAGTAATATCTTCCTTCGAGAATTTATTTTGATTGACTTGGCGTATGCTCACGCATATTTAAGACTGTAAAGAAAGTCTGTCAAGCCTTGATGATCTTTTGTTTCTGAGTAGCGATATAACTACCATGCCTGATTCAATGTTGCTTTGTCGCTCTGCATGATTATGACCGTCATTGCTCTCTTAGTTGGTCGCTCCCAGTCTTTTGCTAACCTTCGCCTGTACTAAGCGGACTGACTGCTTGTGCATCCACATCCTTTAATCCAGTTATGCCATATGAGTCCACCATACCTTCCTACTTGGTATTTACCTGCCATTCCTAACGGAGACTTGCATGTGCCATCTCGAAATTATTCAAAGAAAAAGCATTCCTATTTTGTGCCTCTGTTTTAAGTTCATGAGGAAGTAGTAGTTAATTCATGATCTTTTTAAGTTGGACAAGCTTCACCCCGGGATTGCATGTATAATGTGCAAACCCATAATACGAGAAGGAACTGGCATTGAGTGTGCCCGGCTCAAAAAGATAATATAACAAACAAACCCTCCTTCACGCTTTGTTCATGAGAAATCAGAAAACTTTGGCAGTGATAAACAAAGGAGATTAAGAGGATGTGATCGTCCTCATCCGGGAGCCGTTCCTCGAAACTTGTCCATCTCGGAAAGTGATTGAGTTGTGTGCTAGCATTCGTTGACGAAACATGCATGATCTAAAATAAATTATTACCTCTGTTTTAAAACCAAGAGCTCTGGTACATGTTTTGTCTTTGTTTCCGACTACGGGTTTTCAACCTTGCCAACAAAAGCCACGGTTCGAGAGTCTCCACCTTCTTTTAAAAGCACCAACTACTGAGAGCGTGATTGTCATTCTGTGTGTAATGTGCATTGTCCCAAAGTAGCATTGTCTTTTGCATGATTGTGATATCGTTTATTTTGAAATCATTGTATCTAGTCATCACTTAAACCTTGGAGGTGCCCCTGCATTTATGTTTTGCTTCACTAAAGGGGGCAAGCTAGATATCACTTTATCATATTTGCACATCATGTTCATTGCAAATCTTTTTGATGTTTCAGTTTCATATTGTAAAACTTTCAGTCCTTTGTGATTTTCTCATGAGACAACTTAATTACTATAGAATCATTGTCCATGTAAGCTTTTGTCATATGACTATAAAAAGTTCTATATGGTTAATAGCATGTCACCACAGAAATTATTCTTGTTATCATTTACCTACTCGAGGACGAGCAGGAATTAAGCTTGGGGATGTTGATACGTCCAAAACGTATCTATAATTTCTGCTTGCTCCATGCCACTTTTGGGTGATATTGCTATGATATTTATACACTTCCATACACTTTTGATCATATTTGGACTAACCTACTAATCCAGTGCACCCCAGTGCCAGTTTCTGTTTTTTGGCTGTTTTTGTATTTCAGGTTTTCACATTACGAGAATTGTCAGGAAAAATCCAGAAAAATTATATAAAAAATCAGCATTCCAGAACCTACCTTGCGCCCGAAGTACAGCCGGGGGGGGGGGCACCAGGGCCCTAGGTGCCCTGGCGGCGCGTCCCCCCTGGGCCGCGCCGGGGGGGCGCCTGGGCCCCCCGAGCCCCGTCTGGTGCCCCCCTTTGGCATATATTTAAAGCGTGTCGAGGAAACCCTGATTCCAGACCCCTTTTCTCCAGACGCGATTCCGATCTCCGCCGCCATCGCCATCAAGCTTCGGGGGACCAGAATTCCTGCGCCGGCACCCTGCCGGGACGGGGAAGTGCCCCCGGATTCATCTCCATCGACGTTGCTTCCTCCCTCCATGATGCGGGAGTAGTTCCTCCTCGGGGCTGAGGTTCTTACCAGTAGCTATGTGGTCAATTCTCTCTCCCATGATGTGATCTTCGTTGTGATCATATGCTATGTTAATCTAGGGTGATCCCATGATATTTCCCCTTCCTCTATGTATTGGATTGATGTACTCACTTGTCTTTATCTAGTATAATCCCCGAGACCAAGGTGACAGCGGTCTATTGGACATGGATTAGAACAATATTTTCATGAGTGATTTCCTCTCTTGTGTGTTGATTGAAGATTGAGAGTCTCTTGGTGCTTGTCTTTGACTATCCTTCAGATATGTTGTGGTGATTGTGGGACTCTCTTTAGATGGCCGCGGTGACATTGGGAAATCCTTAGATTGAGAACTACGAACTTTGAGGTGTGCTTTTGTAGCCCTACATAATTCTCGTCCTCTCTTGACCACGAAGGAATGACCTCCGCGTGCGTCCCCTTTGCATGTTTTATGGGAAATATCATGTGATTCGATTATGTTAATGTTGTTGGGAGTTGCCACTAGTGAAAGTATGAAGCCTAGGCCTTGTTTCCACCATTGCAATACCATTTGTGCTCAAGTTTACCACTTGTTTGCTTGCTGCACTTTTTATTACAGAATTATATTACTTTGCTTTGCCACTCCTATCATCCATATTTTACCATCTCTTCGCCGAACTAGTGCACCTATACAACTCCTAGTTGTATTAGGTGTGTTGGGGACACAAGAGACTTCTTGTATCTTAGTTGCAGGGTTGCTTGAGAGAGACCATCTTCAACCTCTACTTCCCTGAGTTCGATAAACCTTAGGTCATCCACTTGAGGGAAATTGCTGCTGTCCTACAAACCTCTGCGCTTGGAGGCCCAACATAGTCTACAAGAGTAGAAGCGTGTGTAGACATCACTGATTCCCCGGTTTACCGGGGGCGCCGGTTTATTTATTAATCATAATATGTACAGGATACATGAAGCGGAGCCAATGGCTCAAGTGTAGTAAGGTCGCAGAAGAGCGATGTTCCACGGCCGCTTCGTCTCTTCTTTTGCCGTACGTGAGTATTTATGCTCTCGAACGTCCACCAGGTAGTATGAACCGTTGTGTAGGTTCTTGCTGACCACAAAGGGTCCTTCCCAAGGTGGGGATAACTTATGCATATCTGTCTGGTCTTGGATGAGTCGGAGCACCAGATCCCCCTCCTGGAACGTCCTGGTCTTAACCCGGCGGCTGAGATATCGGCACAGGTCTTGTTGATAAATTGATGATCGTGCTGCTGCTGTGTCCCGTTCCTCATCCAGACGGTCTAAGCTGTCTTGTCTTGCTTGCTCATTAGTCGCTTCAACATAAGCTGTCACCCGTGGTGAGTCGTGCCGGATGTCACTAGGGAGAACCGCTTCAGCACCATATACCATGAAGAAGGGCGTATAACCTGTAGACCTGTTAGGTGTAGTGTTGATGCTCCAGAGGACAGAAGGTAACTCCTCAACCCTGCAACCTGGTGTTCTCTGCAAAGAACCATAAGCCGGGGTTTGATGCCTCTCAAGATCTCTTGGTTGGCCCTCTCAGCTTGACCATTGGATTTAGGGTGAGCTACTGAAGATACATCCAGACGAATATGTTCCCTTTGGCAAAACTCTTCCATCTCTCCTTTAGATAGGTTGGTGCCATTATCAATAATTATGCTATGTGGAAAGCCAAACCGGAAAATTACCTTTTTGATGAATTTAACCGTTGTTGCCACATCACACTTACTGACAGGATCTGCCTCAATCCACTTTGTAAACTTGTCCACTGCTACCAACAGGTGGGTTTTCTGATCTTGGGATCGTTTAAAGGGCCCAACCATATCAATCCCCCAGGTCGCAAACGGGCAAGTGATTGGAATCATCCGTAGCTCCTGCGCCGGAACATGAGCACGCCGTGAAAATTTCTGACAAGCATCACATCTCCGTACTAGATCCTCCGCATCAGCATGAGCCGTTACCCAGTAGAACCCATGACGAAAGGCCTTGGATACCAATGACTTTGAACCGGCGTGATGACCACAATCTCCTTCGTGTATCTCTCAAAGAATAACACAGCCTTCTTCCGATGATACACATTGCTGAAATGCCCAGAAACGCTGCGGTGATGAAGTTCTCCGTTGACGATGTCATAGATTTGGATCGCCGGATTATCTGCCTAGCCTCAACCTCATCATCTGGAAATTCTCCTCGGCTCGGGTATGCCAAGTAAGGGAGTGTGCAATCCGGAATAACATAAAGTGCTGCAACTAGCTGTGCTTCCCGATCAGGAACAGCCAAATCCTCCTCCGATAGTATCTGTACCGATGGACTGTGTAATTCCTCCAAGAAGGTGTTTGGTGGAACCGGTTTACGCTGAGAACCCAGCCGGATTAATTCATCGACCGCTTCATTTTTCCGCCGGTCTATGTGGTCCACCTGATATCCTTTGAAATATCCTGCAACCGCTTCAACTTCTCGCCTGTAAGCTGCCATGAGCGGATCTTTAGAGTCCCACTTGCCAGACACCTGTTGTGCTACTAGATCTGAATGACCAAAGCACTTGACCCGGCTCAAGTTCATCTCCTTAGCCATCCGTATGCCGTGAAGGAGAGCCTCATACTCAGCAGCATTGTTAGTGCAAGGGAACATTAGTCGGAGGACATAACAAAACTTGCACCTCGTGGGGAAGTTAACACGACTCCAGCCCCCGAGCCCTCTAATTGCCTTGAACCGTCAAAGTGAATAGTCCATTATGTATGATCCGGCTTCTCCTCTGGTGCTTGCAACTCTGTCCAATCATTGATGAAATCTACCAGTGCTTGGGATTTGATAACAGTACGGGGTACATACTTCAATCCGTGTGGGCTAAGCTCAATGGCCCACTTCGCCACTCTGCCAGTGGCCTCTTTGTTCTGGATTATATCCCCCAACAGAGCTGAGCTGACAACCGTGATTGGGTGGCCCTGGAAATAGTGCTTCAGCTTCCGGTTTGCCATGAACACGCCGTATACCAGCTTCTGCCAGTGCGGATACCTTTGCTTTGACTCAATGAGAACCCTCACTGATGTAGTAAACCGGGCGCTGAACCGGATATTCATTTCCTGCTTCCTTGCGTTCCACCACAATTGCCACGCTAACTGCACGAGCATTGGCGGCCACGTATAATAGCAGCGGCTCGTTGTCAACAGGGGCATCAAGAACTGGCGGCTCTGCTAATTGCCGCTTCAAATCCTCGAACGCATCGTTTGCAGCATCGCTCCATATAAACCGATCTGTCCTTTGAAACAGTTCTGCACGCAATGCTGATAAGTTGCTTGGGCACTCTTGAGCCCAAAAGGCATGGATACATAGCAGAAGGCTCCAAAAGGAGTTATAAAAGTTGTCTTCTCCTGGTCCTTAACTGCCATCTTGATCCGATGATACCCTGAATATGCATCCAAAAACTTAGCCGCTCGCATCTTGCCGTAGCATCAATAATTTGATCAATACGGGGGAGAGCAAAAGGGTAAGTTGGGCAAGCCTTGTTTAAGTCTGTGTAATCAACACACATCCTCCAAGTTCCATTTTTCTTCAATACCAGCACCGGATTAGCCAACCACTCTGGATGAAATACATCAACTATGAATCATGCGGCCAAAAGCCTAGCCACCTCTTCACCTATAGCCTTGCGCCTCTCCTCATTGAAGCGGCGCAAATACTGTTTGACCGGTTTAAACTTCGGATCAATATTAAGACTATGCTCAGCGAGTTCCCTCAGTATACCTGGCATGTCAGAAGGTTTCCATGCAAAGATATCCCGGTTCTCACGGATGAACTCGATGAGCGCGCTTTCCTATTTGGGGTCTAGGTTAGCGCTGATAGTGAACTGTTTGGAAGAATCGCCTGGAACAAAGTCAACCTGCTTGGTTTCCTCCGTCGATTTAAACTTCAACGCCGGATCATGCTCTGTAGTTGGCTTCTTTAATGGGGACATATCCGCCGGATCAACGTTGTCTTTGTAGAACTTCAACTCCTCCGTGGCACACACTGCCTCCGCATAGGTTGCGTCTCCTTCCTCGCATTCCAATGTGATCTTGTGACTTCCGTGAACCATGTCCCTTGTGACCCGGCATCTTGAGCTGTAGATAAACATAGCATGGTCTATCCATGAACTTGGCGTAAACCGGTCTCCCAAACAGAGCATGATATGGGCTCCTGATCTTTACGACCTCAAAGGTCACTGTCTCTGACCTAGAATCCTGCTCATCCCCAAAGGTGACTTCCAGATCAATTTTTCCAACTGGGTAAGCCAATTTACCTGGCACCACTCCATGGAATACTGTGTTGGACTGTCTCAACTTCTTATCTGTCAACCCCATACGCCGGAAAGTCTCATGGTATAAGATGTTGATACTGTTGCCGCCGTCCATGAGTACCTTTGTGAACTTGTAGCCACCCACCTGTGGTGCCACCGCTAGGGCCAACTGGCCCGGATTATCAACTTGTGCCGGATGATCCTCTCTGCTCCACACAATAGGTTGTTCCGACCAACGTAGAAAACGTGGCGTCGCCGGCTCAATTGCGTGTACTGCCCACTTCAGAACCTTTTGATCTCGCTTGCACAAACTTGTGGTGAAAACATGATACTGTCCACTGCTTAGCTCCTTCGGATTACTCTGATATCCGGATTGCTGCTGTTGCTGGCGCTGCTGATTGCCTTGGTTGTTGTAACCACCCTGACCATGCTGCTGGTTATTTTGATGCTGACCGTTGTTGTTGTAGTTATTGTTACCGCCGTGATATTCTGATCCGGAGCCATTACCTTGATAACCCGGATTCTGAAAACTGGAACTTGAGCCGCCGTCGGGAGGTCCGTGATTATATCTGGCTTGCTTCATGGCCTCTACCATGATCCGGCTATCCTTCCACGCATGCTTAGACGGGTTTCCCTCCGTACTGTGTTTAGGTCAAGGCGCGTTTAACTGTTGATCTAGATTGAAGAATTGCCCTTCGCCACGTGGAGGCGGTTTACCTTTGCGGCGCTGCCCGTTTCCCTGAACGTTGGTATTGGCCACAAAATTGAAACCGCCCTCCGCTTTTCGCTTACCATTGTACCCTGTTCCTACCGGATTAGCTTGTGCCGGTTTACCAACCTTGTTTGCTTTTCCGGACTTGTCTCCGTCCGCATCTGGTTACTTGGTGTTATCAGATCCCCATATTTCACCAGAGCGCTCATGAGCGTGCCCATGTCATTGCAATCGCGTTTGAGCCGTCCTAATTTCAGCTTCAGATACTCAAACCGGCAATTGTTTTCCAATGTCACTATCGCCGTACTAGGGTTGATGCTATTGGAAGAGTGCAGGATTTCTGATACTCGCCGCACCCAGCTGCTCGTGGGTTCCTGCTCTCCTTGAACACATGCCTCTAAGTCTACCACCGACATTGGCTGCTTGCACGTGTCTTTGAAATTTTTGATAAACTGGCGACGCACTTCACCCCATGATCCGATGGAGTTAGGTGGTAGGCCCTTTAACCATGTTTGGGCTGTACCCTCAAGCATCATGGTAAAATACTTGGCGCATGTCGCTTCGTCCACATCAAGCATCTCCATAGCCATCTCATAACTTTCAACCCACGCCTCTGGAGCCAGTTCTGCTGTGTAGTTGGGTACCTTGCGCGGGCCTTTGAAGTCTTTGGGTAATTTCACGCTTCGTAAAGCGGGGATGAGAGACTGTACTCCAAAGGAACTTGCCATGACTCCCGTTTCTGCTGTGGTTGGGTGAACCGACGTCGTTTGACGGGTATCCTCGCGGGTAGTATGTCTGGTCCGGTTCATCGCCTCTTGGGCGTGCGCTTCTGCTCCCGCCGGATTATCCTACCTGTGACGGTGACGTCTCCGCTCGCTGCTAGACACAGTCGGTTCATCCCAGTGCCTAATGTAACTCCGGCTTGGGCGGGGGGTTGAATGAATCCTTTCCCTGCTATAAGAGTACGCCTGCTGCTGTGTCAGCGCCGTGTCCAGCAATTCCTTAGCCCGGCGTGCTTCCATCGCCATAGGGGATGTTCCCTCAATGGGTAAAGCGACCAGTCGTGAAGTGGCGGCGACAATGTTGTCCAACGGGTTAGAATAATGGCCAGGAGGGGTGGGGACGTGCGGTGTTGGCACAACTTGGCGGTTTCGCTCTGCGGCCGGTGGCTAAACCGACGCGCCAGCCCCGGGGGCTCCTCCCCGGTTTACCTCTGGGTGATTGCTGGCTCCCGCTCCTGGTGTGCCAAAGAGATTCCTCGCCTCGTAAACCTGCGGTAGATGAGTTTGTTGTCTTCTGTACATTACCTCCTGTGCAGAAGTCTGATCCACCCTGAGCCGGAAAGCTTGGGAGTCTAGCTCTGCTTGCCTCGTAGCCATCCTGGCTTTCTCCGTGTCCAGATCCCGTTTAGCCTGCTCAATCCGGCCCTTCAGTTGAAGGATCTCCGCATCATGTTGCGCCTTGTCGGCAGGGGCCACTTCTGCTGTTGCCAGTGCCGTCAATTCTTCGACCAAGGTGGATAGGGCGTCAGAGGGTGACGGGGTTTGGTTGCCTGCCCCAGCACCTGCTACCTCTGAGGTGAACGCCCCGGTCATCGAGGGCTGCTGCATAGACTGTGATCCGGCCATGAAGACAGCCACCCGGTTTGGCGGATCAAAGGGGTCCGGAATACTATCGCCATCGGATACACCCTCAGACCGTCCGTCCTACAACAGATACAAAGATTCGGTCTCTCCGGATGAAGATTCATCATCAGAGTAGACAACTGTCTCGCCACCAGAATCCGATCCGTCCTCGGCTTGGACTCCATGTACTGCTCCAACGAAAAGACGCTTCACGGCGGGCTGAATCCGGGCCGATCTCGCACGCTGATCCGGCTTGACGATGTTGGGGAAGATGTCCAGCTCAGGTCCCGGTTCGCCGATCTTGCCGATGAAGATGCGGATGCCGCCGAAGGGGACCCGGTACCCGTATTCGATTGAATCGGCCTCAGGGCCCAGCCCGCATCGTCGATGTAGATCTGGCCGCGACGACTCTTCGTCATCCGGCCAACTGCGTAACCCTTGAGTCCTTCAAAGCTGCCCTTCAAGAACTCGAAACCATCATGCGATAGCCCCACGGTGGGCGCCAACTGTCATGGAATTAGCATGGCAGATGTCCGGTTTAGAGGACTTAGGTGTGAGGCCATCGTGCGGGTTAGCTTGAAGAGGTTAAAAGCACACAAAGGACACAGAGGGTTTATACTAGTTCGGCCCCTTCTATGAAGGTAAAAGCCTATGTCTAGTTTGGTGTGGTATTGCTTGGGCGTTGATGAACAGGTCAGAAAATAATGATACCTGCCGCGAGCCTCAACACTCATCGGACCGCATACATCGGTATGTATTATTTCCAATAAGTCAGTTGCTCGCTCCATTGTTCCGGAGAACGGAGTTTTAGTCATCTTGCCCATGAGGCATGGTTCGTAAGTATCAAATCATTCATAATCAAGTAATTCCAAAAGCCCATATGCATGGAGTTTCTTCATGCGCTTTACACTAATATGACCTAAACGGTAGTGCCACAAATTTGTTACACTATCATTAACAACTTTGCATCTTTTGGCATCATTATTATGAATATGTGTATCATCAAAATCGAGATTCAACAAAAATAAACCACTCCTCAAGGGTGCATGACCATAAAAGATATCGCTCATAAAAATAGAACAACCATTATTCTCTGATTTAAATGAATAACCATCTCGCATCAAACAAGATCCAAATATAATGTTCATGCTCAACGCTGGCACCAAATAACAATTATTCAGGCCTAAAACTAATCCCGAAGGCAGATGTAGAGGTAGCATGCCGATGGCGATCACATTGACTTTGGAACCATTTCCCACGCGCATTGTCACCTCGTCCTTAGCCAATCTTCGTTTAATCCGTAGCCCCTATTTCGAGTTACAAATATGCGCAACCGAACCAGTATCAAATACCCAGGCGCTACTACGAGCATTAGTAAGGCACCCATCAATAACATGTATATCACATATACCTTTGTTCACTTTGCCATTCTTCTTATCCGCCAAATACTTGGGGCAGTTCCACTTCCAGTGACTAGTCCCTTTGTAGTAGAAGCACCCAGTTTCAGGCTTAGCTCCAGACTTGGGTTTCTTCCCGGGAGTAGCAACTTGCTTGCTATTCTTCTTGAAGTTCCCCTTCTTTCTCTTACCCTTTTTCTTGATACTAGTGGTCTTGTTAACCATCAACACTTGATGCTCCTTTTTGATTTCTACCTTCGCAGCTTTAAGCATTGCGAAGAGCTCGGGAATTGTCTTCTCCATCCCTTGCATATTATAGTTCATCAATAAGCCTTTAGCTTGGTGGAAGTGATTGGAGAACTCTGTCAATGATGCTATCATCTGGAAGATTAACTCCTAGCTGAGTCAAGTGATTATGATATCCAGTTATTCTGAGTATGTGTTCACTGACAGAACTATTCTCCTCCATCTTGCAGCTATAGAACTTGTTGGAGACTTCATATCTCTCAACTCGGGCATTTACTTGAAATATTAACTTCAATTCTTCGAACATCTCATATGCTCCATGACGTTCAAAACATCTTTGAAGTCCCGATTCTAAGACGTAAAGCATGGCACAATGAACTATCGAGTAGTCATCAGATCGAGCTTGCTAGACATTCATAACATCAGCAGTTGCTCCTGCAGTAGGCCTTTAACCTAGCGGTGCATCAAGGACATAATTCATCTGTGCAGCAATGAGGGTAATCCTCAAGTTACGGACCCAGTCCGTGTAGTTGCTACCATCATCTTTCAACTTAGCTTTCTCTAGGAACGCATTAAAATTCAAGGGAATGGTAGTACGGGACATTGATCTACAACATAGATATGCAAAAACTATCGGGACTAGGTTCATGATAAATTAAGTTCAATTAATCATATTACTAAAGAACTCCCACTTAGATAGACATCCCTCAAGTCATCTAAATGATATGTGATCCAAATCAACTAAACATGTCCGATCATCACGTGAGATGGAGTAGTCTTCAATGGTGAACATCTCTATGTTGATCATATCTACTATATGATTCACGTTCGACCTTTCGATCTCCAGTGTTCCGAGGCCATGTATGTACATGCTAGGCTCGTCAAGTTTAACCCGAGTATTCCGCATGTGCAAAACTATCTTGCACCCGTTGTATGTGAACGTAGAGCTTATCACACCCGATCATCATGTGGTGTCTCAGCACGACGAACTGTCACAATGGTGCATACTCAGGGAGAACACTTGTTCCTTGAAATTTTAGTAAGGGATCATCTTATAATGCTACCACCGTACTAAGCAAAATAAGAAGCATAACAAGATAAACATCACATGCAATCATAATATGTGACATGATATGGCCATAATCATCTTGTGCCTTTGATCTCCATCTCCAAAGCACCGTCATGATCTTCATCGTCACCGGCTTGACACCTTGATCTCCATCGTAGAGCCGTCATCGTCTCGCCAACTATTGCTTCTACGACTATCGCTAACTCATAGTGATAAAGTAAAGCAATTACATGATGTATGCATTTCATACAATAAAGAGACAACCATAAGGCACCTATCAGTTGTCAGATATCTTACAAAATATGATCATCTCATACAATAACGTATAACTCATCACGTCTTGACCATATCACATCACAACATACCCTGTAAAAACAAGTTAGATGTCTTCTACTTTGTTGTTGCAAGTTTTACATGGCTGCTATGGGCTTCTAGCAAGAACCGTTCTTACCTACGCGTCAAACCCACATCGGTGTTTCGTCAAGTTTGTTGTTTTAACCTTCAACAAGGACCGGCCGCAGTCAAATTCGATTCAACTAAAGTAGGAGAAATAGACACCCGTCAGCCACCTTTATGCAAAACTAGTTGCATGTCTATTGGTGGAACTGGTCTCATGAACGTGGTCATGTAAGGTTGGTCCAAGCCGCTTCATCCAAAAATACCGTTGAATCAAAATAAGACGTTGGTGGTAAGCAGTATGACTATAACGACCCACAACTCTTTGTGTTCTACTCATGCATATCATATACGCAAAGACCTAGCTCATAATGGCACTGTTCGGAAACGTAGCATGCAATTTAAGAAAAATCCTACGCTCACGCAAGATCTATCTAGGAGATGCATAGCAACGAGAAGGGGAGAGTGTGTCCATGTACCCTCGTAGATCGAAAGCGGAAGCGTTTTATTAACTCGGTTGATGTAGTCGAACTTCTTCTCGTTACGACCGATCAAGCATCGAACGTACGGCACCTCCGAGTTCAGCACACGTTCTGCTCGATGACGTCCCTCGAACTCTTGATCCAGCAAAGTGTCGAGGGAGAGTTCCGTCAGCACGACGGCGTGGTGACGGTGATGGTGAAGTGATCCACACAGGGCATCGCCTAAGCACTACATGAATATGACCTGGAGGCGTAAACTATGGAGGTGGGCGCCGCGCACGGCTTGGAACAATTTATGTGTGTTCTAGGCACCCCCTCCCCACATATATAAAGGAGGGAGGGGAGGGATCCAGCCCTAGGCGCGCCCAAGTAGGAGGAATCCTACTTGGGCTCCTAGTAGGATTCGGCCACCCTTTCCTTATACCGGAGAGGGAAAGGGGCAAAGAGAGAGAGGAGGAGAAGGAAAGGGGGTGCCGGCCCCTCTCCTAGTCCTATTTGGCCTCCTTCCATGTGGGGGCGCGCCACCCCTATGTGGGCCATAACTTCCCCTGGGGGGTTCTGGTAACCTCCAGGTACTCCGATATGTACCCGATGCATCCCAGAACACTTCCGATGTCCGAATACCATCATCCAATATATCAATCTTTACCTCTCGACCATTTAGAGACTCCTCGTCATGTTTGTGATCTCATCTGAGACTCCGAACAATATGTGTTCACCAAATCACATATCTCATATAATAGAAATTGTCATCAAACGTTAAGCGTGCGGACCCTACGGGTTCCAGAACTATGTAGACATGATGTCTACTACGCAACCTTCTTCTTGTAGAAGTTGTTGGGCCTCCAAGTGCAAAGGTTTGTAGGACAGTAGCAAATTTCCCTCAAGTGGATGACCTAAGGTTTATCAATCCATGGCAGGCGTAGGATGAAGATGGTCCCTCTCAAACAACCCTGTAACCAAATAACAAAGAGTCTCTTGTGTCCCCAACACACCCAATACAATGGTAAATTGTATTGGTGCACTAGTTTGGCGAAGAGATGGTGATACAAGTGCAATATGAATGGTAAATATAGGTTTTTGTAATCTAAAAATATAAAAACATCAAGGTAACTAATGATAAAAGTGAGCATAAACGGTGTAGCAATGCTTTGAAACAAGGCCTAGGGTTCATACTTTCACTAGTGCAAGTTCTCTCAACAATAATAACATAACTGGATCGTATAACTATCCCTCAACATGCAACAAAGAGTCACTCCAAAGTCACAAATAGTGGAGAACAAACGAAGAGATTATTGTAGGATACGAAACCACCTCAAAGTTATTCTTTCTGATCGATCTATTCAAGAGTCCGTAGTAAAGTAGCACGAAGCTATTCTTTCCGTTCGATTTATCCTAGAGTTCATACTAGAATAACACCTTAAGAGACAAATCAACCAAAGCCCTAATGTCAGATACTCCATTGTCACCTCAAGTATCCGTGAGCATGATTATATGATATGCATCACACAATCTCAGATTCATTTATTCAACCAACACAAAGTACTTCAAAGAGTGCCCCAAAGTTTCTATCGGATAGTCAAGATGAAAACGTGTGCCAACCCCTATGCATAGATTCCCAAGGTCACGGAACCCACAAGTTGATCACCGAAACATACATCAAGTGAATCAATAAAATACCCCATTGTCACCACGGGTATCCCACGCAAGACATACATCAAGTGTTCTCAAATCCTTAAAGACTCAATCTGATAAGATAACTTCAAAGGGAAAACTCAATTCATCACAAGAGAGTAGAGGGGGAGAAACATCGTAAGATCCAACTATAGTAGCAAAGCTCACGATACATCAAGATCGTGCCATCTCAAGAACACGATAGAGAGAGAGAGAGAGAGAGAGAGAGAGAGATCAAACACATAGCTACTCGTACATACAATCAGCCCCGAGGGTGAACTATTCCCTCCTCATCATGGAGAGCGCCAGGATGATGAAGATGGCCACCGGAGAGGGATTCCCCCTCCGACAGGGTGCCGGAACGGGTCTAGATTGGTTTTCGGTGGCAACAGAGGCTTTCGGCGGTGGAACTCCCGATCTAGGTTATTTTCTGGAGGTTTCTGTATATATAGGGGGTGTTGTAGTCAGGAACAAGTAAAGGGTGTCTCCGGGCTGCCCATGAGGTAGGGGGTGCGCCCAGGGGGAGGCGCGCCCCCTACCCTCGTGGGCAGCCCGTGGATCTTCTGGTCCTCCTCTAGTACTCCATGGGCTTCTTCTGGTCCAAAAACAGCCTCCGCTGAGTTTCGGGTCAATTGGCTCCGTTTGGTATTCCTTTTCTGCGATACCCAAAAACATGGGAAAAACAGAAACTGGCAATGGGCTCTGGGTTAATAGGTTAGTCCCAAAAATCATATAAAAGTGTATATAAAAGCCCATGAAACATCCTAGAGGGGTAATATAATAGCATGGAACAATCAAAAATTATAGATACGTTTGAGACGTATCAAGCATCCCCAAGCTTAATTCTTGCTCGTCCTCGAGTAGGTAAATGATAAAAACAGAATTTTTGATGTGGAATGCTACCTAACATATTTATCAATGCAATTTTCTTTATTGTGGCATGAATGTTCAGATCTGAAAGATTCAAGATAAAAGTCTATATTGACATAAGAACAACAATACTTCAAGCATACTAACAAAACAATCATGTCTTCTCAAAATAACATGGCCAAAGAAAGTTTATCCCTACAAATCATATAGTTTGGCTATGCTCCATCTTCATCACACAAAATACTCAAATCATGCACAACCCCGGTCTCAGCCAAGCAATTGTTTCATACTTTAATTTTTTAAACTCTTTCAACTTTCATGCAGTACATGAGCGTGAGCCACGGATATAGCACTGTAGGTGGAATAGAGTGGTGGTTGTGGAGATAACAAAAGAGGAATATGGTCTCACATCAACTAGGTGTATCAATGGGCTATGGAGATGCCCATCAATTGATATCAATGTGAGTGAGTAGGGGTTGCCATGCAACGGATGCACTAGAGCTATAAATGTATGAAAGCTCAACAAAAGAAACTAAGTGGGTGTGCATCCAACTTGCTTGCTCATGAAGACCTAGGGAACTTGAGGAAGCCCATCGTTGGAATATACAAGCCAAGTTCTATAATGAAAATTCCCACTAGTATATGAAAGTGATAAAACAAGAGAATCTCTATCATGAAGATTATGGTGCTACTTTGAAGCACAAGTGTGGAAAAGGATAGTAGCATTATCCCTTCTCTCTTTTTCTCTCATTTTTTTGGAGGGGCTTTTTTAGCCCCCCTCTTTTTTTGGGCCATCTCTTTTTTTGGCCTTTCTCTCTTTTATTGTTTCCTCACAAGAGACAATGCTCTAATAATGAAGATCATCACACTTTTATTTACTTACAACTCAAAGATTACAACTCGAAGCTAGAACACAATATGACTCTATGTGAATGCCTTTGGCGGTGTATCGGGATGTGCAATGAATCAAGAGTGACTTGTATGAATGAATTGTGAATGGTGGCTTTGCCCCAAATATGATGTCAACTACATGATCATGCATGGCAATATGACAATGATGAAGCGTGTCATATGAACGGAATGGTAGAAAGTTGCATGGCAATATATCTCGGAATGGCTATGGAAATGGCATGATAGGTAGGTATGGTGGCTGTTTTTAGGAAGGTATATGGTGGGTGTATGGTATCGGCAAAAGTTGTGCGGTACAAGAGAGGCTAGCAATGGTGGAAGGGTGAGAGTGCGTATAATCCATGAACTCAACATTAGTCATAATGAACTCACATACTTATTGCAAAAATCTATAAGTCATCAAAACAAAGTACTGCACGCATGCTCCTAGGGGAAGGGTTGGTAGGAGTTAACCATCGCACGGTCTCGACCTCCACACAAAGGATGACAATCAAAGAAATACCTCATGCTTCAAATTTGTCACACAACGGTTACCATACGTGCATGCTACGGGACTTGCAAACCTCAACACAAGTATTTCTCAAATTCACAACTACTCTACTAGCATGACTCTAATATCGCCATCCTCATATCTCGAAACAATCATCAAGCATCAAACATCTCATATTATTCAACGCACTTTATATGAATTTTTTTATTATATCCCTCTTGGATGTCCATCATATTAGGACTAAATTCATAACCTAAGAAAATTACCATGCTGTTCTAAAAGACTCTCAAAAAAATATTAGTGAAGCATGAGAGTTCATCTATTTCTTCAAAATAAAACCACCGCCATGCTCTAAAAAGATATAAGTGGAGCACTAGAGCAACCAACAAACTACTACAAAAGATATAAGTGAAGATCAATGAGTAGTTGAATAATTATGTAACTATGTGAAGACTCTCTAACATTTGAGAATTTCAGATCTTGGGATATTATTCAAACATCAAGCAAAACAAAATAAAACAAAATGACGCTCCAAGCGAAACACATATCATGTGGTGAATAAAAATATAGCCTTAAGTAAAGTTACTGATAGACGAAGACGAAAGAGGGGATGCCTTCCCGGGGAATCCCCAAGCTTAGGCTCTTGGTTGTCCTTGGATATTACCTTGGGGTGCCTTGGGCATCCCCAATCTTAGGCTCTTACCACTCCTTATTCCATAGTCCATCGAATCTTTACCCAAAACTTGAAAACTTCACAACACAAAACTTAGCAGAAAACTCGTAAGCTCCGTTAGTATAAGAAAAGAAAACCACCACTTAGGTACTGTAATGAAATCATTCTAAATTCATATTGCTGTAATATATACCTTATTCCAACTTCTCTATAGTTCATATCCTCCGATGCTACTCATAGATTCATCAAAATAAGCAAACAACACATAAAAACAGAATTTGTCAAAAACAGAACAGTCTGTAGCAATCTGTAACTTTCGAATACCTATGTAACTCTAAAAATTCTGAAATAAATTGGTGGACGTGAGGAATTTGTCTATTAATCATCGGCAAAAAGAATCAACTAAAAATCACTCTCCAATAAAAATGGTAGCTAATCTCATGAGCGCTAAAGTTTCTATTTTTTACAGCAAGATCACATAAACTCCACCCAAGTCTTCCCAAAGGTTCTACTTGGCACATAGACTAATTAAAACACAAAAACACATCTAAACAGAAGTAGATGCAATATTTATTCCTAAACAGAAGCAAAAGCAAATAAAATAAAATTGGGTTGCCTCCCAACAAGCGCTATCGTTTAACGCCTTTTAGCTAGGCATGATGATTTCAATGATGCTCGCATAAAAGATAAGAATCGAAACATAAGGTGAGCATCATGAAGAATATGACTAGCACATTTAAGTATAACCCTCTTCCTATGCATAGGGATTTTTTGGGCAAACAACTTATGGGAACAATAATCAACTAGCATAGGAAAGCAAAACAAGCATAGCTTCAAAACTTCAAGCACATAGAGAGGAAACTTGATATTATTGCAATTCCTACAAGCATATAATGCTCTCTCATAATAATTTTCAGTAGCATCATGAATGAATTCAACAATATAACTATCACATAAAGCATTCTTGTCATGATCCCCAAGCATATAGATTTTATTACTCTCCACATAAGCAAAATTCTTCTCATTTGGAATAGTGGGAGTATCATAAGAGACTTGAATATTATAGATTATTTCCACATTAAAAGAGTAATGTTCAGAAAAAGGGTAATCATAATCATGACAAGTTTGATAAATATAATCATCACTACTTTTTATGCCATAAGTGTTATCACAGTAATCGTCATAAGTAGGAGGCATGCTTTCATCCTAATAAATTTGCTCACCAAAACTTGGAGAACTAAAAATATCATCCTCATCAAGCGTAGCATCCCCAAGCTTGGGACAAACATTAGTTGCAGCAAATAAATTCTCAAACATGTCATTCTCATCAAGCAAAGGATCCCCAAGCTTGGGCCTTTCCATATCATAAGCATAATCACTCTCATCATTAATAGTATGGATAGCACCGATAGTATATCAATTATCATCATCACAATGAGTAATAGGAGCAACATCATTTGGATGGGATACCTCTTTACCTTTGCTTCTTTGTCTTTTCTTTTTCTTCTTAACATTATGTGAGGGTTTAATCTTATTTTTGGAGCTCCTTATTAATGAGATTGGTTGAATAGAAGACTCCTCCTCGTTACCTGATTCATCATAAGAAATAATAGGAGGATATTGGGAAATCTCTTCCCTTTCATTAGTATTCTCTTCATCTCCTATTTTTTTGCTTGTCTTTAGGTAATTGGTAATATAAGGATTTTTAATGCAATTCACCGCACAATACATATAAATTTCCTCTAGATCAAAATCAAGAAGTTTATCAAGGGCAAATCCTAAAAGATGTTGAGTTCTATGTTTGATTTCTTCATAACCCAAAAGCAAGCTAAGTTCATTATGATGTGCAAGGGAAATCAAGTCATCACAATTTTTGGACACGATTCGATCTTGAAACAATTTGCATTAGAGATTTAAATGACCACGTTCATTGTAAAGTTCACAAGTACGGCTACGAAAATTTAAGTTTTTAGCGCAATCATCTAGCCTTTCTTGCAAACATTTAGTTTCTAAATAGTTATGTCTCTTGCAAAATCTATCTTCCCTATTTGGTACGTACTTGCAAACTCTATGCACTCCACAAAAATCGACATGCTTATAAGAGAATATTTTCATCATGACTAGTGCAATCGTCATTAGTATTATGGATATTTGAAGAATTCACACTAACAACATTGCAATCATGCTCATCATTCAAGTTTCTAGTGCCAAGCATTCTATGTAATTCCTCTTCTAGTACTTGAGCACAATTTTCCTTCCCATCATTTTCACGAAAGATATTAAAAAGATGAAGCATATGAGGTAACCATAATTCCATTTTTTTTGTAGTTTTCTTTTGTAAACTAAACTAGTGATAAAACAAGAAACTAAAATATTCAATTGCAAGATCTAAAGATATAACTTCAAGCACTCACCTCCCTGGCAACGGCGCCAGAAAAGAGCTTGATGTCTACTACAAAACCTTCTTCTTGTAGACGTTGTTGGGCCTCCAAGCGTAGAGGTTTGTAGGACAGTAGCAAATTTTCCTCAAGTGGATGACCTAAGGTTTATCAATCCGTGGGAGGCGTAGGATGAAGATGGTCTCTCTCAAACAACCCTGCAACCAAATAACAAAGAGTCTCTTGTGTCCCCAACACACCCAATACAATGGTAAATTGTATAGGTGCACTAGTTCGGCGAACAGATGGTGATACAAGTGCAATATGGATGGTAGATATAGGTTTATGTAATCTGAAAATATAAAAACAGCAATGTAACTAATGATAAAAGTGAGCATAAACGGTGTTGCAATGCTCTGAAACAAGGCCTAGGGTTCATACTTTCACTAGTGCAAGTTCTCTCAACAATAATAACAAAACTGGACCGTATAACTATCCCTCAACATGCAACAAAGAGTCACTCCAAAGTCACTAATAACGACAAACAAATGAAGAGATTATTGTAGGGTACGAAACCACCTCAAAGTTATTCTTTCTGATCGATCTATTCAAGAGCCTGTAGTAAAATAGCACGAAGCTATTCTTTCCGTTCGATCTATCCTAGAGTTCATACTAGAATAACACCTTAAGATACGAATCAACCAAAGCCTTAATGTCACCTAGATACTCCATTGTCAGCTCAAGTATCCGTGGGCATGATTATACGATATGCATCACACAATCTCCGATTCATCTATTCAACCAACACAAAGTACTTCAAAGAGTGCCCCAAAGTTTCTACCAGAGAGTCAAGACGAAAACGTGTGCCAACCCCTATGCATAGATTCCCATGGTCACGGAACCCGCAAGTTGATCACCAAAACATACATCAAGTGAATCAATAGAATACCCCATTGTCACCACGGGTATCCCACGCAAGACATACATCAAGTGTTCTCAAATCCTTAAAGACTCAATCCGATAAGATAACTTCAAAGGGAAAACTCAATTCATCACAAGAGAGTAGAGGGGGAGAAACATCATAAGATCCAACTATAGTAGCAAAGCTTGCGATACATCAAGATTGTTCCATCTCAAGAACACGAGAGAGAGAGAGAGAGAGAGATCAAACACATAGCTACTGGTACATACCCTCAGCCCCGAGGGTGAACTACTCCATCCTCATCATGGAGAGCGAAGGGATGATGAAGATGGCTGATAACCCACAAGTGTAGGGGATCAGTTGTAGCCTCTTTCGATAAGTAAGAGTGTCGAACCCAGCGAGGAGCTAAAGGTAGAACAAATATTCCCTCAAGTTCTATCGACCACCGATACAACTCTATGCACGCTTGACGTTTACTTTACCTAGAACAAGTATGAAACTAGAAGTACTTAGTAGTTTTTTGGATAGGTTTGCAAGAATATAAAGAGCACGCAAATATAAACTAGGGGATGTTAAGATAAAGGAGCAATAAAGTTAGTGAAAGCGAGTGTGGAAAAGTGGTGGTAGGAGTTGCGAAATTGCCCCTTAGCAATTGACTACGTTACTAGACCGATAGCAAGTTTTATGTGGGAGAGGCCACTGCTAGCATGTCATCCCTTACTTGGAATTCTATGCACTTATGATTGCAACTATTAGCAAGCATCCGCAACTACTAACGTTCATTAAGGTAAAACCCAACCATAGCATTAAGATATATTGGTCCCCCTTCAATCCCGTATGCATCAATTTCTACGCTAGGCTGAAGCTTCTGTCACTCTTGCCCTCCAATACGTAGTCCTATCAACATACAACTAACCCTATGGTGTGATCCACGCGTGCACTCATATGATGGGCACCAAAGGACAGCAACATAACCACAAGAAATTTAAATCAATCATTGCAATTTACCAATCACCAATAGGACAATGATAATCTACTCAGACATCATAGGATGGCAGCACATCATTGGATAATAATATGGAGCATAAAGCACCATGTTCAAGTAGAGGGTACAACGGGTTGCGTTAGAGTGGACCGTTGTAGATAGATGGGGGAAGGTGATAGAGATGTTGGTGAAGATGACGGAGGTGTTGGTGTAGATCGCCGTCACACGATGATGGCCCTGGTGGCAGTCCGGTGCCACCGGAAGCGAGGGGGAGGGAGCCCCCCTCCTTCTTCTTCTTCTTCCTTGAACTTCTCCCTAGGTGGGAGATGGGTTTCCCCTCTAGTCCATGGCCTCCATGGCGGTGGAGGGGCGAGAGACCCTCCGAGATTGGATATGTCTCTCTGTCTCTCTTTGTTTCTGAGTTCCTAGATTCTGGCCCTTCACCGTTTCATATATTCCCGGAGATCCGTAACTTCGATTGGGCTGATTTTTTGACATGATTTTTATCCGGATATGAGCTGTCTTGCGGCGAAAGAAGGGCATCAACCGCCTTACGGAGTGGCCACTAGGGCCCTGGGCGCGCCTGCCCCTGGTGGGCGCGCCCCCCTGCCTCGTGGCCCACTCGGGCATCGTCTCGTGTTGGTTTCGCTTCCCAAAATTCACATATATTCCAAAAAAATCTCCGTCCGTTTTTATTCCGTTTGGACTCCGTTTGATATGGATATTCCGTGAAACAAAAAACATGCAACAAACAGGAACTTGCACTGGGCACTGGATCAATATGTTAGTCCCAAAAAATAGTATAAAAAGTTGCCAAAAGTATATGAAAGTTGTAGAATATTGGCATGGAACAATCAAAAATTATAGATACGACGGAGACGTATCAACATCCCCAAGCTTAATTCCTGCTCGTCCTCGATTAGGTAAATGATAAAAAAGATAATTTTTGATGTGGAATGCTACCTAGCATAATATTGATCATGTAATCTAATCATGGCATGAATATTAAGACACGAGTGATTCAAAGCAATAGTCTATCATTTGACATAAAAGAATTTAATACTCGGGCATCCCAACAAACAATCAAGTCTTTCAAAATATCAATGCTAAAGAACGTTATCCCTACAAAATCATATAGTCTTTTATGCTCCCTATTCCTAACACAAGGTACCCCTCATGCCTATCCCGGTGTCAGCCAAGCAATTGTTTTCATACTTTACTTTTTCGAACCTTTTCAACTCTTCACGCAATACATGAGCGTGAGCCATGGACATAGCACTATGGGTGGAATAGAAGGTGGTAGTAGACAAAAGTAGGGAGAAAGTCTCACATCGACTAGGCGTATCAATGGGCTATGGAGATGCCCATCAATAGATATCAATGTGAGTGAGAAGGGATTGCCATGTAACGGATGCACTAGAGCTATAAGTGTATGAAAGCTCAAAAGAAAACTAGTGGGTGTGCATCAACTTGCTTGCTCATGAAGACCTAGGGCATTTGAGGAAGCCCATCGTTGGAATATACAAGCCAAGTTCTATAACAAAAAATTCCCACTAGTATATGGAAGTGACAAAACAAGAGACTCTCTATTATGAAGATCATGGTGCTACTTTGAAGCACAAGTGTGGAAAAAGATAGTAGCATTGTCCCCTTCTTTTCTTTTTTTTTGGGCCTTCCTTTTTTTATTTGGCCTTTTTTGCTTTTTTTTTCTTTTGGCCTTTTTTTCAAGGGACAATGCTCTAATAATGATGGTCATCACACTTCTATTTACTTACAACTCGATATTACAACTTGATACTAGAACAAAAATATGACTCTATATGAATGCCTCCGGCGGTGTATCGGGATGTGAAGTGATCTAGCGTAGCAATGACATCAAAAAACGGACAAGCCATGGAGACATCATGCTAGCTATCTTACGATCATGCAAGGCAATATGATAATGATGGTGCGTGTCATAATAAACGGAACGGTGGAGTTACATGGCAATATATCTCGGAATGGCTATGGAAATGCCATAATAGGTAGGTATGGTGGCTGTTTTGAGGAAGGTATATGATGGGTGTATGGTACCGACGAAGTTGCGGGGTACAAGAGAGGCTAGCAATGGTGGAAGGGTGAGAGTGCGTATAATCCATGGACTCAAAATTAGTCATAAAGAACTCACATACTTATGCGAAAAATCTATTAGCCCTGAAGCTAAGATACTACGACGCGTGATCCTAGGGGGGGGGGGTTGGTAGGAGTTAACCATCGCGCGCCCCCGACCTTCACGCAAAGATAAACAATAAAAATACAATGCGTGCCAATTTGGTTACATAGTTAGGAGACCATACATGCATGCTTCGGGAATCACAAACCTTAACACCAATATTTTTACTATACCATAATCATTCACTAGTTCCTCCCACATATTAGCATCTCTATATCGCAAAACTATTGCAAGGAATCAAACATATCATATTCAGCGATCTAAAAGTTTATGTAGGATTTTATGACTAACCATGTGAATGACCAATTCCTGTCAACTCTCTAGATAGATATAAGTGCAGCAAGAGAGTTTTAATTCTTTCTAAAAAAAGTTATGCCCACGCTCTAACAATTATAAGTGAAGCAAAAGAGCATTCTACAAATGGCGGTTTTCTATGTGAAGAGAAGCAGGCAATCCAAACTTCAAATGGTGTAAGTGAAGCACATGAAGTGTTCTATAAAGCCATACTCAAAAGATATAAGTGAAGTGCAAAGACCATTCTATAAATCAACCAAGGACTATATCGTACCAGCATGGTGCATAAAAGAAAAGGTGAAAACTAAATTCAAAAGACGCTCCAAGATCTGCACATATCACATGAATGAAATGAATCCAAAAACATACCGATACTTGTTGAAGAAAGAGGGGATGCCTTCCGGGGCATCCCCAAGCTAAGACGCTTGAGTCTCCTTGAATATTTACTTGGGGTGACTTGTGATTCCCCAAGCTTGAGCTCTTTCCTCTCCTTCTTCTCCTCACATCAAGACCTCCTCGATCTTCGAACACTTCATCCACACAAAACTTCAACAGAAAACTCGGTAAGATCCGTTAGTATAATAAAGCAAATCACTACTCTAAGTACTGTTGCGAACCAATTCATATTTTGTTTTTGCATTGTAGCTAATGTAATATAACTTTTCCATGGCTTAATCCACTGATAGAAATTTATAGTTTCATCAAAACAAGCAAACTATGCATCAAAAACAGAATCTGTCTAAAACAGAAGAGTCTATAATAATATGAACATTCACCATAGTTCTGATATTTGAAAAATTCTGCCAAAATTAGGAAAAATAAAAAATTTGTATAGAAAGACAGTGCGAAAAGTTTCAGAACCATTTGACGTTCCAGCAAAAAATGTAAAATCGCGCACTACAGCCAAAGTTTCTGTCCTGCACCGCACAAACCAACAAGCATTGTAAATATCCTAAAGGCAAACCTTGGCACATTATTTTTATAATACAATGGAATTGTACAAGGGGGTAATTATTTTTGTTGAAAAGTTTTTGTAATTAAGATTCACAAAGTTTCCATGGGCATGAACAGAGTTCAAGGACGTCCCCCACTTTCACAATGCTCGTCTATATCACTTTCACTTTTCTTTTTGAAAAAGTTTTAGGTTCCCCTCTTTATTTATTTTTTGTTTTTAAACCTTATAAAAGCAAACAACAAAAATAAAATGACTCTCTAAAACTTACGGGTTGTCTCCCTGGCAACGCTTTCTTTAAAGCCATTAAGCTAGGCATATAGTGCTCAAGTGATGGATCCACCCGGATCCCAAGGTATATCAAAGTCAATTTTAATTAACAATGATTTGGCATTTAGTAGTGAGCACAAAGTGATATATATCATGCAACAACAAAATCTAACTCTCTTCCTATGCATCGGCATGGCATAAAAGAACAATTCATGCACATCAAGTAAAGGCCAATGCATAGTATAAGCAGCTTCTTGCAATTTTATCATGCTGGAAACATAGAGAGGCGGAGATGTAGTTCCTCTCTCATAATAATTGCAAGTAGGAGCAGCAAGCACATGCATATTATATTCATCAAAATCATCATGTGTAACGGAAAAAGGCAACCCATCAATATAATCCTTAATAAGTGCAAACTTCTCCGATATAGTGTAGTTTGGAGAATTCAAAAAGATAATAGGACTGTCATGCGTGGGTGCAATAGCTACAATCTCATGTTTAACAAAAGGTACTATAGCAAGTTCATCTCCATAAGCATAATTCATATTGGCATCTTGGCCAAAAGCATAGCAAGCATCATCAAAAAGGGATATTTCAAACGAATCAAAGGGATCATAGCAATCATCCTTCGGTAAGCACGAAGGGAAATTAAACAATGTATGAGTTGAAGAGTTACTCTCATTAGAAGGTGGGCACGGGTAGCTAATACGTTCTTCCTCCTTTTGTTCTTCGCTCTCCTCGTCATCTTCTTCATCCAATGAGTTCACAATGTCATTAATTTCTTCTTCCATAGACTCCTGCAAAATATTAGTCTCTTCTTGGACAGTGGAGACTTTCTCAATAAACGCATCAATATTGGAGTTATATTCATAATTCAAATAGCAATATTTCAATATAGCAAGATTTTCAGGCCTAGAAACAACATCATCAAAATCATCATTCTTTCTAAACAGAGATTCAATTTCATAAGCACCCGTAAAAGAAACGAATTCTTCTATTTGTTCCACATCATAATAATCATATATACCATTAGCATAAGAAGCTAAGGTTTCATTATCATTAAATTTGCATGAAAAGGGAAGGTGTGGAGCCTTCATCCTAGATCAACAAGTATAATCATATCTCAAGCATAGTTGCCGAGCATACCAATGCAACAAATGAATTTGATCCCATAACAGTTTCCCTTTTTGTGTCAAGTGATAATCTCTAAAGTATTCATGTTGATCCAACGTTACTCCCATTACATAGTTGAATGGAGTTTTCTCAGGATTATCAAAGTAGTACATAATATCTTTCACACAATGAGCATCGAGGGTTTTAGGAGGTTCCCCATCTCCATGAGTAGCAAGTACACCTAATTTTTTTGGTATTTCGTGTTCCATATCCATAACTAAAGATAGAGAACAACTTAGAACAGCAAAAAAATCTACTTAGCGATAAAGCAAACAAGCACACACGAGAATATTCACCCCACGCTATTGCTCCCCGGCAACGGAGCCAGAAAAAGGTCTTGATAACCCACAAGTGTAGGGGTTCAGTTGTAGCCTCTTTCGATAAGTAAGAGTGTTGAACCCAACGAGGAGCTAAAGGCAGAACAAATATTCCCTCAAGTTCTATCGACCACCGATACAACTCTACGCACGCTTGACGTTTACTTTACCTAGAACAACTATGAAACTAGAAGTGCTTTGTAGTTTTTTGGATAGGTTTGCAAGAATATAAAGAGCACGCAAATATAAACTAGGGGATGTTAAGATAAAGGAGCAATAAAGTTAGTGATAGCAAGTGTGGAAAAGTGGTGGTAGGAGTTGCGAAATTTCCCCTAAGCAATTGACTATGTTACTAGACCGATAGCAAGTTTTATGTGGGAGAGGCCACTGCTAGCATGTCATCCCTTACTTGGAATTCTATGCACTTATGATTGGAACTATTAGCAAGCATCCGCAACTACTAATGTTTATTAAGGTAAAACCCAACCATAGCATTAAGATATATTGGTCCCCCTTCAATCCCGTATGCATCAATTTCTACACTAGGCTGAAGCTTCTGTCACTCTTGCCCTCCAATACGTAGTCCTATCAACATACAACTAACCCTATGGTGTGATCCACGCGCGCGCTCATATGATGGGCACCAAAGGACAGCAACATAACCACAAGCAATTTAAATCAATCATAGCAATTCACCAATCACCAATAGGACAATGATAATCTACTCAGACATCATAGGATGGCAACACATCATTGGATAATAATATGGAGCATAAAGCACCATGTTCAAGTAGAGGGTACAACGGGTTGCGTTAGAGTGGACCGTTGTAGATAGATGGGGGAAGGTGATAGAGATGTTGGTGAAGATGACGGAGGTGTTGGTGTAGATCGCCGTCACACGATGATTGCCCCGGTGGCAGTCTGGTGCCACCGGAAGTGAGGGGGAGAGAGCCCCCCTTCTTCTTCTTCTTCCTTGACCTTATCCCAAGGTGGGAGAAGGGTTTCCCCTCTGGTCCATGGCCTCCATGGCGGCGGAGGGGCAAGAGCCCCTCCGAGATTGGATCTGTCTCTCTGTCTCTCTCTGTTTCTGCGTTCCCAGATTTTGGCCATTCACCGTTTCTTATATTCCCGGAGATCCGTAACGCCGATTGGGCTGATTTTTTGACACATTTTTTATCCGGATATTAGCTTTCTTGCGGCAAAAGAAGGGCATTAACCGCCTTAAGGAGTGGCCACGAGGGCCCTGGGCACACCTTCCCCTGGTGGGCATGCCCCCCTGCCTCGTGGCCCACTCGGGCATCGTCTCGTGTTGGTTTCGCTTCCCAAAATTCACATATATTCCAAAAAAAATCTGTCCGTTTTTATTCCGTTTGGACTCCGTTTGATATGGATATTCTGCGAAACAAAAAACATGCAACAAACAGGAACTGGCACTGGGCACTCGATCAATATGTTAGTCCCAAAAAATAGTATAAAAATTTGCCAAAAGTATATGAAAGTTGTAGAATATTGGCATTGAACAATCAAAAATTATAGATACGATGGAGACGTATCAATGGCCACCGGACTGGGATTCCCCCTTCGGCAGGGTGCCGGAACGGGTCAAGATTGGTTTTCGGTGGCAACAGAGGCTTTCGGCGGCGGAACTCACGATCTAGGTTATTTTCTGGAGGTTTCTGTATATATAGGGGGTGTTGGAGTCAGGAACAAGTAAAGGGGGTCTCCGGGCTACCCATGAGGTAGGGGGCGCGCCCCCTACCCTCGTGGGCAGCCCGTGGATCTTCTGGTACTCCCTGGGCTTCTTCTGGTCCAAAAACAGCCTCCGCTGAGTTTCAGGTCAATTGGGCTCCGTTTGGTATTTCTTTTCTGCAATACTCAAAAACATGGGAAAAATAGAAACTAGCACTGGGCTGTGGGTTAATATGTTAGTCCAAAAATCATATAAAAGTGTATATAAAAGCCAATAAAACATCCTAGAAGGGTAATATAATAGCATGGAACAATCAAAAATTATAGATACGTTGGAGACGTATCAAGACATGACCGAGACACCTCTTCGGCCAATAACCAATAGCGGAACCCGGATGCTCATATTGGTTCCTACATATTCTACGAAGATCTTTATCGGTCAAACTGTAATGACAACATAAGTTATTCCCTTTGTCATCAGTATGTTACTTGCCCGAGATTCGATCGTCGGTATCATCATACCTAGTTGAATCTCGTTACCGGCAAGTCTCTTTACTCATTCCGTAATGTATCATCCCGCAACTAACTCATTAGTCACATTGCTTGCAAGGCTTCTTATGATGTGCATTATTGAGAGGGTCCAGAGATACCTCTCGATACTTGGAGTGACAAATCCTAATCTTGATCTATGCCAACCCAACAAACACCTTCGGAGATACCTGTAGATCATCTTTATAATCACCCAGTTACGTTGTGACGTTTGATAGCACACAAGGCATTCCTCCATTATCCGGGAGTTGCATAATCTCATAGTTGGAGGAATATGTATTTCACATGAAGAAAGCAGTAGCAATAAAACTGAAGATCAATATGCTAAGCTAACGGATGGGTCATGTCCATCACATCATTCTCCTAATTATGTGATCCCGTTCATCAAATGACAACACATGTCTATGGTCAGGAAACTTAACCATCTTTGGTTAATGAGCTAGTCTAGTAGAGGCTTACTAGGGACTTGGTATTTTGTCTATGTATCCACACATGTATCAAGTTTCCAGTTAATACAATTCTAGTATGAATAATAAACATTTATCATGAAATAAGGAGATATAAAATAACAACTTTATTATTGCCTCTAGGGCATATTTCCTTCAATACTTACGAACGGAAATGATTAGGCATGTATAATTGTATGCGATGGCTAGGCCGATCGCACACGAGCTCATTTTGCGCAATGTGTGTGACCGGAGGGTTTATCCTTGACGGTTTATGGGTCATGTGGGAAGGACCCCCCTATCACCCACACTCACTAGGCGAAGTTTTAAATTGCCATCGTGGAAAGGGGTTAAAAACCGTTTGTATATCAACTCGTTGTGCCGGTGATATAGCTAGTTCGAAAATAGAGCAAGAAGGAGTCTGGATGAAGGAGTTCATATCCGATCTAGGTGTAATACCTAGTGCATTGGATCCAATGACTATTTTTTGTGACAACACTCGAACTATTACCATTGCCAAGGAGCCCAAGTTTCACAAGAGAAACAAACACATCAAGCACTGTCTCAACTCCATTCGTAATTATGTGAAGGATGGAGACATAGAACTTTGCAAAATACATACGGATCAGAATGTGGCAGACTTCCGCGGGCAAAACATGATCAGCACCAAGACTCCATGGGTGTTAGATTCATCACTGTGTAAACTAGATTATGACTCTAGTACAAGTGGGAGACTATTGGAAATATGCCCTAGAGGCAATAATAAATTTTTTATTATCATATTTCCTTATTCATGATAAAGATTTATTATTCATGCGAGAATTGTATTGATCGGAAACTTAAATACATGTGTGAATACATAAACAAATATTATGTCCCTAGTGAGCCTCTACTAGACTAGTTCGTTGATCAAAGACGGTGAAGGTTTTCTAACCATAGACATGAGTTGTCATTTGATAACGGGATCACATCATTAGGAGAATGATGTGATGGACAAGACCCAACCATAAGCTTCACATTAGATCGTTTAGTTATTTGCTACAACTTTCTTCATGTCAAGTGTCAGTTCCTTAGACCATGAGATCATGTCACTCCCGGATATCAGAGGAATGTCGTGTGTGCTATCAAGCGTCACTTTGTAACTGGTTGATCATAAAGGTGCTCTACAGGTGTTTCTGAAGGTGTTTCTTGAGTTGCATGGATCAAGACTAGGATTTGACACTCCGTATGACGAAGAGGTATCTCTGCGCCCTCTCACTAATACAACATCGTAAAGAGCTTGCAAACAATGTGCCTAATGAGTTAGTGATGTCTACTACGCAACCTTCTTCTTGTAGACGTTTTTGGGCCTCCAAGTGCAGAGGTTTGTAGGATAGTAGCAAATTTCCCTCAAGTGGATGACCTAAGGTTTATCAATCCGTGGGAGGCATAGGATGAAGATGGTCTCTCTCAGACAACCCTGCAACCAAATAACAAAGAGTCTCTTGTGTCCCCAACACACCCAATACAATGGTAAATTGTATAGGTGCACTAGTTCGGCAAAGAGATGGTGATACAAGTGCAATATAGATGGTAGATATATGTTTTTTGTAATATGAAAATATAAAAACAGCAAGGTAGCAAGTGGTAAAAGTGAGCATAAACGGTGTTGCAATGATAGGAAACAAGGCCTAGGGTTCATACTTTCACTAGTGCAAGTTTTCTCAACAATAATAACATAACTGGTTCATATAACTATCCCTCAACATGCAACAAAGAGTCACTCCAAAGTAACTAATAGCGGAGAACAAACGAAGAGATTATTGTAGGGTATGAAACCACCTCAAAGTTATTCTTTCTGATCGAGCTATTCAAGAGTCTGTAGTAAAATAACACGAAGCTATTCTTTCCGTTCGATATATCATAGAGTTCGTACTAGAATAACACCTTAAGATACAAATCAATCAAAACCCTAATGTCACCTGGATACTCCATTGTCACCTCAAGTATCCGTGGGCATGAATTATACGATATGCATCACACAATCTCAGATTCATCTATTCAACCAACACAAAGAACTTCAAAGAGTGCCCCAAAGTTTCTACCGGAGAGTCAAGACGAAAACGTGTGCCAACCCCTATGCATAGATTCCCAAGGTCACGGAACCCACAAGTTGATCACCAAAACATACATCAAGTGAATCGTGTGATATCCCATTGTCACCACAGAAAAGCACATGCAAGACATACATCAAGTGTTCTCAAATCCTTAAAGACTCAATCTGATAGGATAACTTCAAAGGGAAAACTCAATCCATTACAAGAGAGTAGAGGGGGAGAAGCATCATAAAATCCAACTATAATAGCAAAGCTCGCGATACATCAAGATTGTGCAATCTCAAGAACACGAGAGAGAGAGAGAGATCAATAACATAGCTACTGATACATACCCTCAGCCCCGAGGGTGAACTACTCCCTCCTCGTCATGGAGAGCGCGGGGATGATGAAGATGGCCACCGGAGAGAGATTCCCCCCTCCGGCAGGGTGCTAGAACGGATCTAGATTGGTTTTAAGTGGCAACTGAGGCTTTCGGCGGCGGAACTCCCGATCTAGGTTATTTTCTGGAGGTTTCTGTATATGTAGGATTTTTTGGCATAGGGCACAAGTCAGGGGGGTCTACGGGCTGTCCACGAGATAGGGGGCGTGCCCCCCCACCCTCGTGGGCAGCCCGAGACTCTTCTGGCCCAACTCTTTTACTCCGAGGGCTTCTTTTGGTCCATAAAAAAACATCAAAAATTGGGACATCAATTGGACTCCGTTTGATATTCCTTTTATGTAAAACTCAAAAACAAGGAAAAAACAGAAACTGGCACTGGGCTCTGGGTTAATAGGTTAGTCCCAAAAATCATATAAAAGTGTATATAAAAGCCCATAAAACATCCTAGAAGGATAATATAATAGCATGGAACAATCAAAAATTATAGATACGTTGGAGACATATCAGTTAGTCACAAGATCTTGTAGTACATAATGAGTAAAGGGACTTGCCGGAAACGAGATTCAACTACGTATGGAGATACCGATGATCGAATCTCGGGCAAGTAACATATCGTCGGACAAAGGGAATTGCATACGGGATTAACCAAATCCTTGACATCGTGGTTCAACTGATAAAAGATCTTCATGGAATATGTAGGAACCAATATGGCATCCAAGTCCCGCTATTGGTTATTGACCGGAGAGGTGTCTCGTTCATGACTACATGATTCCCGAAACCGTAGGGTCGCACGCTTAAGGTTCGATAACGCTAGACTAGTATTGGGATATTTGATGATTCGTAACTGAATGTTGTTCGGAGTCCCAGATGAGACCCCGTACGTCACGAGGAGTCTCGAAATGGTCGAGAGGTAAGGATTTATATATGGGAAGTCATATTTTGGGTTCCGGAAAAAGGTGCAACTTTGTTGGTATTATATCGAGAATCTTCCAGAAGGTTCCGTTGGATTCCAGAGGGGTCCGTAAGTCCACAAGTGGGTCCAACACATCCCAAGGTCTAGCATGGGCCAAGGGGAGGTGCTCTGTTCTTTATTGGGCTAGGCGCACCAAGTCCTCAAAAGCCCGTGTGGCTAGGGAAGGGGAAAGGGGGGTCCTAGTAGGAATAGGATTGGACTTGGAGTGCAAGTCCTCTCCCCCTTTGGCCCCAACTCCTATTAGGAATAGGGATGGACTTCCAGCCCTCCCATGCATATAGATATAGGGGAGGGGCACAGCAAGGCCCCCGAACACACTGGCCTTGGCTGTTGCTCCGTCTCTCTCTCCCGTCATAATTCTCGTCCATGGTTTTTTGCTTAGCAAAGCCCTACCACTATTCCGACTCCACCACCACCAACACGACCATGCTGCCATGCTGGTTGTGATCCCTTATATTTCTCTGCCTTATCTTGAGGGATCAAGGAGGAGGAGATGTCACCGAGCCGCGCATGTACTAAACTCGAGGTGATGTCCGTTCGACACTAGATCAAGTGGATCATGATCGGATCACGAAGAGTGCGACTACAGTAACCGCATTATATACGCTTCCGCTTTCGGTCTACAAGGGTACGTAGACACACTCTCCCCTCTCGTTGATATGCTTCTCCTAGATACATCTTGGGTGTTCATAGGAATTTTTTTGATTTTCATGCTTCGTTCCCCAACAAAGGACACTATATGTAGGTTGGAATCTAAGGATTATTTTGGGTATGGTGAAAATATTAGGAGAAGAGTCCCTTATACTGAAATTATTAAAACTTTGTACCACCATACTTGTGATAAATTTTAGTGGATAAATACAGGGATTGATGAAGGGTTTAGTGATGATTGGTTTGAAAGTACTGTTCAAGATCCCATTGACGATGAAATACATGTTTTGTATGAAGATGTCTATGGTGATGATTCAGATTTCGAAGTAATGAAAATTAAAATTACTGAACAAAGTGTAACGCCCGGATAATTTGGCTACAGTAAAACTTCGCTAATGATGCCACGTCACTTCGATTACTGATGCTATTCTCGCGATAGTTCGAAACCGACTAAAATTCAAATTCAAAATGTGGCAAATAATAAAGGTTTTCAAAATATTAAACTAAAATGTCCGGAGTGTGCAAATAAATGCTTAGGTGTTTATGGTGAGGGATCCATGCCTTTATAAATAACCTAAATACTTAAAATGAATTAAAACATAACAGGAAATAAATTAAAGAAAAGAAAAACATACAAAACAAAAACAGAACGAAAATAAAAGGAAACCCCCTCCCCCCAATCCGACTGGGCCTCGGCCCAACCAGTGGCCTACCAGTCCGGCCCAACCCTTGGCCTATATGGCCCTTCCTTCCCCCTGACCTAAAATTCTACCACCAACACTTCCCCTCCCCCCTCACTCTGGATCTGGATCGGGAGGAGCCCTGTAAGGCCCCGGATGTAATACTTTCCCTTTTGGGTATATAATATATCTCAGGCTTCATCTATTTCCATTCCGGGTTCTTTGTCTTTCGGGTTTTCGTCGTTTTGTTGTGTGAGTGTGTGGCACTCATTCATATCATGTAGACATGTGCATCGCATTGCATTTGTGTTGTCGGTTGCATCCGGTTCCACACGTTCCTTCCCGTTGTCCGTTTCGCGTTCCGGAGCTCCCTCACGTGTCCGTGACGTCCCGTAGGCCTACTTTGTTGTTTGGGCGTGTAACGTTACCGGTGTGCTGCGAGGTTGTTGTGTGTGTTGTTGTTTTGCTGTGTGCAACCCGCCTCTCAAATCTTGTCGCGTTTCGACTCCGTGTGCTATCCCATCAGTTATTCTTGTGGGTCCAAAGTGCCTCCACTTGTGGCCCGGAAACACCCCTACTGCAGTCTACTACTCTCTCCTAGGCCCTTCTAAACTACCCCCGCGATCGGATCCGTCGGATCGCGATCGGAGGGCTCCTAACACCCCCAAATCCCCTAACCCTAGCTACCTGCTATATATATAGACCCCTAGGTCTAAATTTTGGCATCTCTATCTTCTTTCCCCTTCCTCCCCTCATTTTTTGGATCTAACCAGCCCTTGCCAGCCACTTGGCTAGATCCCACCGAGCCTCCTCGTTCCAGCCGCCGCAAAACTCACTGGACCGACCAGATCCCTCGAGCGCCCAGGTCAACGCGCCTCGGCTGCCCGACGGCCTCCCTCGACCGCTCCTCCCGCGCCAGTCGATCGGCCAGCTGGGCCTCCTGCCTCGGCCAGGTCCCAGGCGCCAGCCGTGGACCACATCAACGCCAATCGGCCCGGGCGCTCCCCTTCTGGGCCGTCGACGCCTCCCGCGCTCCACTTGGCAGCATCGCCCTCGCTCCTCAGATCAATCGATCCGATCGGTGGCGTTGACCGATCCCTCGCCAGCCAGGGGCCCGTCTCCGCACCGCACCGGGCCGCTCCCGAGGCCCCAGTCCAGGCCGCGCCGCCTTCCCTCCGTCCGCGCGCCACCGGGCCCGCGCCCCGGCTGGGCCGCCTCCACCGACCAAGGCCCGCTTCCCCGCCTCAGCCGCCGCTCTGGCCAAGGCGCCGCTCCCTCAGCTGGGCCGAGCCGAGCCGGGCTCCCTCCGCCGCCACTCCGCCCGCGCGCCAGGGCCCACCAGCGCCTTCCGCCTCGGGTGGGCCGGCCACTCCTCCAGGCTGGGCCGCAACCGCCGCTGGGCCCGAGCCAGTCCTCACGCCGGGCCGGATCCATCTCTTCGGGCCTTTGCTCCAGATCCGTTGACTGAGAGGTTGACCTCTTTTTTTTCCTAAGTCCCCAGTTATTAGTTGCTGATGCTATTTTAGAACTGCTCTAACTTTGTGTGTGTTTGTCCGATTCGCGCAAATAGCATGTCCAGATGTTCGTGGTGAATAGCACTACGTTTCATCTTTTAGTGTCATGCATGTTAGAGATCATCTAGGTGCTTGTTTTGCTATTGCAAGAGTGCGTCGTGATATAAACTGCTGTTATGTAATGTTTTTATGCCATCTTTGCCATGTGATATCTTTTAGCTCGTTTGTACGAATGATGCAAATGACATGTCCACGTGTTCGTCTTGCCATGCTCTACATGTTGTATGTGCTAGGTTTCATGTTAGATTTATTCTTGCCATGTTTATCATCGTTGCAAAGTGCCATGTAGCTGTGATGTTGTTTCACTTGTTATGAAATGCCATCTTGTTGAGCTCGTTGCTATCGTTGTGTTTATCTCCACGATGCATGCTTGTATGTTTCGGAATCACCTTCATGTGTACTTTGATGAGGTGCTTACCACTTGCCATGTTTAGTTTCGAGGTGACTTAAACTTGCTCTTTTAGATGCCATGATGAAATTGCTGTTTTAGGACTTAGTGGATTTTCACTAAGTCTGAAATCTGTAACGTTCCGATGCCATGTTCGTGTGATGTTCTAGGACAAAGCATGATAGTTTTGGAGTGGATCTTGATTGTTCCTTGTAGTATATATTGTTGGCTTTCCATTCATGTTCTCACATGTTTATTTGAGTGGCTGTAGCATGTTTATGTTTTGCTCCAAAGTTTCAATAAAATTCTGCTGCCAGAATTTTATTGTCAAGTTCAATATGTCCAAGTTCATTGCTATTGAACCGTGACTCCTTTGGGGGTGCACCTTTGGACTTAGTTGCTGTAGTAAATGTCTAGTTTGAGTTCATGCTCTTTGCCATGATATTTGAGTGTTGTAGTTTAATTATTTTGTGCTCCGAAGTTGCTATGATGCTGTAATTTTTAGCTTTCGCTCATTTCTTGTTTCGGGCATAACTTTTAGCCCGTAACTCCGATTTCAGCGAATCTTAGATGAAACTTGATTGATTTTCTGTGTAGATTCACAATATCAGATTGTTATCATGTTTTTAGATGAATTGCTTGAGTGCTATTTTCCGTGCTCCGTGTGCATCCTTAGTGCATCCATCATGCATCCATCTTTTTCGAGTGCGCATTGCATCTTGTTGATTTGTGCTTGGTGTGATTGTTTTGTTTAGAGCCGGAAGCAGAGTCTGAGTTCGAGTACGAGCACGAGGTTACCAACGAGGTTGAGCACGAGGACCCCTCTTACGATCCGAATGACTTCACTTCAGGCAAGATGACCGAACCCCGATAACATTACTATCTTTGCCTATTGCTAGTAGTTCCGCTCTATAGTTTTGCTTCGATGCCCATGATCTTCTTGTCAGCCTCCTACTGTAACCATTGCCATGTTTAACCAACCTACCTACGCAAACCGTTGCTTGGCTAAGTACGCTTCGCTCAGCCCTTCTTATAGCATTGCTAGTTGCAGGTGAAGATCGAAGATGCTTGCTTCATGTTGAAGTTTGGATGGGTTTTATCACACTATATAATTGCTTAAAAATGAAATCATCTATATATTGGCAAGGGTGGAAGGCTAAGCCTTTTGCTTGGTGATTTGTTCCACTCATGCCGTTAGGAACCGTTTAAACCGGTGTTATGTTTCTTGATTATGCGTTCCTAACACGGTTGGGGTGTATGGGACCCCCTCGATAAACCGCTAAGTGCTAAGTCTTTTCCAGCAAGTCCCAACATTGGTACTATTTGCCTAATAACAAACTAAACTTGCATAGGGAGTTATAAACCCTTTTTCTTAATCAACAACCCCGGGCCAGTGCTCCACATGAGTGTTGGTCCGAAACGGGCAACCTGCGGGGCCACCTCGAGGAAACTCAAGGTCTGGTAAAAACCCGTAGCTTGTCCCATCCGGTCGTGGCCTGAGACGAGATACGCGCGGCTACTATCAGGGTGTCGGCACGCCGGGAGGATTTGCTGGATTAGCCTTACCTTAGTTCGGAGTATCTTGAGCACGGGATTCCGAGGATACTCGGGTCTTCCCACTTTGGAGTTGCGACTCCGCGGATCGTGGGCTTGTAATGGGTCAAGTTGGAACACCCCTGCAGGGTTTGAACTTTCGAAAGCCGTGCCCGCGGTTATGTGGCAGATGGGAGCTTGTTAATATCCGGTTGTAGATAACTTGACACAATGTTTCGAATACACTACCAGCGTGCGTTCCGTGACCGTCAATTTCCGAATAGGGATTCGGGAGTTGAACATGGAGGGGTTATGTTTGTTGAGCTTGTAGCTAGGATCACTTAGTGATCACTTCTCGCCGAGGCTTTCTCTTCTCGCTCTCTCTCTCACGTATGCTAGTAGCTAGTTGCTGCTGCAGACACTTATTCTTTTCTTCAGCCTTATCCTCTCCCAAGGCTTGAATAGTCTTGTTACCCGGGAACGGGATTGCTGAGTCCTCTGTGGCTCACAGTTACTTCACCACACCAGATGCAGGTCCAACTGTGAGCTATCCAGGTGATGGCACCGAGCTGGATTGGGAGTACGATGAGGAGCGTAGTCGGTACTTTGTTCGCTATCCGGATGATCAGTAGTGGAGACTCCTACTAGGATTCGATCCGCCTGTGGTTTATTTATCTAAGTTTGGTATCTTGACATTTGGATTTTGCCCTTAGAGGGTTGTGATATTCTTAATGTATGATGTTTGAGACATGTTATGTAATTGTGTGACGTGGCGAGTGTAATCCAACTATTTATGTTTACAATCCCCTCTTTTACATGAGATGTGCAAAGATTACCAAACTTGAGATCATTCTAGGATGGATTTATGCCTTCAAGTCGTACCTCGACACGTAGGAGGTATAACTCCATCCTGGGCATTACAAGTTGGTATTCAGAGCCTTCTCCGACCTAGGAGCCCCCACTGTTTGATCGAATCGTTGACGGTCGAGTCTAGGCACACACTAAAATATTTTGAGTCCTATATTATATCGGAGAGTAGGATTTCTTTGCTTCTCATCTCCTTTCTCTCTGGTGAGGACTCCTGACGACTACTCTTGTCTCTCCTATCTTCAAAAATTGCACCAAATTTTTTTTTAGGAATCCCGCGAGTATTCTGGGATTGTTTCGATGTTCTTGTGACGAGGATATTGTTCTCGATGCCTCCTGACATTAGGGGTTGTGGCTGTGTCCCGGGGAGTTGAGCTTCGGGGTATTGTCGTCACAAGCATATCGCGGCAGTACTAAATACTTAAGACGGCCGACATCGAAAATCTCTCCTATACGGCCAGTGGCAAGATAACCCCGACATCACCCAGTACTGGGGAGGTAGTTCGGGAGTATTGCCATAGCTTGTTATAGTGGATGCTTTTCGAAGGTCCGAGGTACACAGTTTCCGAGAAAGACTGGTTATGTGTTGAAGGATGGATACACCTGGATGTAGGTTTAGAGTTGATTGCGCGGTGCTTCCCGTGTATCCCCAACACCTGATTGCATAACTGGAATCTTTCGTAAATCTATAGGTGGGTTTATCCAGTAGATCGTAGGCATTCTTCCAACGAATGCAGGTTAGTGAGTTCAGGGTTCGACATTGAGTGAAGGGGTTATATGACCGATGTTACTATCAGGAGTTGCATCTTAAAGGGTCCTTGGCTATGCTGATCCGGGGATTGCAAAACCTTTTCGTAACACGTTCAGATGCTTTCAGCACAAAGATGTTAGAACGAAACTCCTCTCTTGTGTTTGTTCCCATCCGTACCTTATTGTTTTCTTATTTTCATTTTGTCCCCTATGTGGCTTCTCGTGAAGATTGATGTTATCATTTAACTGAGAATTTCATTCGTTCCTCTTGTTCGAATGATTTCATTCGTTCTTATTGTTCAAATGATTATTGTGAAGACTTGTTGCAATTCATTCCATTGATTCAGCTTATACCTTTTGTCAATCAATTGTTGTTTCGTGGTCATCTCTTTCAGGATGGCTCCGAAAAAGGTTCCCAACGCTAACCCAGAGGGTGAAGAGGTCCCAGATCGTCCTCCTTCCCCTCCTCCTCCGCCTGAGGCTTGGAGAGCGATTATGCAGACTACAGCTCAGAACACCCAGTTGTTGATGCAGATGATGCAGCAGATGCAAGCTAATCAAGCTAATCAGGGTGTTCCAGGGAATCAAGGCAACTTCTTCAACCAGCAGCACCATGCTACTCTCAACCAGTTCTTGGCCAACAATCCTAAAGCTTTCAGTTACTGTGTCGACCCTCTTGATGTTGAAGATTGGTTAACCGATATAAAGAAGCATTTTGAGTGCAGTAACGTGAAGGAAGATGATTATGTGAAGTTTGCAGCCTTCCAACTCAAAGATCAAGCAGCTGATTGGTGGTAGCAGTACAAAGACTCCAGGCCAGGTCAAGTGATCTCTTGGGAGAATTTCTGCAAGGACTTTCGCTCTCACCACATTCCAACAAGTGTCATCAAGGGTATGCGTGAGCAATTCCGCAACCTGAAGCATGGCTCCATGACAGTCTATCAGTATAATGTCAAGTTCCAAAACCTCGCCCGCTATGCTAAGCAAGACATTCCTGATGCCAAGAGTAAAATCTACCAGTTCCGTGGAGGTCTCAAAGATGAACTTCAGCTTGCTCTCACCTTGTTCGAGCCGGATGAATTCGACAAGTTCTATAACATGGCTTTGAAACAAGAGGCAGCTCAGCTTAAGATGGAGACTTCTAAGAAGAGAATTCGAGATGCCGTTCACTCTTCCTCATCGTCTCAGATGGTCTCGAAGCATCAGAAATTCTGGCTTCCTCCTCCTCCAGTGATTCGAGCTCCATACAACAACTCCAACAACTCCAACAACAAGAACTCTAGTGGTCGTGGTTTCTCCCACCCACCCAACCCGAGCAACCAGTCGAAGAAGTAGTTTCAGTCTCAAGGCTCCAAGTCAAGTGGATCTCATTTCCGTCCTCTCTCAGAAGTGACTTGCAACAAATGCACTCAGAAAGGTCACTATGCCAACAGATGTCCGAATCCGAAGCGTCTTCCACCTCCTCCCCCTGTGAGTTCAGCTATTGTCAGGCATGATCCAAAGGCAGCAAGGGTCAATCTGATGAATGCAGCACAAGCGGAGAATTCTTCTGATGTCATTTTGGGTAACCTTCCAGTTAACTCTATCCCCGCTAAAGTTTTGTTTGATTCGGGTGCTTCTTGCTCTTTCATGTCATATCCATTTGCATCCAAGAATAATGTTCACTCTGAAGCTTTGCCAAGACCTTTGAGTGTCATATCACCTGGCAAGAGATTGAGTTCTAGTTTGGTGGCTTCGAATGTTTCTATTCGCATGGGTGATTATCGCTTTCTGGCTAATCCGGTGATTCTCGGCAATTCTGACATCGACCTCATCCTCGGAATGGATTGGCTTTCTCAGCATGATGCTCACATCGATTGTGCTCAAAAGGAAGTCAAGATGACTCATCCTGATGAAGATGTGATTATCTTTGCCTCCAGGGATAACACTATCAGGCTTTTCTCTCTCAATGATAAGGGCGAAATTAATGCCATATCTCAAATTCTGGTGGTGAACGAATATCAAGACGTCTTTCCTGAAGAACTTCCAGGCATGCCTCCACACCGTCAGGTGGAATTTGTCATTGAACTCGAGCCGGGTACTGAGCCAGCATGCCGGCGTCCGTACAAGCTCTCTCCGGATGAATTGAAGGAATTGAAGAAGCAGCTTGATAAACAGGAGAGTATGGGTCTCATCAGGCCTAGTACGTCTCCGTGGGGTTGTGGTGTCTTATTTGTCAAGAAGAAAGATGGCACGGAGCGTCTCTGTGTTGACTACCGGCCATTGAACAAGAAGACGATTAAGAACAAATATCCGCTCCCCAACATCAACGAACTCTTCGAGCAGCTCAAAGGAGCTAAAGTGTTCTCTAAGCTTGACCTCCGAATGGGCTATTACCAAATTCGCATTCGCAAGGAAGACATTCCCAAGACGGCTTTCAGAACGAGCTACGGTTCATACGAGTATACCGTCATGTCCTTCGGTCTCGCCAATGCTCCTCCTACCTTTTCGAGGATGATGCATTACATCTTCAACCCCTATACTGGCGAGTTTGTGCTTGTGTATCTGGATGATATTCTGGTGTTTTCCAAGAATGAAGAAGATCACGAAAAGCACTTACGTCTGGTTCTTGATCGACTCCGAGAGCATAAATTCTATGCCAAGTTCTCCAAGTGTGAGTTTTGGCTCGATAAGGTTTTGTACCTGGGCCACATCATCTCAGCTGACGGTATTGCGGTTAATCCCGAGAAAGTTGAAGCAATTGTCAACTGGGAAGCTCCTCAGAACGTCAAGCAGCTCCGCAGTTTTCTGGGTCTTGCCAGCTATTGCAGAAGGTTCGTTGAGAACTTCTCCAAGATTGCCAAGCCTCTTTCCAACTTGCTTCAGAAGAATGTCAAATACTTTTGGTCTCCAGAGTGTGAAGTGGCATTCAAAACTCTCAAGGAAAAGCTTGTCTCTGCTCCAGTTCTGACTCATCCAGATGAATCCAAGCCCTATGAAGTTTTCTGTGATGCTTCTCTTCAAGGTCTTGGTGGTGTGCTTATGCAAGTTAAGAGAATTGTGGCATACACTTCTCGTCAGCTCAAGCCAAGTGAGAAGAACTATCCCACACATGATCTCGAGCTAGCAGCTGTGGTACATGCTCTGATTACGTGGAGACATCTGTTGTTGGGCAGAAAGGTCGACATCTTCACTGATCACAAGAGCTTGAAGTACATCTTCACACAGCCGCATCTGAACCTCCGCCAGACTCGTTGGGTTGAAATGATCCAAGAGTATAATCCCAGCATTGAATACACTCCTGGCAAGGCGAATGTGATTGCAGATGCTTTGAGCAGAAAGGCATATTGCAACAGCCTTCTTATCAAGCCGTACCAGCCTGAGCTTTGTGAAGCATTCAGGAAGCTCAACCTTCAAGTTGTTCCGCAGGGTTTTCTTGCAAATCTTCAAGTTGCTCCTACCTTGGAAGATCAAGTCCGTAAGGCCCAGCTCAGTGATACCATGGTGAAGAAGGTGAAACATGGTATTGCAAAGGGCACTCCAAAATACAAGTGCTTCCGTGTTGATGAGAGAGATACCTTGTTCTTCGAGGACAGACTTGTTGTTCCCAAAGGTGATCTCAGGAAGCTCATAATGGAAGAAGCTCATGATTCTCTCCTTTCCATTCATCCTGGCAGTTCCAAGATGTATCAAGACCTCAAGCAGTCTTACTGGTGGACACGCATGAAAAGGGAGATTGCCCAATTCGTGAACGAATGTGATGTGTGCAGAAGAGTGAAAGCAGAACATCAACGTCCAGCCGGTCTTCTCCAACCTCTTCCTATTCCCGAGTGGAAGTTCGACCACATTGAAATGGACTTCGTCACTGGCTTTCCTAAATCCAAGCGAGGAAATGATGCTATCTTTGTGGTGATTGACAAGCTTACCAAAGTCGTTCACTTCCTGCCAGTCAAAGAATCAATCAATGCAGCTCAATTGGCAGAGTTGTACACTTCCAGAATTGTGTCCTTACATGGCATTCCTCAAGTTATATCCTCAGACCGTGGAAGCTTGTTCACATCAAGGTTCTGGGACTCCTTTCAGTCCGCCATGGGCACTAAGATCAGGTTCAGCACTGCTTTTCACCCTCAGACTAGTGGTCAAGTCGAGCGTGTGAATCAGATTCTAGAAGACATGCTCAGAGCCTGTGTCATCTCCTTTGGCATGAAATGGGAAGACTGCCTTCCATTTGCCGAGTTCTCTTACAACAACAGCTTTCAAGCAAGTGCAGGCAAAGCACCGTTTGAAATCCTCTATGGCAGAAAGTGCCGTACCCCTCTCAACTGGTCTGAAATAGGCGAACGTCAACTTCTTGGCAATGACTTGATCTCAGAAGCCGAAGAAATGTGCAAAGTCATACGTGAGAATCTCAAGGCCGCTCAGTCGCGTCAGAAGAGCTACTATGACGGCAAGCATCGTGATTTGGCATTCAACATCGATGATCATGTCTATCTCCGTGTGTCTCCGATGAAAGGCACCCAAAGATTCGGTATCAAAGGAAAGCTTGCTCCTAGATACGTCGGGCCTTTCAAGATTCTTGGCAAAAGAGGCGATCTAGCCTATCAACTTGAGCTCCCTTCAAACTTCGCCAATGTTCATGATGTCTTCCATGTGTCTCAACTTCGCAAATGCTTCAAGGCACCTGAGCGCATGATTCCGTTTGAAGAGATTGATCTTCAACAAGACCTGTCCTACCGAGAGCATCCAGTTGCCATTCTCGAAGAAACCGAACGCAAGACCCGCAACAAGTCCATCAAATTCCTGAAAGTCAAGTGGTCACATCACACCGACCGAGAAGCTACCTGGGAACGAGAAGATCATCTTCGTTCCGAGTACCCTTCCTTTTTCTAGTCCTAGATCTCGGGACGAGATCTTTTTGTAGTAGAGGAGAGTTTGTAATGCCCCGGATGTAATACTTTCCCTTTTGGGTATATAATATATCTCAGGCTTCATCTATTTCCATTCCGGGTTCTTTGTCTTTCGGGTTTTCGTCGTTTTGTTGTGTGAGTGTGTGGCACTCATTCATATCATGTAGACATGTGCATCGCATTGCATTTGTGTTGTCGGTTGCATCCGGTTCCACGCGTTCCTTCCCGTTGCCCGTTTCGCGTTCCGGAGCTCCCTCACGTGTCCGTGACGTCCCGTAGGCCTACTTTGTTGTTTGGGCGTGTAACGTTACCGGTGTGCCGCGAGGTTGTTGTGTGTGTTGTTGTTTTGCTGTGTGCAACCCGCCTCTCAAATCTCGTCGCGTTTGGACTCCGTGTGCTATCCCATCAGTTATTCGTGTGGGTCCAAAGTGCCTCCACTTGTGGCCCGGAAACACCCCTACTGCAGTCTACTACTCTCTCCTAGGCCCTTCTAAACTACCCCCGCGATCGGATCCGTCAGATCGCGATCGGAGGGCTCCTAACACCCCCCAAATCCCCTAACCTTAGCTACCTGCTATATATATAGACCCCTAGGTCTAAATTTTGGCATCTCTATCTTCTTTCCCCTTCCTCCCCTCATTTTTTGGATCTAACCAGCCCTTGCCAGCCACTTGGCTAGATCCCACCGAGCCTCCTCGTTCCAGCCGCCGCAAAACTCACTGGACCGACCAGATCCCTCGAGCGCCCAGGTCAACGCGCCTCGGCTGCCCGACGGCCTCCCTCGACCGCTCCTCCCGCGCCAGTCGATCGGCCAGCTGGGCCTCCTGCCTCGGCCAGGTCCCAGGCGCCAGCCGTGGACCACATCAACGCCAATCGGCCCGGGCGCTCCCCTTCTGGGCCGTCGACGCCTCCCGCGCTCCACTTGGCAGCATCGCCCTCGCTCCTCAGATCGATTGATCCGATCGGTGGCGTTGACCGATCCCTCGCCAGCCAGGGGCCCGTCTCCGCACCGCACCGGGCCGCTCCCGAGGCCCCAGTCCAGGCCGCGTCGCCTTCCCTCCGTCCGCGCGCCACCGGGCCCGCGCCCCGGCTGGGCCGCCTCCACCGACCAAGGCCCGCTTCCCCACCTCAGCCGCCGCTCGGGCCAAGGCTCCGCTCCCTTAGCTGGGCCGAGCCGAGCCGGGCTCCCTCCGCCGCCACTCCGCCCGCGCGCCAGGGCCCAGCATCGCCTTCCGCCCCGGGTGGGCCGGCCACTCCTCCAGGCTGGGCCGCAACCGCCGCTGGGCCCGAGCCAGTCCTCACGCCGGGCCGGATCCATCTCTTCGGGCCTTTGCTCCAGATCTGTTGACTGAGAGGTTGACCTCTTTTTTTTCCTAAGTCCCTAGTTATTAGTTGCTGATGCTGTTTTAGAACTGCTCTAACTTTGTGTGTGTTTGTCCGATTCGCGCAAATAGCATGTCCAGATGTTCGTGGTGAATAGCACTACGTTTCATCTTTTAGTGTCATGCATGTTAGAGATCATCTAGGTGCTTGTTTTGCTGTTGCAAAAGTGCATCGTGATATAAATTGCTGTTATGTGATGTTTTTATGCCATCTTTGCCATGTGATATCTTTTAGCTCGTTTGTCCGAATGATGCAAATGACATGTCCACGTGTTCGTCTTGCCATGCTCTACATGTTGTATGTGCTAGGTTGCATGTTAGATTTATTCTTTCCATGTTTATCATCGTTGCAAAGTGCCATGTGGCTGTGATGTTGTTTCACTTGTTATGAAATGCCATCTTGTTGAGCTCGTTGCTATCGTTGTGTTTATCTCCATGATGCATGCTTGTATGTTTCGGAATCACCTTCATGTGTACTTTGATGAGGTGCTTACCACTTGCCATGTTTAGTTTCGAGGTGACTTAAACTTGCTCTTTTAGATGCCATGATGAAATTGCTGTTTTAGGACTTAGTGGATTTTCACTAAGTCTGAAATCTGTAACGTTCCGATGCCATGTTCGTGTGATGTTCTAGGACAAAGCATGATAGTTTTGGAGTGGATCTTGATTGTTCCTTGTAGTATATATTGTTGGCTTTCCATTCATGTTCTCACATGTTTATTTTAGTGGCTGTAGCATGTTTATGTTTTGCTCCAAAGTTTCAATAAAATTCTGCTGCCAGAATTTTATTGTCAAGTTCAATATGTCCAAGTTCATTGCTATTGAACCGTGACTCCTTTGGGGGTGCACCTTTGGACTTAGTTGCTGTAGTATATGTCTAGTTTGAGTTCATGCTCTTTGCCATGATATTTGAGTGCTGTAGTTTAATTATTTTGTGCTCCGAAGTTGCTATGATGCTGTAATTTTCAGCTTTCGCTCATTTCTTGTTTCGGGCATAACTTTTAGCCCGTAACTCCGATTTCAGCGAATCTTACATTAAACTTGATTGATTTTCTGTGTAGATTCACAATATCAGATTGTTATCATGTTTTGAGATGAATTGCTTGAGTGCTATTTTCCGTGCTCCGTGTGCATCCTTAGTGCATCCATCATGCATCCATCTTTTTCGAGTGCGCATTGCATCTTGTTGATTTGTGCTTGGTGTGATTGTTTTGTTTAGAGCCGGAAGCAGAGTCTAAGTTCGAGTACGAGCATGAGGTTACCAACGAGGTTGAGCACGAGGACCCCTCTTACGATCCGAACGACTTCACTTCAGGCAAGATGACCGAACCCCGATAACATTACTATCTTTGCCTATTGCTAGTAGTTCCGCTCTATAGTTTTGCCTCGATGCCCATGATCTTCTTGTCAGCCTCCTACTGTAACCATTGCCATGTTTAACCAACCTACCTACGCAAACCGTTGCTTGGCTAAGTACGCTTCGCTCAGCCCTTCTTATAGCATTGCTAGTTGCAGGTGAAGATCGAAGATGCTTGCTTCATGTTGAAGTTTGGTTGGGTTTTATCACACTATATAATTGCTTAAAAATGAAATCATCTATATATTGGCAAGGGTGGAAGGCTAAGCCTTTTGCTTGGTGATTTGTTCCACTCATGCCGTTAGGAACCGTTTAAACCGGTGTTATGTTCCTTGATTATGCGTTCCTAACACGGTTGGGGTGTATGGGACCCCCTCGATAAACCGCTAAGTGCTAATTCTTTTCCAGAAAGTCCCAACATTGGTACTATTTGCCTAATAACAAACTAAACTTACATAGGGAGTTATAAACCCTTTTTCTTAATCAACAACCCCGGGCCAGTGCTCCACATGAGTGTTGGTCCGAAATGGGCAACCTGCAGGGCCACCTCGAGGAAACTCAAGGTCTGGTAAAAACCCGTAGCTTGTCCCATCCGGTCGTGGCCTAAGACGAGATACGCGCGGCTACTATCAGGGTGTCGGCACGCCGGGAGGATTTGCTGGATTAGCCTTACCTTAGTTCGGAGTATCTTGAGCACGGGATTCCGAGGATACTCGGGTCTTCCCACTTTGGAGTTGCGACTCCGCGGATCGTGGGCTTGTAATGGGTCAAGTTGGAACACCCCTGCAGGGTTTGAACTTTCGAAAGCCGTGTCCGCGGTTATGTGGCAGATGGGAGCTTGTTAATATCCGGTTGTAGATAACTTGACACAATGTTTCTAATGCACTACCAGCGTGCGTTCCGTGACCGTCAATTTCCGAATAGGGATTCGGGAGTTGAACACGGAGGGGTTATGTTTGTTGAGCTTGTAGCTAGGATCACTTCGTGATCACTTCTCGCCGAGGCTTTCTCTTCTCGCTCTCTCTCACGTAAGCTAGTAGCTAGTTGCTGCTGCAGACACTTATTCTTTTCTTCAGCCTTATCCTCTCCCAAGGCTTGAATAGTCTTGTTACCCGGGAACGGGATTGCTGAGTCCTCTGTGGCTCATAGTTACTTCACCACACCAGATGCAGGTCCAGCTGTGAGCTATCCAGGTGATGGCACCGAGCTGGATTGGGAGTACGACGAGGAGCGTAGTCGGTACTTTGTTCGCTATCCGGATGATCAGTAGTGGAGACTCCTACTAGGATTCGATCCGCCTGTGGTTTATTTATCTAAGTTTGGTATCTTGACATTTGGATTTTGCCCTTAGAGGGTTGTGATATTCTTAATGTATGATGTTTGAGACATGTTATGTAATTGTGTGACGTGGCGAGTGTAAGCCAACTATTTATGTTTACAATCCCCTCTTTTACATGAGATGTGCAAAGATTACCAAACTTGAGATCATTCTAGGATGGATTTATGCCTTTAAGTCGTGCCTCGACACGTAGGAGGTATAACTCCATCCTGGGCATTACAAGCCCGATCCCTTCTCCCTCGCTCGACGCCCGACGCCACCCCCGCCGCTCGACGCCGGAGCTACCTCGCCGGACGCCATCACCGGTCTGCCTCCCCGTCGCCTAGTCGTCTCCGACCTCCTCCCCGCGCCACACTGCCACGATCCCTACAAATCCCGGTGAGGCCACGGCCTCGTCCTCCTCCTTCCCTACCTCTGCGGCGCCCGCGGCCCTCCTCTCCTCACTGTCCTGATCGTCCCCGTCGCCGACCCACTGCTCCCGACCGCCCTGCCCGTCGCTTGCGTGCACGCACCGCCGCCAGGCTCCAGTCGCTCGGGCCCGCGCTCGCTCATCCCGCTGTGGCCGGAGCTCAGCTCCAACACGCCCGCAAGCCCCTCCACGTGCCGCTCGTGCTCCCTATAGCCGCTCCACCCCCGACACACGCCAATCGGCATCGCCGCCGCACCCCCTGCTGCTCCCCCGCGGCTCCGGCCCGCCTACTCCCCTGCGTGTTGCTGCCGCCCCGCTCTGTGGCCTCTCCCGCCTCCGGCCGCTCGCCGCCCCACTGCTCGGCCTCCCCACGGCTCGCCAGCCCCGCCATGTGCCCTGGCCTCAGCCTCGCAGCCGCCGGCTCCGCCCGCCGCCACCGCCCCTATCTCTAGCCCCCAGCCACCGCGCCCAGCCTCCTCCTCCCGCTCCGGCCACTTCCAGGCCGGCCCGCAGCTTGGCCGCCCCTGGCTCCGGCCAGTTGCACCATGGCCAGGGCGGCCGACGCTGCCCCGACGCCTATCGGGCGCCATCGCTCGCAAGCCCCGCCCCGCTAGCATGCCCGACCCGCAAGGCCCCTTGGGCCACTGCCAGGTGGGGCCCCGTGGCCCGAGGACGTTTAAAAAAAAGAACAAAAAAATAATTAAAATATAATTAATTAAACGATTAATTAAGTTAATTAACTATAATTAGCTTAACTAAATCATAATTAACCTAACTAAAATGTTAGTTAACCTTACAGCCAATGGCACGCGGGACCCACGCGTCAGTTTGACCAGTCAATGGCCTGTTGACTGCTGACGTCATGATGATGTCAGCATGCACTGTTCTGGATAATGTTGATTTAAAATGATTAAATAAATTCTAAAAATGATTAAATCTTTTAAAAATTAATATAAAATAAACCGTAACTCGGATGAAAATACTTTATATATGAAAGTTGCTCAGAATTTCGAGACGCATCCGAATACGCAGACCGTTCGTCAACCACACGTCCCTAGCATACCGAACCTGCAACTTTCCCCCTCCGTTTCATCCGCCCGAAAATGCGAAACACCGGGAATACTTTTCCGGATGTTTCCCCCCTTCGCCAGTATCACCCGATACTGCGTTAGGGGACACCTGGCACCGTTACATGTCATGTCATGCATCGTCATGCATCTGTTTGCATTGTATTCATTGTTTCTTCCCCCTCTTCTCTCCGGTAGACTACGAGACTGACGCTCCTGCTGCCCCGATCGACTACGGTGTTGACGACCCCACCTTGGCTGCCGAGCTTCCAGGCAAGCCCCCCCCCCCCTTGATCAACCTGATATCGCCTATTATTCTCTCTACTGCTTGCATTAGAGTAGTGTAGCATGTTACTGTTTTCGATACTCCTATTCGGCTGCATAGCCTGTCATTGTTGCTACAATTGTTGACACCTTTACCTGCAATCCTAACTGCTTAGTATAGGATGCTAGTATTCCATCAGTGGCCCTAGACCCTTGTCCGTCTGCCCTACTATTCTATCGGGCCGTGATCACTTGGGTGTGATCACGGGTATATACTACATACACTTATACATGATACATGTTGTGACTAAAGTCGGGTCGGCTCGTTGAGTACCCGCGGTTGATTCACGGATTGGGGGCTGAAAGGACATACTTTCCCAACGGCCCTTTGTGTGGATCTTTGTGGTGGAGCGACAGGGCAGGTCGAGACACCTAGGAGACAGGTGGGCCTGGCCCTGGACGTTGTCCGCGGTTATTTCACAATAACACGCTTAACGAGTTTGGATATTTGATCTGAGTCTGGCCATTGGCCTATACGCACTAACCAGCTACGTGGGAATAGTTATGGGTACTCGACGTCGTGGTATCAGCCGAAGCCTTCTTGACATCAGCAACTTAGCGGCGCGCGCCGGATTGGACTGGAAAGCCTACTCTGGTATTAGGAGAGACTAGGTCTGCTTACCGGCCGCGTACGCAACATGCAGGTTTGCGTTGGGCGATGGGCCCGGACCCCTACGCGCCTAGGACTTAGACCGGCGTGCTGACCTCTCTGTTGTGCTTAGGTAGGGCTGCGACGTGTTGATCTTTCGAGGCCGGGCATGACCCTGGAAAGTGTGTCCGGCCAAATGGGATCAAGCGTGCTAGATTATGTGGTGCACCCCTGCGGGGAAGTTAATCTATTCGAATAGCCGTGTCCCTCGGTAAAAGGACGACCCGGAGTTGTATTCCGACCTCATGACAACTAGAACCGGACACTTGTTAAAACACACCCAGATGAGTTCCAGATATAACTCGATGGTTGCTCTCTCACAGGGTGATGTGCGGGAGGATCGCCGAGTAGGATTATGCTATTTGATGATACTTGGTGAACTTACCATCTGTTCTCTTCTACTGCTGCAAGATGGTGGCTGCCAGAAGCGTAGTCTTCGATTGGATTAGATATCCCCCTCTTATTCTGGCTTGCTGCAGTTCAGTCCACCGATACTACCCATATCATTGTTACCATTGCATATGTAGTATAGATCCTTGCTTGCGAGTACTTTGGATGAGTACTCATGGTTGCTTTGCTCCCTCTTTTGCCCCTTCTGTTCCTACTTCTCGGATGATGCAACCAGACGGTGGAGCCCAGGAGCCAGACGCCACCTACGACGACTCCTACTACACCGGAGGTGCCTACTACTACGTGCAGTCTGCCGACGACGACCAGGAGTAGTTTAGGAGGATCCCAGGCAGGAGACCTGCTCCTCTTTCGATCTGTATCCTAGTTTGTGCTAGCCATCTTATGGCACCTTGTTTAACATTATGGCTGTACTCAGATATTTGTTGCTTCTGTTGACTTGTCTATGATCGAGCACTTGTATTCGAGCCCTCGAGGCCCCTGGCTTGTAATATGAAGCTTGTATTACTTATTTTACTTTTAGAGTTGTGTTGTGATATCTACCAGTGAGTCCCTGATCTTGGCCATACACATTTGCGTGCATGATTAGTGTACGGACAAATCGGGGGCGTCACAAGTTGGTATCAGAGCCGACTGCCTGTAGGAATCCCCCTTCCACACTCCTTGGCCGAAGTCGAGTCTAGACATTGCAAAACTTTTACTAATATGGTTGTGTGGCTTACGGGCCCATGTCGCCATTTGGGTGGTACTAGATTCTTTTACTCCTTGATCTATACTCTGGGATTCTGAACACTCTCCTATTTCGGGTAAAACGATTTTACTAACCCTTACATTAGGATCCCCGAGACCCCTCACCCCAAAGTTGGATAAGCCATAGTTATTGCTTAGAATAGTATTTTGCATAATCCCCACACTGTCATTTGACTCCTTTGAAACATCTTTGTTTTCAGATGGAACCCACAAGGCAGGTCGTGCGCCACACGCAGGCCCTTGGTGCCTCGGGGTCACCTGCCGTGCTAGCCGAGATGATGACCTATCTGGGTTATCGCTGGCACCCTGAGTATACCGTGTACGAGCAGTACCAGGACATTAACCAGCAGCAGTATCGTGCCACCGTCCGCCTCTACTCGCGTGCAGATAACTTCTCTACTGTGCTGCACACCGCTCATGGTGTTGGAGTGACCATTGATATGGCAGTTCACGATGCTTCTTACGCTGCTCTGACAAGCCTTCATGGAGAGTATCGGGCGTTGGACACTTCCCCTTTCAGGCACGTTGCTATTGCCTCCGACGATGGAGCGGAGGGATACTACACTGCTGCCTACTCTACCGTCACCCGAGAGCCCTTCCATCATCATAACCTTGTTCTGCATGTTGATGGGCTGGATCGAGCTAACCGAGCTCTTCGCCACGAGTTGTACACCACCCGTCAGCACCTGTACCGCGCCTTGACGCTGTTGCACCCCTTTGTCCTATCTAGACAGCTGCCGCCTACTGTGATCTACCCAGCTAGGACCGTGATGCCTCCTGGTGTCGGTTGGCCAGATGTGGGAGGCGACACTCCCACACTTGGTCCTCTGTTGCCACCTGGACGTCGGGTTCTGCACCAGAGTATCCACGGCCCTCAGGTTGATGGCGTGGAGGACTTTTCGTTGCAGCACTGCCAGCTGTCAGACTACCTCTACCTCCATAGTTCCGCATGGGACTGATGTAGTCTTGCTTATTAGTACTAGATGCATTCGCCGCGAGCCTGCGTGCCGCCTATGATGTCCTTAGTTTATGTACTAAACTCTGTGTACTGAACTATATGCATGCACCCCCTTTTGTAGTATATGCCGACTACTATGTGGTATTTTACGTGCTCCTTTCATTATGCATGTTTCATTCATAAATGATTCTTGTGTTTGCAAATTTCTCAATGCTGAACTACCCCTGTTATATATTAGCAGGATGGTTAGACCAGCTGGCCGTGGTCGTGGTGGCAATGCCCCACCACCGCCCGAATACATGGCCGGTATGATCCAACAGTTTGAGCTGAACCACCAGTTCATGGAGACTGTCATGGCTCAGTTCCCTCGTCCCAACATGGATCAGCAACATGGCGCAGTGACACTGAATGACTTTGCTCGCCTCAACCCAACCATCTACCACAGCTCAACTCAACCTCTTGATGGTGATGACTGGCTCCGTGACATTGCCTTTGAACTGGAGTCTGCTGGAGTTGCCGCTGCCAACTATGTCACCTTTGCGGCATACTATCTGAAGGGTCCCGCTGCTCAATGGTGGGACAGCCACAGGCTTACACTACCTGCTGGAACAATCATCACTTGGCCGGAATTCCAAGCTGCCTTCCGTGCCCGCTTCATTCCTCGGGGAATCATGGATAGGAAGAAGCGTGAGTTCCGCAACCTCACACGGGGCAACAAGACTGTGGATGCTTATCAGCGGGAGTTTCTGGACTTATCCCGCTATGCTGAAGAAGACATTGACACTGATGCTCGCAGACAGAAAAAGATCCGTGACGGACTTCAAGCTGACATCAAGCTCGCACTTATTGTGCATGACTTTGAAGATTTCGCCACCTTGGTGAACAAAGCCATCCAGGTTGAAACTGGTCTGCAGGAACACCAGAGCACTCTCAGGCGCAACCGTGAACCAGGCTCATCCTCGGGCCCTCCCTCACAGAAGCGTAGAGTCTGGATCCCCAACAGTGTGTACCGTCCAGCTGCACCTACTCCAAGGCAGTCCTATGCGGCACCTCGTCTGCCTCCACCACCTAGGCAGCCAAGACTCCCAACTGCACCACTTCCAACTCCTGCTTCTGCTCCCAATGATGGTTTGTGCTTCAGGTGTGGCCTTCCAGGTCACCGCGCTAAGGATTGCACTCAGAACAAGAATCAACTGGCACTTCCGGCAACTGGCCGTGGAGACAATCAGTCCCGCAACAACAATGCCAGGTCTTATGGTCGTGTTCATGCCAACCACGTTGATCTCAATGAAGCTCAAGACCAACCTGCTACTGTGATGGGTACACTCCTCGTAAATTCAGTACCTGCATCCGTTTTAATTGATTCAGGAGCATCGCATTCATTCATGTCAAAAGATTTTGCATATAAGCACGACATTAGATGTGAAGAGATGAACACTTCGGTAGTGGTTAAAACCCCTGCCGGCCAATGTCAAACCTCTATGGGTTGTCACGACGTTCCCGTTGAAATCGAAGGGTTGGAGTTCTATGCATCTCCCATTATCCTGAAGTCGGCCAACATCGACCTCATTCTGGGAATGGATTGGCTAAAAGCCCATACTGCTTCTATAGTTTGCGCCACCAAGACAGTCCACCTGTTACACCCTTCCAATGAGATAGTAAGCTATCAAGCTTGTCTGGTTCAAAATGCTGAAGCACGTCTTTATGCATTGAATGCATTGAACGCTTCACCACTCGAGGGCATCGAAAACATTCCCATCGTACGCAAGTTCCAGGACGTCTTTCCTGAGGAACTTCCAGGGATTCCCCCTGCTAGAGCTGTCGAGTTTATCATCGACTTGAAACCAGGCACCACTCCTATAGCCAAACGACCCTACAAGATGCCGCCTCATGAACTCATTGAGCTTAAGGAGGAAATCGAAAAATCTCTTGCTAGTGGTTTCATCCGCCCGAGTTGCTCTCCTTGGGGAGCACCTTCCCTCTTTGTCAGGAAGAAGGATGGGACAAACCGATTGGTCCAAGATTACCGTCCTATCAACCAAGCAACTATTCAGAACAAATATCCGCTTCCTCGGATCAATGATCTGTATGATCAACTGACTGGTTCATCAGTGTTCTCTAAACTCGACTTGAGGTTGGGTTACCACCAGATCCGTGTTCGTGAAGAGGATATTCCAAAGACCGCCTTCGTGACTCGATATGGTTCATTCGAGTACACCGTCATGTCATTCGGCTTGACAAATGCTCCAGCTACATTCTCTCGCCTGATGAATTACATATTCATGGAATACCTCGACAAATTCGTCGTGGTATATCTGGATGATATCCTTGTATTTTCCAAGAATAACGCAGAACATGTTGAACATCTTCGGCTTGTACTGGAAAAGCTTCGAGAGCATCAACTTTATGCTAAGTTATTCAAGTGCGAGTTCTGGCTTCCTGAAGTAACCTACCTTGGGCATGTAATCTCCAAGGATGGTATTGTCGTCAACCCTGAATGAGTTCAGGCCATTCTCGATTGGACTCCTCCGAAGAATGTCAAGCAAGTCAGAAGTTTTCTCGGTCTCGCCAGCTATTGCCGTCGATTCGTCGAGAACTTCTCTAAGATCACCAAGCCTCTGACTGGTCTACTTCACAAGGGCGTTAAGTTTGAGTGGACAGACAAATGCCAGGAAAGTTTCCAGGCGCTCAAGGACAAGCTGACTTTTGCTCCAATGCTTGCTCCACCTGATACTAAAAAGGACTTCGTCATTTACAACGACGCTTCTCGTCAAGGATTAGGATGTGTCCTAATGCAAGAGCGCAGATTATTGCTTATCCCTCTCGTCAATTGTGTCCTCATCAAGAGAACTACCCAGTTCACGACCTTGAGCTTGCTGCTGTCATATATGCTCTAAACCAGTGGCGACATTACCTTCTCGGTAATCATTGCGAGATATTCACCGACCACCAAAGTCTGAAGTACTTGTTTACTCAACCAGACCTGAACCTCCGTCAGCAGAGATGGATGGAGACCGTAACAGATTTTGACTTGGGTATTTCCTATACCCCGGGCAAGGCTAATGTGATGGCTGATGCCTTAAGCCACAAGTCATATTGCAACAACCTCCATGTTCACAAGGTTCGGTCCTCGCTTGTTGAAGAATTCAGAAAGCTGAACCTCCATATTGTTCCTCCTGGAGCACTCGCTCCCCCTCGTCCAGAATTTCAGAAGATGAATCTTCGTGTTGTTTCCCAGGGTTCCCTTAATACCCTGGTTATCGTACCCGATCTCGTGAGCAGTATCAAAAATATGCAGCAGTTTGACCATGAAGTCGATAAGATTAAACACTATCTCGCAGAAGGAAAGGCCTCATTCTTTACTATTGCTGATGATGGCGCCTTGTACTTCAAAGGCCGCCTAGTGGTTCTAAGTAAGAGAGAAAACCAGGACAAGACTCAGGAGGTTATGAAAGAAGCTCATGATACACCTTTGACTATTCATCCCGGTAGTACCAAGATGTACCAAGACATTCATCAGAGATTCTGGTGGTCTAATATGAAGCAAGACATTGCTCGTTATGTTGCTGAGTGTGACGTTTGCCGTCGTATCAAAGCAGAATATCAAAGGCCTGTTGGAACTTTGCAACATATCTCTATTCCTGAATGGAAATGGGACCATGTTGAAATGGACTTCGTCACTGGATTTCCCAAATCGCAGAGAGGTAATGATGCAATTCTTGTCGTCATTGACCGGCTTTCCAAAGTTGCACATTTTCTGGCAGTCAAAGAAACAATTACTGCTAGTCAGCTGGCAACTCTCTACATGTCCAGAATTGTTTCACTTCACGGTATTCCACTGGTTATCAGTTCAGACCGTGGCAGTTTATTCACTTCAAGATTCTGGGCAAGTTTCCAAGAAGCTATGGGAACACATTTGTCATTCAGTACTGCCTTTCATCCTCAGTCGCAAGGGCAAGTTGAATGCGTCAACCAAGTTCTCGAAGACATGCTTCGAGCTTGTGTTATTTCCTTCGGCAAGAAATGGGAGGAATCTCTCCCTATGCTGAGTTCTCTTATAATAATAGCTATCAAGCTAGTCTGAAGATGGCTCCCTTCGAAGTGTTATATGGACGAAAGTGCCGAACCCCTTTGAACTGGTCAGAAACTGGGGAACGTTCACTCTTCGGGCCGGATATTATTCGACATGCTAAAGAGCAAGTCTGCGTCATTCGCGAGAATCTGAAGACTGCTCAGTCACGTCAGAAAAGTCAGTATGATCGCCATCATCAAGACATGGTCTATCAACCTGGCGAAAAGGCTTATCTTCGAGTTACACCAATGAAGGGTGCTCACCGCTTCGGGATCAAGGGCAAATTAGCTCCTCGCTATATTGGTCCATTCACTATTCTTGAAAGGCGTGGAAAGGTGGCATATCAACTGGAGCTGCCACCGAACCTTTCTCAGGTTCACGATGTGTTCCACGTGTCTCAACTCCGCCGCTGCTTCAAGGACCCAGTCCGCACAGTGGATCACAAAGTGCTCGAGTTGCAACAGGACCTCTCCTATAAAGAGCATCCGGTCCGCATTCTCGACCAAGCTGAACGTCGCACATGTCAGAAGGTGATCAAGTTCCTCAAAGTCCAGTGGTCGCATCACTCTAAAGACGAAGCCACTTGGGAACGCAAGGATCGTCTTCGTGAAGAATACCCCGCACTGTTTCCTTCTACCTCCTAAATCTGGGGACGAGATTTCTTGTAGTGGAGGAGAATTGTAACGCCCGGATAATTTGGCTACAGTAAAACTTCGCTAATGATGACACGTCACTTCGATTACTGTTGCTATTCTCGCGATAGTTCGAAACCGACTAAAATTCAAATTCAAAATGTGGCAAATAATAAGGGTTTTCGAAATATTATACTAAAATGTTCGGAGTGTGCAAATAAATGCTTAGGTGTTTATGGTGAGGGATCCATGCCTTTATAAATAACCTAAATACTTAAAATGAATTAAAACAGAAAAGAATATAAATTAAAGAAAAGAAAAACATACAAAACAAAAACAAAACGAAAATAAAAGCAAACTCCCCCAATCCGACTGGGCCTCGGCCCAGCCAATGGCCTACCAGGCCGGCCCAACCCTTGGCCTATATGGCCCTTCCTTCCCCCTGACCTAAAATTCTACCACCGACACTTCCCTCCCCCCCCCTCACTCTGGATCTGGATTGGGAGGAGCCCGATCCCTTCTCCCTCGCTCGACGCCCGACGCCACCCCGCCGCTCGATGCCGGAGCTATCTCGTCGGACGCCATCACCGGTCTGCTTCCCCGTCGCCTGGTCGTCTCCGACCTCCTCCCCGCGCCCCACTGCCACGATCCCTACAAATCCCGGTGAGGCCACGGCCTCGTCCTCCTCCTTCCCTGCCTCTGCGGCACCCACGGCCCTCCTCTCCTCACTGTCCTGCTCATCCCCGTCGCCGACCCACTGCTCCCGACCGCCCCGCCCGTCGCCTGCTTGCACGCCCCACCGCTAGGCTCCAGTCGCTCGGGCCCGCGCTCGCTCATCCTGTCGTGGCCGGAGCTCAGCTCCAACACGCCCGCAAGCCCCTCCCCGCGCCGCTCGTGCTCCCCATGGCCGCTCCACCCGCGGCACACGCCAATCGGCATCGCCGCCGCACCCCCTGCTGCTCCCCCGCGGCTCCGGCCCATCTACTCCCCTGTGTGCTGCTGACGCCCCGCTCCGTGGCCTCTCCCGCCTCCGGCCGCTCGCCGCCCCACTGCTCGGCCTCCCCACGGCTCGCCAGCCCCGCCATGTGCCCTGGCCTCTGCCCCACAGCCGCCGGCTCCGCCCGCCGCCACCGCCCCTATCACTAGCCCCCAGCCACCGCTCCCAGCCTCCTCCTCCCGCTACGACCACTGCCAGGCCGGCCCGCCGCCCGCAGCTTGGCCGCCCCTGGCTCTGGCCAGTTGCGCCATGGCCAGGGCGGCCGACGCTGCCCCGACGCCTATCGGGCGGGTGCTCGGGCGCCATCGCTCGCAAGCCCCGACCCGCTGGCATGCCCGGCCCGCAAGGCCCCCTGGGCCACTGCCAGGTGGGGCCCCGTGGCCCCAGGACGTTTAAAAAAAAGAACAAAATAATAATAATTAAAAGATTAATTAAGTTAATTAATTAAAATATTAATTAAGTTAATTAACTATAATTAGCTTAACTAAATCATAATTAACCTAACTAAACTGTTAGTTAACTTTACAGCCAATGACACGCGGGACCCACGCGTCACTTTGACCAGTCAACGTCCTGTTGACTGCTGACATCATCAGCATGCACTTTTCTGGATAATGTTGATTTAATATGATTAAATAAATTCTAAAAATGATTAAATCTTTTAAAATTTAATATAAAATAAACCGTAACTCGGATGAAAATACTTTATATATGAAAGTTGCTCAGAATTTCGAGACGCATCCGAATACGCAGACCGATCGTCAACCACACGTCCCTAGCATACCGAACCTGCAACTTTCCCCCTCCGTTTCATCCGCCCGAAAACGCGAAACACCGGGAATACTTTCCCGGATGTTTCCCCCCTTCGCCAGTATCACCCGATACTGCGTTAGGGCACACCTAGCACCGTTACATGTAATGTCATGCATCGTCATGCATCTGTTTGCATTGTATTCACTGTTTCTTCCCCCTCTTCTCTCCGGTAGACTACGAGACCGACGCTGCTGCTGCCCCGATCGACTACGGTGTTGACGACCCCACCTTGGCTGCCGAGCTTCCAGGCAAGCCCCCCCCCCCTTGATCAACCTGATATCGCCTATTCTTCTCTCTACTGCTTGCATTAGAGTAGTGTAGCATGTTACTGTTTTCGATACTCCTATTCTGCTGCATAGCCTGTCATTGTTGCTACAACTGTTGACACATTTACCTGCAATCCTAACTGCTTAGTATAGGATGCTAGTATTCCATCAGTGGCCCTACACCCTTGTCCGTCTGCCCTGCTATTCTATCGGGTCGTGATCACTTGGGTGTGATCACGGGTATATACTACATACACTTATACATGATACATGTTGTGACCAAAGTCGGGTCAGCTCGTTGAGTACCCGCGGTTGATTCACGGATTGGGGGCTGAAAGGACATACTTTCCCGACGGTCCTATGTGTGGATCTTTGTGGCGAAGCGACAGGGCAGGTTGAGACACCTAGGAGACAGGTGGGCCTGGCCATGGTCGTTGTCCACAGTTATTTCATAATAACACGCTTAACGAGTTTGGATATTTGATCTGAGTCTGGCCGTTGGCCTATACACACTAACCAGCTACGTGGGAATAGTTATGGGTACTCGACGTCGTGGTATCAGCCGAAGCCTTCTTGACATCAGCAACTTAGCGGCGCGCGCCGGATTGGACTGGAAAGCCTACTCTGGTATTAGGAGAGGCTAGGTCTGCTTACCGGCCGCGTACGCAACGTGCAGGTTTGCGTTGGGCGATGGGCCTGGACCCCTGCGCGCCTAGGACTTAGACCGGCGTGCTGACCTCTCTGTTGTGCTTAGGTAGGGCTGCGACGTGTTGATCTTCCGAGGCTGGGCATGACCCTGGAAAGTGTGTCCGGCCAAATGGGATCAAGCGTGCTGGGTTATGTGGTGCACCCCTGCGGGGAAGTTAATCTATTCGAATAGCCGTGTCCCTCGGTAAAAGGACGACCCGGAGTTGTATTCCGACCTCATGACAACTAGAACCGCATACTTGTTAAAACACACCCAGATGAGTTCCAGATATAACTCGATGGTTGATCTCTCACAGGGTGATGTGCGAGAGGATCGCCGAGTAGGATTATGCTATTAGATGATACTTGGTGAACTTACCATCTGTTCTCTTCTACTGCTGCAAGATGGTGGCTGCCAGAAGCGTAGTCTTCGATTGGATTAGATATCCCCCTCTTATTCTGGCTTGCTGCAGTTCAGTCCACCGATACTACCCATATCATTGTTACCATTGCATATGTAGTATAGATCCTTGCTTGCGAGTACTTTGGATGAGTACTCACGGTTGCTTTGCTCCCCCTTTTCCCCCTTCTGTTCCTACTTCTCGGATGATGCAACCAGACGGTGGAGCCTAGGAGCCAGACGCCACCTACGACAACTCCTACTACACCGGAGGCGCCTACTACTACGTGCAGTCTGCCGACGACGGCCAGGAGTAGTTTAGGAGGATCCCAGGCAGGAGACCTGCTCCTCTTTCGATCTGTATCCCAGTTTGTGCGAGCCATCTTATGGCACCTTGTTTAACTTTATGTCTGTACTCAGATATTTATTGCTTCCGCTGACTTGTCAATGATCGAGCACTTGTATTCGAGCCCTCGAGGCCCCTGGCTTGTAATATGAAGCTTGTATGACTTATTTTACTTTTAGAGTTGTGTTGTGATATCTACCAGTGAGTCTCTGATCTTGGCTGTACACATTTGCGTGCATGATTAGTGTACGGATAAATCGGGGGCGTCACACAAAGTCCCTCTAAATATTTAAGTTCTCCTAGTAGGAAAGAAGAGCATGAGAGTAGAGAATTAATGAGGAAAATATGGGTGACTTGATCAAAAGGGATTTGGAAACGAAAACGATAATACTTGAAACTAGGCATTACCCCTAAGCTATGGGCGTAAAACAATAGCGCTTGTTGGGAGGCAACCCAATAGTTATCTTTATTTTTACCTTTTCTTTTCTGTTTTTGAGTTTTCACACAATTATGCTACTTTTATGATTGTATTTTTATGTTCTAATTAGTGTTTGTGCCAAGTAAAGCCTTTGGAATGATTTGGTCGATAGTTGACTCGATTATGTGAAAAAACATAAACTTTTGCGCCCAGTGCAGAAAATTCTATAATTTTCTGAAAGCTTTACACATGATTGATATAAAAAAATTCCCACATTTTCCTGATTTTTCAGAATTTTTAGAGTTGCAGAAGTATGACCATTGCTCAGATAATTACAAATGTTCTATTTTTTGACATATTATTTTTTTGTTGCATAGTTTACTTGTTTTAACGAATCTATGGATTGTATCGGGGGTATAAGTCGTGCTGAAGTTTAAATACAATAGGTATTATGCAATAAAAATATGAATGGTTTTACTACAATACATAAAGTTATGATTTTCTTGTCATACCAACGGATCTCACAAGTTTTCTATTGAGTTTTGTGTGCTGAAGTTTTCAAGTTTTGGGTGAGATCACGATGGATGAAGGAATATGATAAGTTTGATTCCTTGCAATAGTTTTAAGATACATAAAACACAAAAATACCTTGATGTAATTTTATTACCTTTATTTTATTTTGCAATTTACTTTATCTATTTACCACTACGATATTTGATCCTTACAAATAATCGCCGAGGGGATTGACAACCCCCTTATTTGCGTTGGGTGCAAGTATTTGCTTTTGTGTGTGCAGGTGCTGCTAGCGAGGTTCTGTGTGGTTCTCCTATTGGATTTATAACCTTGGTTCTTAATTGAGGGAAATATGTATCTCTATTGTACTGCATCATCATCTCCCCTTCGAGGAAATCCCAACGCAGCTCACAAGTAGCATCAAACATCACCATTTCCTCGCTAGATCCTTCCCCTTGCGGTCACCAGAGTGATAGTAGTACTCATTTGTGTAGGCATCGGTAGACGAAGGTGCGTCGTCATCGTCGGTGCTCGTCGTGTAGCTGTCGAATGACGATGAGACAATGTGGTGAGACGTCAAACAATGACGAGATGATGTCGGTGAGACGTCTAACAACGCAAGCCTACTCTTTCGCGAGTCAAGCCACCTTCACTTTGGAGCTCTCTGTCTATATCACCAGGCACTCCTACTCTTCAATGACGAGCCGGAGTGCCTTCGTGTTTTTTAGGCGGGGGCGTCTTTGTGTCCATTTCCACCATGTCAGCGGCCGGCAAAGACCTCGCGCATGAGTTGCCCCTCCGAATCGACCAACCCGGAGCTCGAGTGTTTGTGGGAGGAACCGACCTCCGCCACCCTCGACGCGGCCCGCTGCCTCTCATAGTGTGCACAATTTTCCTTTGATTCTGGCATCCTCATCCGCTGGCTCGCCATAGGCACGAGCACCTAGCGTTGATGAGATGACATGTGACTTGAGGGGAGGGGGAGGGGCGCACCCGACAACGGATCTATAGCGGCGCAGAGCGCGGTGGGCTGCATTGTGTCGCAGGGCCACCGGGGACGACCCGGAGCTCGAGCTCCCGCCAATGTACACCTGTGAACGCCGGATCGCAATACGGAGCGCGAGCTTCCCGTCGTTCGGTGCCTCACTGTCGGAGCCCTCCTCCTTCAAGAGCATGTCCTGGTCGATGGGACAGACTCATTGTCGGAGGCGCTGCCGGAGCTACCACGGTGAAGGGGAGGCATGGGGATGTGAAAGGGTGGGAAGGAGACGAACAGTGGAAACAAAGCAGAATGGTTGAGAGTGTGAACTTTGACTAGGGTTTCGTCCAGGGTCAGTTATTTGTGGGGTCAGGAACTCGGGATGGGCCAGCGTGGGTCCTATCTGACATGGTTGGCATGTCTACATGTGCTTGTGCCTCTGCCCATATATATATGCCCCATATATGAGGGGTGTCGGATAGTCCGAACATATAGGACAATTTTAAAATGATCGATTGTGTCATATTTTCTTAATCGGTTGTTGATCAAGCTGTCCGCCCGGATGTATATAGAGCGTTTGAGAAGTCCTGTCGTAAATGTTGTGAGGTCTCTTATGAGTTCGACGGTGTGTACATCACAGAATCTAGCAACAAGATCGGGAAGTTAAAACCATTCTTATCCCATATTTAACCAGGTAATGAGGCATTTGTTAGTGAAATGGATGGAACAGAGCTGCTGGTGGAAGCGTTGTGAAGTAAATTCATGTTTCATATATGTTCTACGAAGATGATGAAAAAATGTGTAAGCAGTAATTAATTGTTTTTTTAAGCAACAACACGAAGTTTTTATTGATTCGTCACAATGTTTATATAGACGGATGGTAAATTTCCGGGATGTCGTAGCCAAACATGGCGGCCACCACCGAAAGATAAAATATGCTTCGCTAAGTTGTGAGCTTCAAAGTTTGAACTCCTAAACTCATGACTGAAATTACAAAAATCAAAAGCTAAATAGTGATCTACTATTTCATGAATGACTGCCAGATTCTCCTTATGTATGTCATTTACCATTGTTTTGCAGTCCGATGTGATTCGAATGCGTCTCAAATAGAGGTCATCAGCCAAAGCGAGCGCTTTTCTGATGGCGAGAGCTTCCAAAGTTGGGGGGTCCACAATATATTTGAAGGAAAGAGTCGACGCTTCCATGAACATACCTTTGTCGTCTCTGCATATGACCCCAATTGATCCACCATATCTGGCTACAGCAGCATGGACATTGAACTTCGCATTGCCTGATAGCCGGGCTATCCATCTCTGCGGTCTAGCACTAGTTGGAGTCGTCGTCCTTGGTTGCCTGGTATTGGTAAGTTGTAGCTCGCCCAAGTAGTTAGTTATGAAAGTATTGACAGAACAAGGTGGATAAAATATATTCTCGTGAATTGCCTTCCGTGTGGCTGCCCATAATGCTCATAACGTCACCACTAGGCGATCAAATAGCTTTTTTGTCAATATTTTATGCATTGAAAACAATCACTCCTTCGGGCTCTCCTCCTCGCGTTCCACCATATGTAGCACTTAAACGACGAAAGAAACTCAGACCGCGACCCCTATGTTGCGATTTACTGAAGAGCCCCGGCCCGAGGACCGGCGGGTTTTTGATCGATGGGTCAGGCTTGGGCTGGGATTCTAGGCTCGATGGTCAGGCCCGGCCCTAGGTGCCGGGATTTATTAGGCCCGGCCCGACAGATGGCCAGGTATACACGCAACATGCAGGCATTAGGCGTGCACTGATCCGATGCTTGAGTGCATGATTTGCAATTGCCATTCGGCCTCTGCTCGACACGGGACGTGTACACGTGGTTGGATCGAAATAATGTTCAGTTCAGCACAATATACAACGTGTCGGACGACGCCGCAAGGAAAGAGACACGAGGCCTCCGCTCCGCTCCGTGGCGCGTGCCCAGCTAGCCGCCGCTAGGCGCTAGCTTGCGTTGTCGGACGGCGCACATCGCACGCCGGCTGACCGTCGTGACGGAGATTGACGCCTTGCGGCGTTCGGTGTGCACCGTGGAATCTGCCGCGAACTCTGCGGTAGCGAGCGTGTGCGAGGGGTCCAGCCACCGCGGCATAGATCGCGCGGTGACTTCCTGACTGGGACTGACGCCTTGTGGCCGCGAGTTCTGCTTGCGCGAATGTGTGGAAGAGGTCAAGCCACCGCCACGGCGCGGTCATCACCGCAGCCGCACAGTGAATACCGGGCCAACATCGATTTCTGGCTTGGGAGTTTGGGATCTAGAGTTCACCCGGATCGTCGAATCTGTCTGCGTAATACTAGTACGTACGTGCACGCCTGGGTTGCATGCCGGAGTTCAGCTCCGCCCGGAGTATGTTCGTAAGTTCAACCCCATCGCTGGACTGAGGTGAATCCAAATTATGCGAGTTCAAACCTTCGCATGGTTCCATCACAAAGAAAAAAGAAGAAAAACACTTCGAAAATGGCATATCTCGGATTCAAGGGTCAATGATCTACAGGCGCCGTCTCCTCCTCCAAGAAATCTAGAGTTTGTGCCTCTCGCCGATGCCTCCGCGGTTCCGCCTCATCTCCAGTGGCCCTAGGTCCATAGAGACGTGGTGGATCTTGGTAAGGGCCGGCGGGAGGGATTCGTTGTTATTCATTTTTTTCAAGTTTTGTTAGGTTTTGTGTCCTTTTCGAAAAGACGAGATGGTGGCGGGTCCTTGAAGATGGAATAAAGGTCTCTCCGTTTAGCCCCCGTTTCGGCGGTGTGTGTAGCATCGTTGGTGGGCGTGTGAATTTGCTCGGATCTGGTTGGCGTTCATCTATGTTCGTGTGTTTTCGGGTTGCTTTCTTTTGATCTACGTTATTCTTCATTGAAGGTGGTTGTTGTTCTGGTGCGTTGGTCCTATAGAATCTTAGCACGACGACTTTTCGACTATCTACTATAATAGGTTGTGTCCGACTCCGGCGAGGGAGGGGCGATAACGACGGCGTGTCTTCGGCTCGTTACCGTGTTTGTATTCGTCGCTAGGTGGTCTACGAATTTGGATATAATTTCGATTAATTCTGATGTTCGTTGAACAACTATGATTGAGGATAAATAGATTAAAAATTAAAAAAAAAACACTTCGAAATAGTTATGTTTTAAGGGCTGGCCAGTGGTTCTTGCGCGTGCGGCAGAACGGGTGGCAACATGCCATGCATGCACGGACGCTTGCCTAAATTTCACGAGGATCCCGTTCGCCGGTACGTAGTACGATCGACGAGTCCCAACGCGCGTGCCGTTGCAGGTCTACGGCCAGCGAGCCGCCACCAACGTCCTTTTACCGCCGGGATCCTCGTGAACCGGCCAACAAACTTGCCACATGCTCAACGCTTTGCGCGGCCCCGGCCACCTCTACGGTTGAGTTTCTTTTCATAGAGAGAGGAAGCCACGTGTACGGTTGAGTTGGTTGTTCTCCCCCCGTCGCGCGGGATCCGCGTGTTGGCCGTCTTTTCGGCCTGGCTGCCATATGCCGCCGCTGGTCGCTGGAGAAATCGTAGGCCGTGGAGCGGTACAGCCGTGCACGAGAGCCAACCAGCCAGCAATTGCATCTCTGTTTCTTTCTGGGACCTCGGATTACTAATTCAATAAAAAGTCAAAAAATCTGATAATATTTTTGAAGTAAACTTGCCTTTTCACTGTACTTGTGAGGAAACTTTCACAAAAAGAAACCCCTCCTTTGTCTTCTTTTTAAAAAGACAAAAAAATTGGCCAAAATAGTGTGAATAGTGACATGTAATAGCAAATAAAATTTATTTTTTTCGCTCTGAAGTAAACATTGGTTTTTTCTTCGTAAAAATTTATATACTAGTGCAAAAGTCAGTCAAGTTTGTTCTAAAAATACTTTTAAACTATTGTAATTTTTTGTTTAATTATTCAAAAAACCATATAAGGTGTATATACAACCAGAAACCAAACTGTATTTTTCTTGGGACCTCCTATATCGCGAGTAGGACGCTGGGAGGGGTGCTCCTATTTGCTATTTGGCGCTTTCAGCGCCGCAGAAGCCAACTAAAGCCCACTACAGCATATAGTGGGCCGGCCCACGCCCATCAGCGCACTGTTTTATATAGTGCGAAAAAACCTCACAAAAAGTGTCTGTATGCAGCTTGCGCCGCTACATTCCTGGATTTGCTTAGCCAACCACTAGAACGCTAGTGATTAATAGCAACGCGAACTCTTGTAGAACCAATGCAACCGCGTCGCTTAGATTCTTGAGTTATTTGAAACTAATTTGGGAAAAGTTGATTTTGCTATGAAAATAAGTTCATTTAATTTTAAAAAAGTTCATGCTTTGAAAAGGAGCTCATCAAATTTGGAAAAAAAGTTCTTCAAATTTAAAAAGGTCATCAAACTTAAAAAAGTTCATCCATGTGGAAAAAAAGGTCGTCGAATTTAACGAAAGTTCATCAAATTTGAAAAAACAATTCATTGAATTGGAAAAAAGTTCATCGGATTTTAAAAAAAGCTTACCTATTTTGAAAAACAAAATTCATCAATTTAAAAAAAATCATGAATTTGGGAAAAAAGGCTCATCGAATTTGAAACAAAGTTCACCCATTTTGAAAAAACAAAATCATCGACTATGTAAAATTTCATTAAATATTAAAAAAATGTGCATAAAATAAATAAAAATTGAAATAAAATAAATAGAAAAATCAAAACAAAAAAGGTCCAGAAAAACCCGCCTGGCGAAAGTATAAAAGAAGTAATGAAAATGTATTTTAACAACGTGTGCTCTGTCCGGTTGGCTGGTGCAAATGAAACTTACATGTCAGGTCGCCGCTTCAAGTGTCTCTAGCGCGCATTATTTGCGCATTAGACCAGAAAAAAAAAAGGTGTGAGATGGGACGGCTCAGCGTGGGAATGGAGTGTGCGCCGGTTTGCCAAATGGCCCATAACCGGCGCCTGGAACACTAAATAGGGAACACCTGCTGGGAGTCGCCCAAACATACACCTCACACCTTTTTTTAAATCTATTTAGTCTTAGCAACGGAGGGCACTGACGGTGGTGCACCTGCGGCTCGCTTTGGCGTTCATAGTTGTCGCTAGGTGGTCTACGGATATGAAGGTAAATTTTACTATTTCCGGTGTTCGTTGTACTGTCATGATTAAAGATGAATATATCGAAAGTTTTCTCGCAAAAAAAAAAACTTGACTTCTAAAATTTCTCGTGAATTTTGAACAATGTCCTATAATTTCAAAATATCTGGAATTTGAAGAGTTGTTCCCAAATTCCAAAAAATCATGCAAAATAAATGTTTAAAAATAATTAAAATCAAATGTAAGAATGTTTTTAATGTAAGAATGTTTTTAATGTAAGAATGTTATTGTCTATGACGTGACAAAATGATGTATGAAACTTTAAAAAATGAATTAAATTTAAGCTACACCATATTTTTGAAAAACGATGACGCATGACCACACAAAAAATAATGCACAAAATTTAGCTTATAACTAACATGCACAACTTGATCCTACCGAGCGGCTTGATGAGATCAAGTACCAAAATTACCCAAGCAGGTTGCCTCCTCCCCAAGAAAGTTTAGGGTTCCCCTGCCTCACGCTGGCGCCGTCGTGAGTCTGCATCGTCTCCGGTGGCTTTAGGGCCATGGCGGTGCGATGAACCTCGTCCCTTGCCTGCGGGAGCGCTCTGTTTTCAATTGTTTTTTCGAGTTTTGTTAGGGTTTGTGTCCTACTCGGTAAGACGAGACGACGCCGGCTCCCTAAAGATGGAATGAGGTGTTGGGTAATGTAGCAGGGAAAACAAAAAATTCCTACATTCACCAAAATCAATCTTGGAGATGACCATCTACGAGAGGAGAGATTGGATCAACATACCCTTGTAGATGGCTAAGAGCATCTCCACTCGTTCACACCCCCCCCACCCAAGGGCGCCGCCTGGGGGCACGCCGGTGAAAAAATTAGAGTGGGGTCGGTCGGTTTCCCAAGCGTCGCCCCGAGGCCACCCAAGACGTCGTTTTCTTTAAACCAAACTCGGCCAAAATTCGGCCAAACAAAACACAAATTCGGCCGAACTAGGCGATTTCATTGATTTTTGTAAAAAAAACTGAAAATGTAATTTAAAAACTAACTAAAAAGACAACTAAATACTACTACTGCGCCACCGCCGCCGCCCACCTTCTACATGCCGAGGAGCCTGTAGAACTTGGTGTACTCGTCGTCGCCGTCGTCCTGCGTGCTTTCGCCGTCCCAGCTGCACCCCTGACCAGCGTCGCCGATGCGTGGGGGGTTGGACGGCCCGCGCGCCTCCTCGTCGCTGTCATCGAGGATGACGACGTCGCCCTCCTCGCATCTCCGGCGCCGAGCAGCGATCTCCTCGAGGGCGCGGCGCTGGCGCGCCATCTCTTCGCGGGTGTAATCCTCCCGCGCCCACTTGAGGGCAATCTCGTCGGCGGTAGCCATGGCCTCATACTTCTTCTTCACGGGGAGCAGCCTCAGCTTGGTCTTCGGCCTGACGAGGCGGGAAGAGGGAGAAGAGGGGCCACGGTCGCCCTCGTTGATGACGAGGGTGCTGCAGCGATGTCTCATGTGGCTCCGGCTTAAGAAGGTGGAGCGCCGGCGACTCAGAGGCAAGGGAGCTCGACGAGTAGGAGGCCGTCGTCTCCATTTGCCGCGGCGTCCAGGAGCTACCGCGGCGGCGAGAGAAGGAGGAGCGCTAGGTACTCCAAGCGCGGCGTGTTGCCGGCCTCGTTGTGCTCGAGGACGACTTTGAAGGTGCGGCCGGGGATGTCCCACCATTGGTGCTGCCCTCAGAGTTGAGGAGGCCGCAGGGCTCGACGCCGTTCATGGAGGCGAGTTGGTCTTCGTGGCCGCGGTCGAAGTACGAAGTACGCAGTCCGCGGTGTGTGGCTGTCGGGGGCGTACCTCAGCTGGTTCCGCGCTTGCTCCGGCAGTGGCGACCGGATGCGCGCGATCTCGGCGCGCCGATCAACACTAGTGGCCGTCGGAGGCACCAGCAAGCCGGCGACGCTCAGCCTCCACGAGCCCGCCACCCGCATGTCCGGCGGCGCCGGGTAGTCGGCCTCGTAGAGGAGGTGTGCCTCATCCTCGTGCAGGTGGCGGCAGCCGAAGCCGTTGGCCGCCACACTGTCGCCTAGGTAGCGCTCGGCCATGGTCGTCAGTGGGCGAGAGAGGAGAGATGCGCGTCAGCGGTGAGAGGTCAAGAGGGGCGTCGACGGTGAGAGGGGGAGAAGGTTCTATGGCGAGGGAGTGTGCGTTCACCGACGAGGGAGGGGCAACTTTTATAGCCGCGGGTGGGCGGCAAAAGGACGGCCGCCGTGCGTACACGTGGCGGGGGCGGGCAGGACGCGCGTCGTCGCGCCTTTAGTGCGCCACCCGTGAGGCATCAACGGAAGGCTGGCCAGCGTGGCAGCGCTGCAGCCTTGGCATCGATTCTCACGGGAACCGAGGCGATGAGGACGACGAAGGCGTTGAGCCGCTGACTCAGAGGTCCCACTTTTTTCGCACCAAAACCGTTGCCCCCAGCGTGCCGGATTCGGCATGGGTCCGCCGACGCCAAATTCGGCCCTAACCGGCGAAAAGTGAGCTTCTGTGGGCGCGACTGGGCCAATTTTTTTGGTGATGCTGATAAAAAAGAGCCTTGGGGGCGCGGCTGGAGATGCTCTAAGCGGAAGCGTATATTGTTGGGTTCAACCGTAGGATGCGTCGATTACAAATTAAAATTTTCCTATGCGCAGAACATCCATAAACATGCTAAGGGAGATGGGTCATAGATCGTTACCACTATACGCGCAGTGCCGTGCAGCGGAAGTAGAGTTGAGGCAGCGCGTTCCCAGAGTCATCCCGTGTTCCCGGAGTCGTCTCCTCCTTGCCAATCTCCCACGTAGCCAATCGCATCCCACGAACAGGTTCGTCGGCGTGGCGCAAGTGCACCATCTCTAACGGTATCCGCGTGTGCAGGAGGCGTCGTGCAACGGACTGCTAGGTTCGATCACACAACTGGCGGTGAGTGAAGGTGGCTAGTTGCAACACATGCAAAGCCCTAACGACAGCGCCGAAGCGATCAACTCAATAAGTGCGCCGCATCTCCACTATATATAAGCATCTGTCGCGGGCTCAACACTTGGGCCTCGCACGGATCCTAAAGCCCAAAATATGTTCCGTCTATATCCGAGTCCGAGTAGGACCAGGTCAGACTCGTGGAGTCGGATCCAACCTCATAGGTTCCTCCCTTAACCGCGCGAACCCCTAGGTTCAAGTCGGCTTGGCCATAGTTCGGATCACCTCCGACCTGTACGGTTGGTAGCGGCCTCTAGCAAGGCGTGCCGACCACCAAGCAGACTATGAAACTGGTTAGCGAACATGTACAACATGTCACACTTCCATTCCATTTGCCACACGATATATGTTGTCGGGCTCAAGGCGAGTCTGTCATCCTTGTGCTAGCCCGACCTCTTTCTCGTTCTAGTGATGCCGACCCAAACCGGATTATCTCATAATCCTTGTCGGATGGCCATGCTTATCCTGGTCAGATCACATGAGGGGCCCATAGTATATCTCTCCTGATCGGAGGGGCAAATCTCGTCTTGCTCGACCATGTCTCGCAGCATGGGTCTGGACAAACCTGAAACCTACCTTTGTAACTACCCAGTTACGGAGTAGTGTTGGTCGGCCCAAAGCAAGCCTTAGCCTGTCACCATCCCGAGTACATGCGTCAGGTCAGGTCTTAGAACATAGAACGTATGTTGTACCAGAGACTCACATGTGACATATAGTTGTGTCTCATAGTTGGGTCTGTCCAATCCGATGTTCATCCGACCTTGGATCCAGTCACCTCGGATCAATCAGGTCCATGCAGTTCAGCAGCATCACATGCTTCATGACTAGTGAGACAAAGCCATCCACCGTATTGTATGCTATTCTAGTCCGATGTGTGCCCACATGTCACTTATGACTAGGGACCATTTAGTATGTATCATACAACACAAGATCTCATAAACAAGTCACGTACTTGCCGACAAGTATCATTGATTACATCCAAGGACTATCTTTATTCATAAACACATAGGAAATATCATCATACATGATTGCCTCTAGGGCATATCTCCAACATATATAACACACTTGATGTAGTTGTACTCTTCACGATCCAATCGCTGTCCAATCCGATCTAGCACCGAACGGACGACACCTCCGCGTTCAGCACATGTGTGGCTCAAGGACGTCTCCTCCTTCTTGATTCAGAAAGAGAGGGAGAAGAAGTAGATGGGATCTCAACTAGCACGACGACATGGTGAATATGGTGGTGGAGCTTCCCAACAGGGCTTCGCCAAGCGCCTCCGGAACTACGAACGAGGAAGAACGGGGGAGAGGGGAGGCCGCGGGGCGTGGAATTGTTGTCTCCAGCCCTTGCGCCTCCTCCCTACTATATATAGGGGTGTTGGAGGGCTTGGGGCACAGCCCTAGCCCCTCCAAGGAGAGGAGGCGGCCAAAGGGGGAGGAGCCCTCCAAGCCAAGTGGAGGGCCCTCTCCCTTAGGTTTTCCCTTCCCCCAGCCAGATGTGCCTTAAGGGGCCTGGTGCGCCTGGCCCAATAAGGCTAGGACACCCCCTATAGCCCATGCACGCCCTAGGTTCTGGAGGGGTCCTTATGGACTCCTCTGAAACCCTCCGAAACCTTCTAGAACCTTCTGGAAGCTTCCCGACACAATATCGGTAAAACCCAAAACTTTTCCGGTAGCCAAAATATGACTTCCCATATATAAATATTTACCTTCGGACCATTCCGTAGCTCCTCATGAACGTCCGGGATCTCATCCGGAACTCCGAACAATATTCGGTCACCAACGTGAATATCTGAATACTACTCTAGCGTCAGCGTACGTTAAGCGTGCGGACCCTATGGGTTCAAGAATCATGTGAACATGACCGAGACACCTCTTCGGTCAATAACCAATAGTGGGATCTAGATGCCCATATTGGTTCCCACATATTCTATGAAGATCTTTATCGGTCGAACCACGATGCCAAAGATTCAATCAATCCCGTATGCAGTTCCCTTTGTCTAGCGTTATGTTACTTGCCTGTGATTTGATTGTCGTTATCTCCATACCTAGTTCAATCTCGTTCCAGGCAAGTCTCTTTGCTCATTCCGTAATACATGATACCACAACTAACTCCTTAGTCACATTGCTTGCAAGCTTCTTGTGATGTTATATTACCGAAAGGGCCCAAAGATACCTCTCCGTCATACGGAGTGACAAATCCCAGTCTCGATCCATGCCAACCCAACGGACACCCTCGGCAATACCCGTAGAATACTTTATGATCACCCAATTATGAAGTGACGTTTTATACACACAAGGCATTCCTCCGGTGTCAGGGAGTTGGATGATCTCATGGTCTTAAGAACAGATACTTGACATGAAGAAATCAGTTGCAATAAACTAATACGAGCAAATTCTATGCTTACGGCTGGGTCTTGTCCATCACACCATTCTTCTAATGATGTGATCCCGTTATCAAATGACAACTCATGTCTATGGTTAGGAAACCTTAACATCTTTGATCAACGAGCTAGTATAGTAGAGGCTCACTAGGGACACGTTGTTATCTATGTTTCCACACATGTATCTGAGTTTCCGATCAATACAATTCTAGCATGAATAATAAATGATTATCATGAACAAGGAAATATAATAATAACCACTTTATTATTGCCTCTAGGGCACATTTCAACATAAGGTTCTCCCCGCCTAGACCGTGTCTCGATGGTGCGTCTAGCATCATCGGTGGGTGTGTGGAGGTATGTCTATGGCGTATATGTCCTTGAGGATTTGCTCGGATCTGGTCATAGTTCGTCTACGTTCATGTGCTTTCAGGTTGGATCCTTCTCGACCTATGCTACTATACTCTTCATCAGCGGTGGTTACTGTCCTGGTGCACTGGTCCTATGGGGTTTTAGCACGACGACTTCCCGACTGTCTATTACAACAAGTTTTGCCCGGCTCCGGCAACGTAGGGCACTGACGGTGGTGCGCCTGCAGCTCGCTTTGGTGTTCATAGTCGTCGCTAGGTGGTCTATGGATCTGAACGTAATTTTTATTATTTCTGGTGTTCGTCGTACCGTCATGATTGAAGATGAATATATCGAAAGTTTTCTCAAAAAAAAACTTGACTTCTAAAATTGCTCTTTATTTTTGAATATTGTCCTCTAATTTCAAAATATCTGAAATTTGAAGAATTGTTCCCAAATTCAAAAAAATCCAGCAAAATAAATGTTTAAAAATAATTAAAATCAAATGTAAGAATGTTATTGGCTAAGACGTGACAAAATGATGTATGAAACTTTAAAAATTGAATTAAATTTAAGCTACACCATATTTTTGAAAAAAGAATGAAGCATGACCACACAAAAAAATAATGCACAAAATTTAGCTTATAACTAACATGCACAACTTGATCCCCCCGAGCGGCTTGATGAAATCAAGTACCAAAATTATCCAAGCAGGCTGCCTCCTCCCCAAGAAAAGTTTAAGGTTCCCCTGTCTCTTGCTGGCGCCGCCGTCAATCCACATCGTCTCCGGTGGCCTTAGGGCCATGATGATGCGATGGACCTCGTCCCTTGCTGGCAAGAGCGCTCTGTTTTTGCAATTGTTTTTTCGCGTTTTGATAGGGTTTGTGTTGTGCTCACAAGACGAGACGACGGCGGCTCCATAAAGATGAAATAAGGTTCTCCCGGCCTAGACCCCGTCTCGATGGTGCGTCTAGCATCATCGATGGGTGTGTGGAGGTGTGTCTTCGGCGGATCTCTATCCTTGATGTATTTGCTCGAATCTGATCATACTTTGTCTACGTTCATGTGCTTTCAGGTTGGATCCTTCTGATCTACGCTACTTTACTATTCATCGACGGCGGTTACTGTCCTGGTGCGCTGGTTCTATGGGGTTTTAGCACAACGACTTCCCGACCGTCTACTATAGAAAGTTTTGCCCGGCGGCATCACTTGCTCCATGGATTTTTGCTTCTGTGCCATACAATTGAGATATTCACACATCCGTTACTCGCTAAACAAAATACATGCGTTTTTGTGCTAGTCTAAATCAACGTAAACTGATGAAGTGGTAGTAAGGACTGACGTTACACACCGCATCCCATGTAGAACTACCTTTTCCCTAATTTTGTTTTCAGCTTATGAACACTTGGCTTGTTCTTTACGGACAACTAGCGTACTGAAGCGTTTTGACTCCTTATTACAAAGAAGATGTCCTTTCTCTTTACTAACACAAGAGAAACAGAACGATGTTGTTTCTATCCTTTTTGACCTGCAAACAATTTGCCCCCCATCCATGACATACAGTTTGCTCCGTCAGTGACTTTTTTTTTTTGAAACAGACTTTCACCCCGCTTTATAAATAAAGCGCACACCAAACCGAGTACACGGCCGAACGATACAAACTGGTGAGGTAATCCTCATACAATGCCGATCCTAAGAGCCGGAGCACGCTACGCTACCGAAAGAAAGCAACGGGAAAGCCGAGTAAAACGCCACAAACTGCCCTAAACACCTAAACTCCACGACAACACCCCGAGGAGGGAGTACGGCAGCCGCTGCCAAGTGGCATTCTTCTCTAAATGCCGGAAATCAACATCGCTGCGCATCGGTGGCGGAGCTTCACTAGGGCCAAGGGGGGCTATGGTACCCCCTACCCTAGAGAAAGTATATGAAATACCATTAATTGGTAAGCTAAAATTTCAACTATCATAGTTTAAGCAGAATATGCCCTTTTGAACCCCCTTAACTCTGCTTTGCCTCCTCAACAATCTATGTCAAGCTCCACCACTGTTGCGCACGGCAACAACAAAGTGTAGAATGCGCAAGTGAGGCCTATGAAGAACAGTGGACACAACGATTATAAGGCAGACGAGACCAAGCCGGAGGTGGAAGAGGTTGAGGGAGCACAGTAGTGGCGGACCTAGAATCGAAGGATTAGGGGTGCCACGGTTCAAAGTTTACGCTAAACACCATCGGAGTCTCGAAAAATAGTCTAAAAATAACAACAACTTGATGAGTATTTAATATTAAGTATATATAGTAAAAAGAAATACAGTTTTGGAGGAGGTGCCATGGCACCCCCACTGGATCCGCCCATGGAGCACACAACCCTGGTGGCATACCTATGCCCTAGCAAATGGGGCCTGAGAGAAATGACTGGCCAATTAGATTTTGACCAGTTTGAAAAAATGTTCACAACTTTTAAAAATATGTATGAATTTAGAAAATTTCCTTATTTTTAAAATAGTTTTAAACCCATTCGACTAAACTTAAAATATACTCCGAAATTTACTAATATTCATGAATTTAAAGAATTTCTTGGATTAAAAAAAATACATATATTTTAAAATTAAAATAGAAGGAGGAGTGGAAATTAAAAAAAAGACTCCCTCCGCCCGGAAATAATTGTTAGAGAAATAGATGTATCTAGACGAACTATAGTTCTATATACATCCATTTTTATCCATTTCCGCGACAAATATTTCCGGACGGAGGATGTAGTAAATAGTAAAAAGTAAAAAATACAGATACAAATACGAATAAAAACAGCTAGAAAGAAACACGGTAAAAAAGAAAAACCAGTATACGAAAAAAAGGCACAAGAACAGCCGAGTGGTCAGGCCCATTACCACACATCGGGCACACATTTGATTGCTACACAGCAACCCACGCGCAAAATATACTCCAACTTTCTTCCAAGCTATTTCAATGGGAGCTCCTGTTCGGCGCCTTAAGGGCCGAAATAGGTAGCTGACGCTCACATCCGCCTACTCCTGGGCCAGGCCATGTAAGCTGGGTGGATCGCTTCATCAGTTCACCCCCTGGTCGCTTCGACCATCTTTATGGTTTTTTTTTTTTGCCTCACCTCTCATGGTTTTTTTTTTGGTACCTCCTCACATCTTTG
>LR738715.1:682712485-682940253 GCA_902687465.1 Secale cereale | reverse complement strand
ACTTCGTCGGTTTATTTTCGCGTCACCCTCTCACACAACGAAAGAAATCTGAATAGATCAGAACTTCCCATACTGGCGCAAGTTATTTAGTAATGTAGAATCAATCACGAACAATCTCTAAATATCAAATTTAAATTAATTAACCTTACCTTAAATAACTCAATCACATTAATTAGAAAACAAATAATTGATTTTCAGAAAAATCGCTCAATCACATTAACCTTACCTTAACTCACGGATGGTAATCAATCTCCAAACAAAGGAAACAATACATCGAGGGAGCAGTAAATAAACTCCCTTTTTTACGACATGTATATGATTTTCCCTTCCATCTCCGTTGTCGAGCGTTCTTGATTCTCGAGGCAGATGCTTGGGCTGCGTCACTGGGTCGCGACGATGCCGGAGGACGAGGACGGCGAGGCCGGGTGCCGCGGCCGGTCAAGGGGGCGAAGAAGGGCGGCTTCCCTGGCCCTGGCCGTGGCCGTGGCCCTGGGAGTTGGTGCGGTGGAAGCGGCACTTGAAGGACCCGGGGTGGGTGGCCGGCACGCAGACACACTTGGAAGCGGGCCAGTGGCCCGCGTCGACGGCGCCGACGCTGACACGGGCCATCTCCTCCGCGTATTCTCGGAGCTGTGGCTGGCCGATTTACATGAAATTAATTCCCTCAGTTGTGGTGGCAAATATAATACACATAATCCATATTATTATGCACTAGCGAGTGTGTGTGTGTGAAATAGATGGATTATGGTCCCGTACCCAATAAGATGGATATGTGTTCATGGCATTTGAAGAAAAAAAGTTCATCAATTTTGTGTCAAATATAATTCATGGCATTTGAAGAAAAAAAGTTCATCAATTTTGAAAGAAAAATCATCGATTTTAAGAGAAAAAATATCAAATTAGAAAAGAGTTAATCAAATTGAAAAAAATCAACAATTTAAAAAAAAAATCATTGAATTTGAAAAAAATTCAATGCATTTTGTATTTTTAATCAATTTTTAAAAAATCATTGAATTTCAGAAAGTTAATTGAAAAATAGTTCATCAAATTTGAAAGGTCCATCGTATTTGGAAAAAAGTTCACAAATTTGAAAACAAAACATTATCTATTTTTTAAACACAAAAAATAAAAATGTCATTGATTTTTTTAAAAAACAGGCATTTAAAAACAAAAAAAGGACAGAAGAAAAAATAAAATAAAATAACCACATCAGACCATGACCAGCGAGCATAAAAAACAGTTAGGGAAGCTTCTGGAGGAGTTCCCAGGACTGAAGAGGAAAAGAAAAAAAAATAAGGAAATAAGTTATAAAACACTTATCGTTCTATGGCTTAGTGGCTACGGTCGTTGGCATAGAAGGAGCATATTGTGACTTCGTTAGTTTGAGCTCTCACGGGCATATTGTATTTTCCCATAGGGCCCGATAGGACACAATATGTAGGTTGAGGCATGTTTATCGAATAAGGATAGGATGCGACTAACCTCCATATGACAGGACTTTCCCGTCACTTTTCCCACTTCCTTTTTATCTTCCGGCATGGTAAATAAATGCGGTAAAAAATTGTAAAAGGTAGGAGTCGAACTCCATTATAGCTTGTCATATCCAGCTAGTCTAGTTTCAAGTTGTGATTACAAAGAAGGTCGATAACAATTTGTACCGCTACAGAGGTGACCAGAAAAACAAGACATTTTTTCATTATTTCTTTTTATCATTTTATCCTTTTGTACACCATAATTCGTGCATCATAGATCTGATAACTCACGCACAAACGGTAATTTTTTAACCCTAGGTAAAAAAGTTATTGTAATACACTCTAATAACTTAAATGTAAAAGAGGTTGCTAATTATACGCCACGAATTTGATAACTCACTTACAAACATCATGGTAAAATTCGCCCCGAAGAAAAAACGTTGTTGTAACACAACCCAATAATTTACCTGCAAAAAGAACGTGGTAATTTATACGCCACAAATCTGATAACTCACGCACAAACACGGCGGTAACTTTTTTGACCACATCAAAAAAACAGTTGTTGTAACACATCCCAATAAATTATCTATAAAACATGGTAGTATATATACCACGAACCTGGTAACTCACATAGAGACACTGTCGTGCTTTTATTACCATGCTATCAGGTATGTATTACGTGCTGAATTTAGTAATGGGCTTTAGGCCCATAAGAGAATTTCAGAAAAATCTCCAAGGGCCCATGTAGGTGGTGGGATGACAAGGTGGGAAGTTTAGTCCCACCATGCTAGTGGAGAAGGAGTTGGACTCCTTTATAAGGGTCTCTCTTCTACATGCTATTGGAGAGTGAGAAGAGAAGGAGCCCTCGCGCACTCCTCCTCCGCCGCCCGCCTCGCCACGCCACGCCTCGTCACGACGCGCCGCGGGTTGCGGGAATGAGCCGAGCCGAGCTCATACCTACGCGCTTATTTTTGTCGGTCAGGAACGGAGAATACGTAACGGACACGACACGATCCGAGACGTCGGATCGTGGGACTGTTACCGACTCGGATGTGGGTTCGGCCCACGTCTCTCCGCCCAGCCGCCTATATAAGCAGCGTTAACGCAACCCTAGCCGCCACGAGAATCAGATCACATCTGCCTCACGCGCCTTTGTTCCTTTGCTGCTGCTGCCGCCGGCGACTCCATCCCGTTCGCCGCGTACACGGTCGACGGGAGAGCAGGCCTCCGAAACCCCGCCTCTCCGGTTCCTGTACGGGGAAGAGGGGCGATTAGGTTTTTGGGGAGCGATCACGCGACTGCTCGCCTCCGTCCGTCTGCTTCGTCTACGTCCGCGTCGTCCTCTTCATCGCCATGGCTTCACCAAGCGAAGCTGACCGTCTCGCCCGCGAGAAGGCCGAATCCGACAAGAAGGCGGCAGAAGATGCTGCCGCCGCCACCGCTGCTGCTACGGCCAACTGGCCGATCGGAGGGTATGTCTCTCTCTTGTTTATGTTTGCACTACCAGTACTGGTTATACGTGTAGATGTTTCTGCTATATGCGTAGTACTTGCTAGTATACTCCGTGATCAGTATGTCATGTACCCAGTCAATGCCATGTTAGTAATTATTTCCTGGATTAATCTACTCGGAAAATTGCCTATTTATTCAACATTACGTTTTGAACAACCGTTTTTTCTCAGATTAAAGTTATGAGCGTGTTTGTACCTAAGTTATCAGGTCATTGTCCTAATTTTACCAAGCTATTTATACAAAAATTATCGCATATGTGTCTTCAAATATATTTTTCCTAGATAAAAATTATCATGGTGTTTGTACCTAAATTATCATGGTCTTTGTACCTAAATTATCATGGACACGACAGAAGATAGAGAAAAGATGAGTGTCATCCCCTATGCCTCAGCCATAGGTTCTATTATGTATGCCATGTTCTGTACCAGACCTGATGTGAATCTTGCCATAAGTTTGGTAGGGAGGTACCAAAGTGATCCGGTATGAAACACTGGACATCGGTCAAGAATATCCTGAAGTACCTGAAAAGGACTAGGATATGTTTCTCGTTTATGGAGGTGACGAAGAGCTCGTCGTAAAGGGTTACGTCGATGCTAGCTTCGACACAGATCTGGATGACTCCAAGTCATAAACCGGATACGTGTATATTTTGAATGGTGGGGCAGTCAGCTGGTGCAGTTGCAAGCAAAGCGTCATGGCACATTCTACATGTGAAACGGAGTACATCGCTGCTTGCGAAGCAGCGCAGGAAGGAGTCTGGATAAAGGAGTTCATCACCGACCTAGGAGTCATTCCAAGCGCGTCGGGCCCGATGACTCTCTTCTGTGACAACACTGGAGCTATTGCCATTGCCAAGGAGCCCAGGTTTCACAAGAAGACCAAGCACATCAACCGCCGTTTCAACTCCATCCGGAATTATGTTCAAGATGGAGACATAGATATTAGTAAAGTGCATACGGATCTGAATGTCGCAGATCCGTTGACTAAACCTCTTCCACGGGCAAAACATGATCAACACCAGAACTCTATGGGTGTTCGATTCATCACAATGTAACTAGATTATTGACTCTAGTGCAAGTGGGAGACTGTTGGAAATACACCCTAGAGGCAATAATAAAATGGTTATTATTATATTTCCTTGTTCATGATAATTGTTTGTTATTCATGCTTGAATTGTATTATCCGGAAACAGTGATACATGTGTGAATACATAGACCACAACGTGTCCCTGGTAAACCTCTAGTTACTAGCTCGTTGATCAACAGATGGTTACGGTTTCCTGACCATGGACATTGGATGTCATTGATAACGGGATCACATCATTAGGAGAATGATGTGATGGACAAGACCCAATCCTAAGCCTAGCACAAGATTGTGTAGTTCGTAATGCTAAAGCTTTTCCAATGTCAAGTATCTTTTCTTTAGACCATGAGGTTGTGCAACTCCCGGATACCGTAGGAATACTTTGGGTGTGCCAAACGTCACAACGTAACTGGGTGGCTATAAAGGTACGCAACGGGTATCTCCGAAAGTATCTGTTGAGTTGGCACGAACCGAGACTGGGATTTGTCACTTCGTATGACGGAGAGGTATCTCTGGGCCCACTCGATAAGACATCATCATAATGAGCTCAATGTGACTAAGGAGTTGGTCACGGGATGATGTATTACGGAACGAATAAAGAGACTTGCCATGACGAGATTGAACAAGGTATCGGTATACCGACGATCGAATCTCGGGCAAGTACTACACCGATAGACAAAGGAAATTGTATACGGGATTGATTGAATCCTTGACATCGTGGTTCATCCGATGAGATCATCGAGGAACATGTAGGAACCAACATGGGTATCCAGATCCCGCTGTTGATTATTGACCGGAGAGTCGTCTCGGTCATGTCTATGTGTCTCCCGAACCCGTAGGGTCTACACACTTAAGGTTCGATGATGATAGAGTTGTAGAGATATATGCAGACGGTAACCCGAATGTTGTTCGGAGTCCCGGATGAGATCCCGGTCGTCACGAGGAGTTCCGGAATGGTCCGGAGGTTAAGAATTATATATAGGAAGTCCAGTTTCGGCCATCGCGAGAGTTTCGGGGGTCACCGGTAGTGTACCGGGACCACCGAAAGGGTCCCGGGGGTCCATCGGGTGGGGCCACCTATCCCGGAGGGCCCCATGGGCTGAAAGGGGAAGGGAACCAGCCCATAGTGGGCTGGTGCGCCCCCTTGCCCCCCTGCGCCTAGGGTTGGAAACCCTAGGGGTGGGGGGCGCCCCACATGCTTGGGGGGCAAGCCTCCCCCCTTGGTCGCCGCCCCCCCTAGGAGATTGGATCACCTAGGGCTGGCACCCCCCTGGACCCCTATATATAGTGGGGGGAGGGAGGGCAGCCGCACCCTTGCTCCTGGCGCCTTCCTCTCCCTCCCGTTACACCTCTCCCTCCTCCCGCGGTGCTTGGCGAAGCCCTGCAGAAACTCCGTTGCATCCACCACCACGTCGTCGTGCTGCCGGATCTCCATCAACCTCTACTCCCCCCTTGCTGGATGAAGAAGGAGGAGACGTCGTTGCACCGTACGTGTGTTGAACGCGGAGGTGTCGTCCGTTCGGCGCTGGGATCATCGGTGATTTGGATCACGACGAGTATGACTCCATCATCCATGTTCTCTTGAACGCTTCCGCTCGCGATCTACAAGGGTATGTAGATGCACTCCTTTCTCCCTCGTTGCTAGATGACTCCTTAGATTGATCTTGGTGAAGCGTAGAATTTTTTTAATTCTGCTACGTTCCCCAACAGTGGTATCAGAGCTAGGTGTTTGCGTAGCATCTTGCACGAGTAGAACACAAAGCAGTTGTGGACGTAGATTTGTTCAATTCTCTTACCACTACTAGTCTTATCTTGATTCGGCGGCATCGTGGGATGAAGCGGCCCGGACCGACCTTACACGTACGCTTACGTGAGACAGGTTCCACCGACTGACATGCACTAGTTGCATAAGGTGGCTAGCGGGTGACAGTCTCTCCCACTTTAGTCGGATCGGATTCGATGAAAAGGGTCCTTATGAAGGGTAAATAGAAATTCGCATATCACGTTGTGAATTTGGCGTAGGTAAGAAACATTATTGCTAGAAACCTATAGCAGCCACGTAAAACTTGCAACAACAATTAGAGGACGTCTAACTTGTTCTTGCAGCATATGCAGTGTGATGTGATATGGCCAAAATATGTGATGAATGATATATGTGATGTATGAGATTGATCATGTTCTTGTAATAGGAATCACGACTTGCATGTCGATGAGTATGACAACCGGCAGGAGCCATAGGAGTTGTCTTATTTATTGTATGACCTGCGTGTCACTGAATAACGCCATGTAATTACTTTACTTTATTGCTAAACGTTAGCCATAGTAGTAGAAGTAATTTTTTGGCGAGACGACTTCATGAAGACACGATGATGGAGATCATGGTGTCATGCCGGTGACGATGATGATCATGGAGCCCCAAAGATGAAGATCAAAGGAGCAAGATGATATTGACCATATCATGTCACTATTTGATTGCATGTGATGTTTATCATGTTTATGCATCTTATTTGCTTAGAATGACGGTAGTAAATAAGATGATCTCTCACTAAAATTTCAAGAATTGTGTTCCCCCTAACTATGCACCGTTGCTAAGGATCGTTGTTCCGAAGCACCACGTGATGATCGGGTGTGATAGGCTCTAACGTTCGCATACAACGGGTGTAAGCCAGATTTACACACACAATACACTTAGGGTTCACTTGACAAGCCTAGCATGTACAGACATGGCCTTGGAACATGGAAGACCGAAAGGTCGAACATGAGTCGCATAGAAGATACGATCAACATGAAGATGTTCACCGTTGATGACTAGTCCGTCTCGCGTGATGATCGGACACGGCTTAGATGATTCGGATCATGTATCACTTAGATGACTAGAGAGATGTCAATCTGAGTGGGAGTTCATTAAATTTGTTTAGATGAACTTAATTGTCATGAACATAGTCTAAAATCTTTACAATATGTCTTGTAGATCCAATGGCCCACGCTCATGTTACCCTCAACTTCAACACGTTCCTAGAGAAAACCAAGCTGAAAGACGATGGTAGCAACTATACGGATTGGGTCCGTAACCTGAGGATCATCCTCATAGATGCCAAGAAAACATATGTCCATGAAGCACCGCTAGGTGACGCTCCCGCCCCAGCGAACCAAGAAGTTATGAACGCTTGGCAGTCGTGTTGTGATGATTACTCCTTGGTTCAGTGCGGCATGCTCTACAGCTTAGAATCGGGGCTCCAAAAGCGTTTTGAGCACCACAGAGCATATGAGATGTTCCAAGAGCTGAAAATGGTTTTCCAAGCTCATGCCCGAGTCAAGAGATATGACGTCTCCGACGCATTCTACAGTTGTAAGATGGAGGAGAATAGTTCTGTCAGCGAGCACATACTCAAATTGTCCGGGTTGCACAATCGCTTGTCTCAGTTGGGAATGAATCTCCCAGACGAAGCGGTCGTTGACAGAATCCTTCAGTCGCTCCCACCTAGCTACAAGAGCTTCGTGATAACTTCAATATGCAAGGGATGGAGAAGTCCATTCCCGAGGTGTATTCAATGCTGAAATCAGCGGAGGTGGAGATCAAGAAAGAGCATCAAGTGTTGATGGTGAATAAAACTACTAAGTTCAAGAAAGGCAAGGGTAAAAAGAACTTCAAGAAGGACGACAAAGGAGTTGCCGCGCCCGGTAAGCCAGTTGCTGGGAAGAAGCCAAAGAATGGACCCAAGCCTGAGACTGAGTGCTTTTATAGCAAGGAAATGGGTCACTCGAAGCGGAAATGCCCCAAATACTTAGCAGATAAGAAGGCTGGCAACGTCAAAGGTATATATGATATACATGTTATTGATGTGTATCTTACCAGCTGTCACACCCTGATTTTCATGCCACTACACTTAAGCTAATAATCATGCTAAAATGTGGTTTGACAAAAACTTTGAGTGTTTTTGACCTTACTTGATTGGTTTTCTATTTGCTGTTTGTTAGTGCTATAAAAATCAAATAAATCCTCCAACTCTTATACTTTATGTCCTTGATCCAAAACCTTTTCCTAATGAGCATGCCATGTGTATAGACCAGTATAGTATTTTCTTATAAAAATATTTTGGCCAAATAGTATTTTCTAAAATTAGTTTTCCAAAAACCCCTGAATTGAGGTTTGTACTGCAAGTACCTTATTTATGGTGTGAAAAATCTTTCAAAAAGTATATTTGAATCCTATTAGGTATAGGACTCCCATAAACCACAAAATTATAATTTTAAAAGTTATTTTTATATTTTATTTAAATGTTTTTTTCTTTAGGCCAGAAATGGTCTTTAATAGATAAAAAATTATTTAACTATTACAAAAATATTTTTTAAAATTCAGGGAAACTCATAGAACATATATTGTCCATATATAAGAGTTTCAACACATGGTCATGTTCAAAAGATTGGACAAATCCTTCCAAAACCCTTTTTGGATATTTCAAGATTTTGAAATATTTACAAAGAAAATATTCTCCAAAAATTCCAGGGAAATTCCATCATGTCAAATATGACATATTTGATGATCTTACAAAGCCTCATGCCTTGAAGATCAAGAAAACATCATCTAATCCCCTCAAAACCATTTCTGTCCATTTTGGAGTTTGAGCAACTTTACATTGCCAAACTTGTCCAAATGCTCTCAAACTTGGTGCACATGCTAAATGGTCCAATTATGCAACTAGACCAAATGGCACAAATATTGGAGAGGCAAAACTTGATCTAAGTTCCCCAAAACCCTTTCTGACCAGATCCAATTTGAACAACTCTACCTTGCCAACTTTTTACTTGGGGCCTCAAATTTTGTGGACATGCTCACAAACCCAAATGATGACACTACACCAAGTGGTGCATCAAGGAGAGATGATTTGTTTAACTTAATCTTGGAAAATCCATTTCTGTTGATTTCTAGGGTTTACAAAAGTTGCATTGGCAACTTTGCCCAAATGAGCTCAAATTTGGTGGAAGGGCCTAAATGTATGTGCCATTTGATCCTGTTAAGTCTCATGTCAATTGGAAGTCATTTGCTTGCCCAAAACCACATCAAACACCTTCTGCCATTTTACCAAAACCACTGTTTTGCCCCCTTTTACTATTAACCTTCGATTCAACTTTTTACCACAGCATCACCTAGTCACCTTCTACCTCCAGTAACTCTCCCATGACCAGAGCTCAATGATTGAGGGGTGAAAACCCTCATTTTACCTCCCTGGACATCCCCTCTCTCCGTCTTCTTCTGCCTCTCTCTTCCTCTACTGGCTCCCCACGGCATCCCAGGCCGTTTGTGCACTGTTTACTACCCCCTAGAGCTGTTGGAGACTGGGGGACACGGCCAGGGCACAACGACACGCCCAAGCCGGCCAAAGTCGCGCTCTGGAGCACGCTACAGTGCGCCAAGGCACTATAGCTCGGCCCTCCCGAGGCACCCAGGCGGCATTGGGCAGAGCGAGCATGTCCATTGAGGTCGCCTCGACGTCCACGACACGCCTCGCTGTCGGGCCCCTCCTCCCTTGCCCTCCTTATCCCTCCGTGAGCTCGCCCGAGCGCGTCCATGGACATTGCTCACGATGCACCGCAGCCTCTCTATTTAGAGGCCCTCTCGAGCTCTCCTGTGGCCTCTTTCCACTTCCCCTCTCTCACGCGAACCTCCCGGACAAGCCCCCTCTCCCCCTGGTGCTCTCCTTCCCTCTCCAAGGCCACCATGGTTGCCGTCGGCCTCTGCCCGGCTCTGGGGAACCAGAGCCTCCCCTCATCTTCTTTGACCACCGGGAGGAGGACCGCAGGACCGCGGGGCCCCCCCACTCCTTCCTTCCCTTTCCCTAGCGCCCCTGGCATCGCACCCGTCTTCTCCCGAAGCCGCCCGTCGGCGCCAAGGCCGCCGTCGCTCCCGTTCCTCCCAGCCCGCTTGAAGACCCGGGATGGATGCGGCTCGCTTCCCTGAACCCTTCGATGCGCCGGACACCACCGGGGACGGCCGAAGTCACCGGGGATCAGCGTCGGCGTGCGCTCTGCCTCGCCTCCTCTGCTTCGAACGAGGAAGAAGAAGGAGCTGCGTCAGCAGTGGGGCCCGCCCGTCAGCGGCAGAAGCAACCGAGCCGGCACACCAGTCGGGTTAAGTGGAAACGGCTTCGGGCCGATTCGCTTGCCTCGCTGGGTGGCGCCTTCCCGCAGTACGCCTTCAGCGTCACCACCTCTCCCCGCACAGCCGAGCCGCTGGGCCGGCCCACGGTCTATCTATCGCCAAGTGCACAGTATAAGGGTATAACCCATTTTCCCTTTTCTTTTTCTTTTTCCAGTAAAGTTCTAAAATACATAATCAAATCATTGGAACTCCAAATTTGATGATTCAAATTTCTAGTAGTTCATAAAATCATGCTCTATCACATGGTGCAACATGCACATTTTTCCAGAGACTTTTTCTTCACAAGTATTTATCAAATGTCATTTTTCTATTTCTGTGATAAACTTTATAAAATCACAGAGAGCTCAAAGTTGATCCAAATGCAATGGTTCAAATTCCTAGATGCTTGTAATATCAAAACTTAGTTTTGGAACATTTTTCCTAATACTTTCTGTACTCCACAAAATAATGAGCCATTTCTTCATATTTTTCAACTTTGCAAAATCCTTGGAAATTCATTTGAACTCCAAATCAAGTGAAACCAACTTCTAGCTGCTTCTAAAATCATTCCTTGTTAGATAGGTGCCTCTGACCATTTTTCAAAATGATTCTTATGTACACTTCTTGCAAATCCACAAATCACCTGATTACCTCATATTGAAATGTTCCAAACCATCCCTTGATCATACTCCAATGAAACCACCTTGGTCATTTTTCATATGACCAGAGGTATCCTAGAAAAGTCCAACTCCTATTTTTAGAGAACTTTTATTTTTGCCTTGTTGTGTTGCTTATTATGATTGTTTCCATCGTTAGTTGACGAAATAAACGGAGTACTCGGGGATGGACCAGAAGGTTTGAAGACTTGGAAGGACAAGGCAAGCAGCCCTTTGACCATGTCTATCGAACCCTTTTTATGCATGTCATATAGTACCATATTGTAGTTGCAACGGAATCATGATGAGGTGGTAACCACTTTGATGGTTTGCCACTGTACTTCGTCATTGATACTTGCATTGTGCATGAACCTACCTACTTGTGAGGGTTATGCCGGTGGGAGTAGATAGGATGCTAAAGTAGTGCTACGCAAAAAGGGACGGGAATATGCATGGTGACGGAGGCAGAGTACTTTCAAAAGACTTTTCGAAAACCCCGTCGGGTGCCACTTATGCCCGAGGGAGATGATGAGTTGGGTAACCACTTGATGACTAAGTGGTGTACCGAGGCAAGTGTGTGTGTTCTTTTTCAAACGGATTGGTTTAAGTTGCGACCGTTATTCCAACTTTACATGCGCAACCACTCTACCCTTATATGGGAAAGGGCATTATTGATTACCTAGGCCGATACTAGCATGGTGCCCGCATTACTAGTGACGGGAGTGACATGAGGTCACTCTCGGGATGGGGTCACGCTTGGATAGGCGGCCATGACTGTCTTTACAGGGCACCGGACACACCGTTGGTACCCCGTGCTTGTGGTATGTGATGAAAATGGGAGCGAGGCTCCAAAAATCTTAAGATGTGAAATGTGGGGCACGGGGGTTGCTACCAATCGAGTGGACTCCATTTTAGTGTCGCCTAGGGAAAGATAGTGATCGGGTGCTTACCCCGGGTACTTGAGGTACCGCGGGTCGTGTGTAATGCCCAGGATGGGACTATACCTCCTACGTGTCGAGGCACGACTTAAAGGTATAAGCCCATTCTGGAATGATCTCAAGTTTGGTATCTTTGCACGACTCATGTAAAAGTAGGGATGAAATTGCAAAAGGAGATAGTTGGCTTACACTCACCACTTCACACAATACATTACATAAGCTAAACCTCATTCAAAAACATCACAACCCGACTACGGGCGAAGATCCAAAAGAAAGATACCAAAAACAACATAAAGCCACAGGTCCGAATCGCCCCTAGTAGAAACCACTACTGATCGTCAAAAAACGTCACAAGCATACGTCCACTCTCTTCATCGAGCTCCCAGGGAAGTTCTGATCCATCTCCTGCGTCATTCTCGGCTGAACATGCATCTGGTGTTGTAGTATCTGTGAGCCACGAGGACTCAGCAATCCCATAACCATGGGTATCAAGACTAGCAAAGCTTTATGGGTAGGAAGAGGTAAAGTGGCGAGGTTGCAGCAGCGGCTAAGCATAATATATGGTGGCTAACTTACGAGTACAAGAATAAGATTAGCATCTACGCAAACGGTCGCAACTAGTAGTGATCGCTAAAGATCCTGAACTACATACGAATCAAACATAACCCCACCGTGTTCTCTTCTCAAAATGAAAAGAGACAGTCACGGTTACTCACACAGTTGTGTGTTTTACTTCGGATCCTCTGTCAAGTTTTCTACAACCGGACATTAACAAATTCCAATCTGCCACATAACCGCGGGCACGGCTTTCGAAATATCATAACCTTGCAGGGGTGTCCCAACTTAGCCCATCACAACCTCTCACGATTAGCTGAAGTTATAAATATAATATCATCACCCCTTATCTTAGTGAAAATCCGATCAGGCTCGGCATCCCGGTGCACAAGACATTTCGACAATGGTAAAACAAGTCCAGCAAGACCTCCCGGCGTGCCGACACCCTGATAGTAGCCGCGCGTATCTCGTCTCAGGCCACAACCGGATGGGCGATGCTATAGGTAAAACCAATCCTCGAGTTTCCCCGTGGTGGCCCCGCAGGACCCCCGTTTGGGACCAACACCATCAGCACTGGCCCCCCTGTTATGTAGAAAGAATCCTCGGGTAGCGCTAACTCCCTATGCAATTTAATTAATTAATTAATTTGTTATTATGAGCAAATTAAAACCAAAGTTGGGCCTTGCTGGAGGAGTTTTATTCAAAGACGGACTGTCAAGGGGTCCCCATCCACCCATCATGTAAGGAACGCAAAATCAAGGAACATAATGCCGGTTTATCGGCGCCTAAGGTGGCATGAGTGGAACAAAACACCGAGCAAAAGGCCAAGCCTTCCACCCATGCCCAGTATATAGGTGTGTTAATATGAATAATAGATATTGTGATATTCCAATAACAAGTTCCATCCTGGAACGAACTTCATCTTCACCTGCAACTAACAACGCTATAAGAGGGGCTGAGCAAGCGGGTAACATAGCCAAACAGTGGTTTTGCTAGGAAGGTTTCAAAGGTTAGAGGTTTCATGGCAACAAGGAGAGGGCTGACAATAAAAGATGGGTAGCGCGACATGTAACGATAGCATCGAGACAACTAAGCATGGCAATGGTAGTAAAGGTATCCAAGGGTATGATCATCTTGCCTGGGATTCCGCAAGGAAGAAGAACAGGTCCATGAAGTAGACGGAGCAACATAGTCGAGCGAATCCTCACAACTCCAGAACGAAACCGAAGCTAACAAGAGAAGTAACCGGAAAGAAGCAAACAACACGGTAAACACACAAGCATAGACATGGCATGATGCACAAACAAGTATGATGCATGTCATGTTTTAAAAATATGGCATGGCAGAGTGCACAAACAACACTACAAGTTAAGTGGAGCTCAATATGCAACGAGTTGCATATTGACGAAACATCACATTTATTTATATAGTTGACTCTCGTTTATTTACAAGACAAGATTAAATGTTTGTTAACATGGCAAGAGGTGAAGCAAAAACAAACTACCTATTTAGACATTTTAAATGAGGCCGGAAATAACAACAACAATTCCGGGAAAATCCCCATGAGCATGTTAGCAATTTTAAGCAAACAACAATTAAACATATCAATGTTGTTAACATGATGCGGATGACATGATCAAGTTTATGCAATTTTTAGTAAAAGTTAACATGAAGGGATATGAAGATGATAAGGAGTATTTGTCACCGTGGTGGAAAGAAAGGGTGCCACGGCAACGATCCAAAAATGATGCACGACAACATCTCGGTCCCGGTAACTCGTTGAGAGACCGGTGCAAAAGAAAAGGTGGCGTGAGCGAGCGGAACAAGATGAAAGGTGGGGTGATCCCGTCACCGGGTTCCCACGGGTCGGCGACGAGGCAACCGAGGAGCACGACAAAAGATGATACGGGCACGGAGCACACAAGGGAAACAACTCATACATCACAAGCATTCGACGGGTCATCGTCTCGGGGTTATACCTTCGGAACATTCGTTCTCGGAGGGGTTCGAGTCGTCGAGGGACGTAGTGGAAGTAGTGGAAGTAGTCGTTCTCGCGAGTCGTGGTACACGTTCGTAGAGGGAAGTAGTTGTTCCGTTTCGTAGAGGTACTTGGCGAATCCCTCATTTCCGGGGCGATGGTAGTCGTTCACGTTGGCGACGGTAGTGGAAGTAGTCGTCGCGACAGTAGTGGAAGTAGTCAAACTTCATTTCGTAGATGTACTTGACGGTTCCAATGGCTCCGGGCGTAGTGGTACTTGACGCGTTCGTCTTGTGTAGTCGTACTCATTTCTTCACCGAAGGTAGTCATACACGTTCGTAGCGGTCTTGCCGGTCTCGGGTCGTAGTTGAACTCGGTCGTCGTGGTACTTGCCAAAACAACATCGGATGTAGTCGTACATGAAGAGGAACTTGGCGGATTCGGCTCGTGGTCTCAAAGTGATCCAAAATGAAGCAAAGCCAAGGGAGGCCTCGGGTGGACAGCAGCACGGCAGGCCAATGAGGTGGCAAGATGCAGGTGTTTGCCACGTCCCTGGACAGAGCAAGGGAGCTCAGGTGATGCAGGCCCCTGCACCTGGCTGACGCGATCAACGGCGAGCGATCTGGTGATGGGCAAAGAGGAGACTGCGGTGGAGGAGAAGGACGACGAGGAGGCAGGGCCTCGGGACTCCATGGCGCGGGAGCTGCTCGAGGGGGCTCGGCGCGGCGGCGCTGGACGAGGCCTGGAGAAGAGGCCTCGGTGCTGTGGCCTTGGCGACGGAGGGGGCAGCTCCTGGCCGGCGCTGGAGATGCGGCGGGGCTGCGGCCCTGGGGTTCCTAGCGCGGAGGAGAGGCGCGGAGGAGGGAGGCCGCGGGCGCTGGCTGGACGAGGGGAGGGACGCCATGGCGCGGCTCCGCGCGGGGAGAAGTGCTGGCGCTGGCTCGGCAATGCGAGGAGGGGAAGGAGGCGACGGGGGAGCGAGGGGAATCGGGATTGAGGCTGCGACGAGGGTGCGGGGTCGATGGCTCGATGGGAGGAGGGTTCGGGCCTCTGGCGGCGCAGGAGGGAGAGGGAGGGGAGCGAGAGGAGAGATGGGGGGATCGGGAGCTAGGGTTAGCGCTGGAGTGGGCCAGGAGGCCAGATGGGCCGGCTGGGGACGGATGGCCTTGGGCCAAAGGAGGGAGGCGGCGGGAGGAGATGGGCCAGGGAGGCAAGGCCGAAGTGGCGTGGGATTTCCTAGAGGCCGGCTGGCACATCTCTCTCTGCATTTAAAAATAAAACCGAGAAAAGAAGGAAAAGGAAAGAGAAGTTGGGAGAGAAGTGGGCATGGGGTTAATTTTTCCGGACTCACAGAAATGTGCTTGTACCGAGAAAATAGAAGTTGACTGAAAGCAAGAGTTAAATTCAAACTCATTTGAATTAAATTCAAATGGTTTGAATCAGGGCATGACTAGAAAGTGTCCAAAAGTGTTGAGGTTTTTGGAGGAACCTCGATAAACGAGAAAAGAAATATAGGGAAGGTTTTTGACGGTGAAACTTGAATTAAGAGGCACGGGGAATATTTGCAAGTGTGTTATGGTGAATTCCAACAAATGGAATAATTTAATAAAATAGCTCCCTAAATATTAGGAGGATATGTTATAAAGAGAGTCATCCTTCCCTCGGTTTAAATGGACCGAAGGTCCACACGATTTATTTAGGTTGAGATGCAAAATAAATATGGCATGATGGCATGATGACAAGATGCAATGCAAAAATAAATAACACAAGCACAAAAGAAAACACACGGGAGAACCCGGAACATCTGGAATCTTCTGGAATCTTCTGGGACGTCGGTCTTCGGGCGTCACAACTCTCCCACACTAACAGAGGATCTCGACCCGAGATCCTAGAGATGGCACCGGATAAAACGGAAAAAGAAGAGGTAAAACAAAGTTGCTTCTTTGACAGACGAGTGAAACCACGAACCTTGAGAGGTTAAACAATCTTGAAGGAAAGAATACAACGGAGATGAACGAATATGAAAACACTCCGTTAGAAAAGAGGAACAAGGAACACCACGATAACCTTGTAGGTTGAAAGACATGAAACAAGAGCTTACGAACCAAAAGAATCTGAAACTGCTATGGTATAGCCAAGGAATAAGAATGACATGATTCGGACAGCACTCCGACTGAAAATGGAAGGAATTGAACAAGAACTTGCCAAGTTGGGATGATACTTGATGAAAACGACAACACACAGCCTCCGGGACAATTAAAAGAATGGCACAAGGGGTAAGAAAGATTCATACAGCACTCTGGTTGAAAACAGAGGAAAACTAGATAAGATGAGGGAACTTGAATGAAGAATACAACACTCCGTTTAAATAGACAAGCAAGGGAGAATATGATCTTGATAAAAACGAGATGATGGTCAAAGAGAGCAATATCACAAAGCCTCCGGAACGAAAGAATAGATGCAAGTTCGTTGGGAAGAAAGAACGGAGAAGAAAATGACAACTTCTCCCACGAATGAATTGAAAGAGCATCTTTACCAAGATGGGTTGAACATAGTTGTTGGAATTCAACAACGAAAGAATAAGCTTGATGTGGGCTTATGGAAAACATCTCAAAATTAAGAGGTGACAACCAGCCACTGACAAAAACATTTGATTGGATTGAGATCAACAAGGAGATGAAAAACTTATTTCACCGGAATGATAAATGAAGAACTTGGGTCATATATAAGCACCATAATTAGCAACAATCCTTAGGGAAAGCTTTTAGGTGAAATACAACCCAAGATAACTCCAACGAATAATTAAAAGGGTTGAAAAGATCTCCTGAACAAGGAAAATGATGGTTTTAAAATATCTCATTCTTGATTACTCGTGAATCATGAAACATGAAGGAATTGTCAAGAATGGCATAACACCGTCTGAAAAGATAAGGTAGAACGGATTGCAATTGGAAAGCATGATGAAGAATGGTTGAGCTCCAACAAGAATCTTGATGAAGACTTCGAGGATGAATTAAATGATGATGAACCACCCTGATGAACTCCGGTAATGAAAGCATGAGAAGTGAAAGATGAAAAGAATAAGATTCAAGGCATGCGATGAATTAGATGGAGCTTTGAAAAGATATAATAGAAATCACTTGGAGCTCCGAAAAACAAGATGAAGAATTTAGAACCTTGAATATATATGATGAACAAGCTCCGAAGGAAGGGATTAACCTCTTGGAAGAAACTAGAATAAGATTTATGTTATGCATATCCTTCACCAATTAAATTGATGACAACCAAAGGATTTGGCATACTATTTATTCTCGTTGGAAAGAATTAAAGAGAGATCTAGCACAAGCTTGGTTAAATCTTCAACGAACCACCGGTAGGATTGTGTAAAGAACAAATGAATTAATACGATAACAACGGAAGAGTAATCTTGAAAGAACCACCGTAAGAATATGGAGACGAACGAAGAGGCATCAATGAAGAATATTTGGAGGACAAGTTGAAAACTGGGAATGAAGAAATATTCTGAAATGATGGCCTTCGGAGGAACACAAAGAAAAGAATTCATAAAATGCTTCGGACGGGTATAAAAAGAATTCCTCACAATCGGAACAATAATGAGGATGGCAAGAAGCTAGAACCACGAATCTTGGAAGAACGGATAAGGATTCAAGAGGAACTCGTCTTCGAGTCTTCAAAATCTGAGAAGACGATGAGATACACCACCATGAATTGTATAGGCACTCCGGAATGAAGAATTAAAAGGTTGAAACAATGATGAAAAAGAATTTGAAAGCGATCTTGGAGAAGGCATGTGACTGATGGAATCATTCTTATGTCACACTTTAAAGAGAATCTTAGAATAACTCCGAAAAAATTAGAAGAGTCAGGTAAGATCCTGGAAAAAGGCCTGTGGGTTAGGGCCCACTCAAAAGAAATCACCATTGAAAACATTGCTTAAGATATATTGCACCGGTTGAATTAAATGGCTTGAATAAGATTATAATCCTCAAAATAGCTTGAACGGATTAAGAATGGAAACGCGAATCTTCTGAGATACCTTGTACACTCCGGATAAGAACAAAGAGATGTGAAGAAATAAGAGAGCCTTCGGATAAGAAATTTCAACATGGGAAAAACATGTGAAACAAGAGGAAGAATATGATCAACACCGAAGCTTGAATTAAATCCACCAGCAGAATTTTGAGAACAAAAGAATGATGAACTTGAAGCTCTTGAGCATCTTCACGGTAATTCACCAGATAAGAACATTGAAGGAAAAGAATGAAGAAATATCACATGAATAAAATGGATACTTCATTTGAGAATTTCCGGCTCCAAGAAGAAGAAGGGTGGGAGGGTGGGGAAAACAAAGACAACTTGGAATGAATGAAACAGACAAATCGTCAGATTTCTCAACGGCGTCCGTATGGAATAACTTGAACAGAAGACACACCGGTTGAGAAGAATTAACATGAAGATCTCGATGGTCAAGAAGGACTAGCACTCACATAGAAATATGAGAACGCCGATTAGGAAGGTATGGAATCAACATTTGACATCGAAGCAACTCGAATACCAGAATCAAAACAAAAACAAAGGATAGATATGTTGCAACATAATCTTCACAATATCATTCGAACAGAGAATTGAATGAATGAATTCCGTACGTACATCAGCTTGTCGAGAAGCCACTTGGAAGAACAAAAGATAAATAAAAGCAACAAGGAGCAGATAGAACAAATACAAGATAGAAGCTTCGTCCCACATATCCGTGCTGAAAGCTCATGGAACGTGTTACAAAAGGGTTTTGCAATCCCCGGATCAGCATAGCCAAGGACCCTTTAAGATGCAACTCCCGATTAGAACAATGCCCATAAAACCACTTCACTCAATGTAGAACCCCGAACTTCATATCATGCATTCGTTGAAAGAATGCCTAGAACTACTGGATGAACCGACCTATTAATTTCCGAAAGTTTCCAGTTATGCAATCAGGTGTTGGGGATACAGGGGAAGCATCGCGCACTCAACTCTAATCCTACATCCAGCTGTATCCATCCTTCAACACATAACCAGTTGTTTTCGGAAACCGTTTACCTCGGACCTTCGAAACACATCTACTATACAAGCTATGGCAATACTCCCGAACTACCTCCCCAGTACTGGGTGATGTCGGGGTTATCTTGCCACTAACCGCATAGGAGAGTTTTCGATGTCGGCCGTCTTAAGTATTCCATAACTGATGCGATATATTTGTGACGACAACACCTCGGAGCTCAACTCCCCGGGACACTGCCACAACCCCTAATGACAGGAGGCATCGAGAACAATGTTCTCGTCACAAAGACATCGGAACAATCCAAACAATACTCACGTGATCCTAAAAAAAATTTGTGCATTTTTGAGAGTAGAAGAGATAAGAGTAATCGTCAGGAGTCCTCACTAGAGTGAAAAGGGATGAGGATCAAAAGAAATCCTACTCACCGATATATATAGGACTCAAAACATTTTCAGTGTGTGCCTAGACTCAACCGTCAATGATTCGATCAATCAGTGGGGGCTTCTAGGTCGGAGAAGGCTCTGATACCAACTTGTAATGCCCAGGATGGGACTATACCTCCTACGTGTCGAGGCACGACTTAAAGGTATAAGCCCATTCTGGAATGATCTCAAGTTTGGTATCTTTGCACGACTCATGTAAAAGTAGGGATGAAATTGCAAAAGGAGATAGTTGGCTTACACTCGCCACTTCACACAATACATTACATAAGCAAAACATCATTCAAAAACATCACAACCCGACTACGGGCGAAGATCCAAAAGAAAGATACCGAAAACAACATAAAGCCACAGGTCCGAATCGCCCCTAGTAGAAACCACTACTGATCGTCGAAAAACGTCACAAGCATATGGCCACTCTATTCATCGAGCTCCCAGGGAAGTTCTGATCCATCTCCTGCGTCATTCTCGGCTGAACCTGCATCTGGTGTTGTAGTATCTGTGAGCCACGAGGACTCAGCAATCCCATAACCATGGGTATCAAGACTAGCAAAGCTTTATGGGTAGGAAGAGGTAAAGTGGTGAGGTTGCAGCAGCGGCTAAGCATAATATATGGTGGCTAACTTACGAGTACAATAATAAGATGAGCATCTATGCAAACGGTCGCAACTAGTAGTGATCGCTAAAGATCCTGAACTACATACGAATCAAACATAACCCCACCGTGTTCTCTTCTCAAAATGAAAAGAGACAGTCACGGTTACTCACACAGTTGTGTGTTTTACTTCGGATCCTCTGTCAAGTTTTCTACAACCGGACATTAACAAATTCCAATCTGCCACATAACCGCGGGCACGGCTTTCGAAAGATCATAACCCTGCAGGGGTGTCCCAACTTAGCCCATCACAACCTCTCACAATTAGCTGAAGTGATAAATATAATATCATCACCCCTTATCTTAGGGAAAATCCGATCAGGCTCGGCATCCCGGTGCACAAGACATTTCGACAATGGTAAAACAAGTCCAGCAAGACCTCCCGGCGTGCTGACACCCTGATAGTAGCCGCGCGTATCTCGTCTCAGGCCACAACCGGATGGGCGATGCTACAGGTAAAACCAATCCTCGAGTTTCCCCGTGGTGGCCCCGCAGGACCCCCGTTTGGGACCAACACCATCAGCACTGGCCCCCCCTGTTATGTAGAAAGAATCCTCGGGTAGCGCTAACTCCCTATGCAATTTAATTAATTAATTAAGTTGTTATTATGAGCAAATTAAAACCAAAGTTGGGCCTTGCTGGAGGAGTTTTATTCAAAGATGTACTGTCAAGGGGTCCCCATCCACCCATCGTGTAAGGAACGCAAAATCAAGGAACATAATGCCGGTTTATCGGCGCCTAAGGTGGCATGAGTGGAACAAAACACCGAGCAAAAGGCCAAGCCTTCCACCCATGCCCAGTATATAGGTGTGTTAATATGAATAATAGATATTGTGATATTCCAATAACAAGTTCCCTCCTGGAACGAACTTCATCTTCACCTGCAACTAACAACGCTATAAGAGGGGTTGAGCAAGCGGGTAACATAGCCAAACAGTAGTTTTGCTAGGAAGGTTTCAAAGGTTAGAGGTTTCATGGCAACAAGGAGAGGGCCGACAATAAAAGATGGGTAGCACGACATGTAACAATAGCATCGAGACAACTAAGCATGGCAATGGTAGTAAAGGTATCCAAGGGTATGATCATCTTGCCTGGGATTCCGCAAGGAAGAAGAAAGGGTCCATGAAGTAGACGGAGCAACATAGTCGAGCGAATCCTCACAACTCCGGAACGAAACCGAAGCTAACAAGAGAAGTAACCGGAAAGAAGCAAACAACACGGTAAACACACAAGCATAGACATGGCATGATGCACAAACAAGTATGATGCATGTCATGTTTTAAAAATGCATGGCATGGCAGAGTGCACAAACAACACTACAAGTTAAGTGGAGCTCAATATGCAACGAGTTGCATATTGACGAAACACCACATTTATTTATATAGTTGACTCTCGTTTATTTACAAGACAAGATTAAATGTTTGTTAACATGGCAAGAGGTGAAGCAAAAACAAACTACCTATTTAGACATTTTAAATGAGGCCGGAAATAACAACAACAATTCCGGGAAAATCCCCATGAGCATGTTAGCAATTTTAAGCAAACAACAATTAAGCATATCAATGTTGTTAACATGATGCGGATGACATGATCAAGTTTATGCAATTTTTAGTAAAAGTTAACATGAAGGGATATGAAGATGATAAGGAGTATTTGTCACCGTGGTGGAAAGAAAGGGTGCCACGGCAACGATCCGAAAATGATGCACGGCAACATCTCGGTCCCGGTAACTCGTTGAGAGACCGGTGCAAAAGAAAAGGTGGCGTGAGCGAGCGGAACAAGATGATAGGTGGGGTGATCCCATCACCGGGTTCCCACGGGTCGGCGACGAGGCAACCGAGGAGCACGACAAAAGATGATACGGGCACGGAGCACACAAGGGAAACAACTCATACATCACAAGCATTCGACGGGTCATCGTCTCGGGGTTATACCTTCGGAACATTCGTTCTCGGAGGGGTTCGAGTCGTCGAGGGACATAGTGGAAGTAGTGGAAGTAGTCGTTCTCGCGAGTCGTGGTACACGTTCGTAGAGGGAAGTAGTCGTTCCGTTTCGTAGAGGTACTTGGCGAATCCCTCGTTTCCGGGGCGACGGTAGTCGTTCACGTTGGCGACGCTAGTGGAAGTAGTCGTCGCGACGGTAGTGGAAGTAGTCGAACTTCGCTTCGTAGATGTACTTGACGGTTCCGATGGATCCGGGCGTAGTGGTACTTGACGCGTTCGTCTTGTGTAGTCGTACTCGTTTCTTCACCGAAGGTAGTCGTACACGTTCGTAGCGGTCTTGCCGGTCTCGGGTCGTAGTTGAACTCGGTCGTCGTGGTACTTGCCAAAACAACATCGAATGTAGTCGTACATGAAGAGGAACTTGGCGGATTCGGCTCGTGGTCTCAAAGTGATCCAAAATGAAGCAAAGCCAAGGGAGGCGTCGGGTGGACAGCAGCACGGCAGGCCAACGAGGTGGCAAGATGCAGGTGTTTGCCACGTCCCTGGACAGAGCAAGGGAGCTCAGGTGATGCAGGCCCCTGCACCTGGCTGACGCGGTCAACGGCGAGCGATCTGGTGATGGGCGAAGAGGAGACTGCGGTGGAGGAGAAGGACGACGAGGAGGCAGGGCCTCGGGACTCCATGGCGCGGGAGCTGCTCGAGGGGGCTCGGCGCGGCGGCGCTGGACGAGGCCTGGAGAAGAGGCCTCGGTGCTGTGGCCTTGGCGACGGAGGGGGCAGCTCCTGGCCGGCGCTGGAGATGCGGCGGGGCTGCGGCCCTGGGGTTCCTAGCGCGGAGGAGAGGCGCGGAGGAGGGAGGCCGCGGGCGCTGGCTGGACGAGGGGAGGGACGCCATGGCGCGGCTCCGCGCGGGGAGAAGTGCTGGCGCTGGCTCGGCAATGCGAGGAGGGGAAGGAGGCGACGGGGGAGCGAGGGGAATCGGGATTGAGGCTGCGACGAGGGTGCGGGGTCGATGGCTCGATGGGAGGAGGGTTCGGGCCTCTGGCGGCGCAGGAGGGAGAGGGAGGGGAGCGAGAGGAGAGATGGGGGGATCGGGAGCTAGGGTTAGCGCTGGAGTGGGCCAGGAGGCCAGATGGGCCGGCTGGGGACGGATGGCCTTGGGCCAAAGGAGGGAGGCGGCGGGAGGAGATGGGCCAGGGAGGCAAGGCCGAAGTGGCATGGGATTTCCTAGAGGCCGGCTGGCACATCTCTCTCTGCATTTAAAAATAAAACCGAGAAAAGAAGGAAAAGGAAAGAGAAGTTGGGAGAGAAGTGGGCATGGGGTTAATTTTTCCGGACTCACAGAAATGTGCTTGTACCGAGAAAATAGAAGTTGACTGAAAGCAAGAGTTAAATTCAAACTCATTTGAATTAAATTCAAATGGTTTGAATCAGGGCATGACTAGAAAGTGTCCAAAAGTGTTGAGGTTTTTGGAGGAACCTCGATAAACGAGAAAAGAAATATAGGGAAGGTTTTTGACGGTGAAACTTGAATTAAGAGGCATGGGGAATATTTGCAAGTGTGTTATGGTGAATTCCAACAAATGGAATAATTTAATAAAATAGCTCCCTAAATATTAGGAGGATATGTTATAAAGAGAAGTCATCCTTCCCTCGATTTAAATGGACCGAAGGTCCACACGATTTATTTAAGTTGAGATGCAAAATAAATATGACATGATGGCATGATGACAAGATGCAATGCAAAAATAAATAACACAAGCACAAAAGAAAACACACGGGAGAACCCGGAACATCTGGAATCTTCTGGAATCTTCTGGGACGTCGGTCTTCGGGCGTCACATCGTGCATGACACGGAAGTTCACCGGATCTAGTGGGTAAAGTGTGCAACCTCTGTAGAGTGTAAAACTATTCGAATAGCCGTGTCCACGGTCAAGGACAGTTGGGTAACCGCTCTTGGGATACGTCCAATGTTTGCGAAACCCGGTGTGTGTGTGTGTGTGTGAGGAAAACAACACGGTTTGGTAAATCTGTTGACGTGATTATGAGAAAGACACGATGAGCTTGAGCATGAGTTGTTCATAACTCTTTCTCGATGTTGATGTCTGTAACTTCCTAATACTTGTTGCAGACACATTCATATCCTTGTTACATGTTGATCATACTTGCATATGAAAAACTAGCTTTCCGCAAAACTGCCAATTTAGCAGTAGAGCCTTGCATAATTATTCAGTCATCACACTTGGGTTGCTTGCGAGTACATTCAAAGTACTCATTGGATTGCCACTGGTTATTTTATTGGCCAGGCATGAAAGAACATGATATGATGAAGAATTCTTGGTGACGAGCATGCGAGCTAGGATGCTACCCAGTCAGAATGCCTGTAGGGTTAAGGCAGATGGCATGGGTCCAAGTTGTTATTGAAGATTTCCGCTGCAATGATATACTCAAGACTTGACCATAATGGTCCGATTTGTGTAACACGGTATGTATGGATGTAAGACTCTTGTTATTCAGCTTCTGTGTGTTCAGTGAGCATTGATCTCTGGGATCACTATACACGTGCATTCGGTGATCACGACTTATGAGTCGGGGTCCCCGCAGAGCTGGTATCAGAGCCATCCTGACTGTAGGAAAGCCTTAGTTAGCATGGTCGTTAGTTAAGGTAAAACTATTTCCAAAACTATTACTAGTCTTCAAAACTATCTATACTTCTCTTCCCTTCTTAGTTTTTTGAAAACTACGCTATACATTCCTTATTAATCTCTTCCCCTTCAAAACTTTTGGTCGTTAGAACCCTTATGCCCCTGACCACTGGATTCCTTGAATCCTCGTGGATGATCTAGAAGGAGTACACCTTGCCAAACACTTACCCGCCTCTTCTGAACACAAGATTAGCGACACCACGACAAGACGATACCAACAGAAAATACATCCTCGAGGAATGAGGACATGAAGACCCAGAAGATGGTGACACCCTTGACAGTGCCCCAAGATGATACAACCTTGGCCTACGATGAACATGACATAAGTTGTGCAAGATCATGATATACATCGCTAATAGAGTAATCCTGTCACTACCGTTGTTGTATCGGCAACCACCGGTGGATGAGAACCTCGCCATTTGGTCCGCCTCACTATAGTGAGCAGGAAAACGGTTCTCTTCGTCCCCCGCTCTTGGTGTCGATGTTGTCATCAACGTAACTGACATGTTGAACCTTTACTATGCCTTGTTAATATCATTGCATAAAGGATTGCCTACCTGGTACCCTCCAACGCCCCAGAAGGCACAAGGGATCGTCATGATCAAAGAGACAAGAGAAGACCAAGTCAACGCCAGCTACAAGGAGACACCTTCACCACATCACCTCATCAGGCGAGAAGTTGTTGGAGATACTTCAGGCTCAACCCGGATTGTTCATCAAACAACTACAAGGGACATAGCAACACCTGAGGAAAACTCAGAAGACTGCACAAGGTACAAATCATGACTGCTTAGTCCGAGAACCCCTAGGGTAGGATGAGTTGTGTACCCCCTATGCACAGTCGAGTCCGTATGATGGTTCGAATAGAACCATGATTGTGTGTTGCTTGTTTTTATTGTTTGTGTTTTGGTATAAGTCGCATTGTTGCCCTAGGCAACAAGTACACGACTATATCACCTTCCTTGCCTTGTTTCCTTTGTTTCGCCCTTTTTGCACCTGTTTGTTTGCACTTGCACTATAGCACCCCCTTTAGTCATTCTCCCCCTTTTTGCTACTTTTCCCTTCTCTTCTATCTCCTCAACTGAAGACCAGCAAGACAAGAAGTACCAAGGATTCCAACTCGGCAACCAACTAACAATGAAGACTTCTGCTACAACCTCTGCGACCAAGTGCAACCCCGTGAAGTTATGTTTACTCCTCAAGATTAGAAAACCCATTCATAGACCCTTTGAGACTTCACGAGATACTCCAGCACGAATCCTTAACCATGTGCCTAACCCATAGAATTACGAGAGAACCAGTTAGGCCTCTGCAACCTTGCATAACACTGGGTTCGTAATAGAACTAGTGGACACAGTGAGTGAGCACATTTTCGTCCTAATATAGCACAAGAACTGACGGTGCCATAGATAGACCAATTTGAGGATATAGGACAGATGATATGGTAACTTTATATCAGTGACTTCGAGGAATTATCTGAGGCCTTGATGGATTGTGAGGTTTTCATCTTGGTGGGATCATGATTAAAAGAGTAGCGTAACTATCACCACCCTGGAGTAACTTGGATTTGCAAGGCAATTGTGATCGCAAGATGAAATTCTTGGAAGTATAAGGCTTTGACTTCATCGGAGGATATTGATTGGGGATAGTTGACATTTTGAGAATAACTTGGGGGAAATGTAGGAATTCTCGTCGGACATGAGATTTGGATTTATGTAGGTGATTCTGGTTGGGTATAGATGCTAAATATGTCTACATGATCTGGAGTGAATTGGATTTAGACCGTTGATCTTGATTCCATGTTTCTCGGTGGACAATAAACTAGGAGATTGGATTATTTGTCGGAGTTGATTTAGGGATCTATATAATCATGACCTTGGAGTTTACTTGACCATGATGGTGGGAATTTGGTGAGCTTACTATAATAATGCACAGCCCTTCCAAGTATTTGGGTATCATAGGGACTTGAGATCTTGAGGGACACCGTAGACATCGGGTTTGTAGAATTGTTGGATTATGTGGTGATTGATGGAAGTTACCGGGCTATTGGAGTTGATCTATAGGAAGGAAACGAGATCTTGGAGTGGCATATGACGTGTTTCCTTGGTATAGAGATGTATTATCTTGAACCTTGCAAGAAAAGGTTGAGTGCTTGGATTGTGGTGTTTAATTCAAGCTTAGCAGTATGTATGGTCTACCCATGGATTTTAGGGGTAGACATACATATGAATTTGTGGATCGTAGACAAGTACAATTTTGTTATATCTCCTTTTGGGAGTCATGAGGGTATGTATGGCATGAGTGGTGATTGGAGTTGGCCTATGCGAGAGGATGCTTTTAGTGGTATAAAGTTATTAGTTTGGAGTACTAGATAGAACTATTGGCATCTCAGAAACCGTGCTTACGGATAAGATGATAAACGTTCACTCACACACTAGAATCCTTGAAGCCCTTAAGCCCCACCAAGCCACAGCATGGTCAGGGCCTGACCACGGGCGTTGATTCTAAGTCAAGAAGACCATTGCCAATATTCAACGGAGACCACCACCAATACCCCCGCCTACCTCGCGTACCCCGTGGACTTCCTGGAGTATCTGGACAAGTTGGGTAACATCATTATTTTATGGCCTACTTGTCTGCCCGAAGACAAAAGAAGAGACGGACAGCTGGTTAGAAGACATTGAAGACCGACATGTCAAGAAGGAAGAACTACACCGATCACCGTCATCAAGAAGTAAACTTCCGCGTCGAAGACCAGGCGTATCTGCAAACCACTCCTCTCAAAGGGACCAAGCATTTCCATGTCGAAGGGACGCTCACACCAAGATTTATCGACTTTCTTCAAGACCACTGCAAGACAAATAGTAGACGGCTACCAGCTAGATTTACCACCTGAGATACCCACCGTGCACCAAATTTTCCACGAGTCACAACTCTGGAAATACTTTTGACTTCCTAACTAGCCCGATCCCTCTAAGGTCATCGATCACCAAACCCTTGATGTCTAGCTCAACCTAACCTATACAAGACACCCCTCAACAACCTGCATCAAAAAGGGCAACGTGCGAGAAGCCACACCGCCAACTACTTCAAGATTCCATGGAGCACCACTCGGAAGCAGAACCAACAAGAAGAAGTGAAGACTACCCCATATCCAAGTTTTCATATTCTTCTCCACGCCTAGTCTGGGAATCTTGGGGACGAGATTCTTGTATAAGGGGGGTAGGTCTGTCACACCCTGATTTTCATGCCACTACACTTAAGCTAATAATCATGCTAAAATGTGGTTTGACAAAAACTTTGAGTGTTTTTGACCTTGCTTGATTGGTTTTCTATTTGCTGTTTGTTAGTGCTCTAAAAATGAAATAAGTCCTCCAACTCTTATACTTCATCTCCTTGATCCAAAGCCTTTTCCCAATGAGCATGCCATGTGTATAGACCAGTATAGTATTTTCTTATAAAAATATTTTGGCCAAATAGTATTTCCTAAAATTAGTTTTCCAAAAACCCCTGAATTGAGGTTTGTACTACAAGTACCTTATTTAGGGTGTGAAAAATCTTTAAAAAAGTATATCTGAATCCTATTAGGTATAGGACTCCCATAAACCACAAAGTTATAATTTTAAAAGTTATTTTTATATTTTATTTAAATACTTTTTCATTAGGCCAGAGATGGTCTTTAATAGGTAAAAAATATTTAAATATTTCAAAAATATTTTTTAAAATTCAGGGAAACTCATAGGACATATATTGTCCATATATAAGAGTTTCAACACATGGTCATGTTCAAAGTATTGGACAAATCATTCCAAAACCCTTTCTAGATATTTCAAGATTTTGAAATATTTACAAAGGAAATATTCTCCAAAAATTCCAGGGAAATTCCATCATGTCAAATATGACATATTTGATGATCTTACAAAGCCTCATGCCTTGAAGATCAAGAAAACATCATCTAATCCCCTCAAAACCATTTCTGTCCATTTTGGAGTTTGAGCAACTTTACATTGCCAAACTTGTCCAAATGCTCTCAAACTTGGTGCACATGCTAAAATGGTCTAATTATGCAACTAGACCAAATGGAACAAGTATTGGAGAAGCATAACTTGATCTAAGTGCCCCCAAAACCCTTTTTGACTAGATCCAAATTTGAACAACTCTACATTGCCAACTTTTTACTTGGGGCATCAAATTTTGTGGACATGCTCACAAACCCAAATGATGACACTACACCAAGTGGTGCATCAAGGAGAGATGATTTGCTTAACTTAACCTTGGAAAATCCTTTTCTGTTGATTTCTAGGGTTTACAAAAGTTGCACTGGCAACTTTGCCCAAATGAGCTCAAATTTGGTGGAAGGGCCTAAATGTATGTGCCATTTGATCCTGTTAAGTCTCATGTCAATTGGAAGTCATTTGCTTGCCCAAAACCACATCAAACACCTTCTGCCATTTTACCAAAACCACTATTTTGCCCCCTTTTACTATTAACCTTTCATTCAACTTTTTACCACAGCATCACCTAGTCACCTTCTACCTCCAGTAATTCTCCCATGACCAGAGCTCAATGATTGAGGGGTGAAAACCCTCATTTTACCTCCCTGGACAGCCCCTCTCTCCCTCTTCTTCCGCCTCTCTCTTCTCCTACAGGCTCCCCAGGGCATCCCAGGCCGTCTGTGCATTGTTTACTACCCACTAGAGCTGTTGGACACTGGGGGACACGGCTAGGGCGCAACGATAGGCCCATGCCGGCCAAAGTCGCGCTCTGGAGCGCGCTATAGTGCACCAAGGCACTGTAGCTCGGCCCTCCCGAGGCACCCAGGCGGCATTGGGCAGAGAGAGCGTGTCCATCGAGGTCGCCTCGACGTCCACGACACGCCTCGATGTCGAGCCCCTCCTCCCTTGCCCTCCTTATCCCTCCGTGAGCTCGCCCGAGCGTGTCCATGGACATTGCTCACGGTGCACCGCAGCCCCTCTATTTAGAGGCCCTCCCGAGCTCTCATGTGGCCTCTTTCCACTTCCCCTCTCTCACGCAAACCTCCCGGACAAGCCCCCTCTCCCCCTTGTGCTCTCCTTCCCTCTCCAAGGCCACCATTGTCGCCGTCGGCCTCTACCCGGCTCTGGGAAACCAGAGCCTCCCCTCATCTTCTTTGACCACCAGGAGGAGGACCGTAGGACCGCGGAGCCCCCTACTCCTTCCTTCCCTTTCCCTAGCGCCCCTGGCGTCGCACCCGTCTTCTCCCGAATCCGCCTGCCGATGCCAAGGCCGCCGTCGCTCCCATTCCTCCCAGCCCGCTTGAAGACCCGGGATGGACGCGGCTCGCTTCCCTGAACCCTTCGGTGCGCCGGACACCACCGGGGACGGCCGGAGTCACCGGGGATCAGCGCCGGCGTGCGCTCTGCCTCGCCTCCTCTGCTTCAAACGGAGGAAGAAGAATGAGCTGCGTCAGTAGTGGGCCCCGCCCGTCAGCGGCAGAAGCAACCGAGCCGGCCCACCAGTCGGGTTAAGTGGAAACGGCTTCGGGCCGATTCGCTTGCCCCGCTCGGTGGCGCCTTCCCGCAGTACGCCTTCAGTGTCACCACCTCTCCCCGCACAGCCGAGCTGCTGGGCCGGTCCACGGTCTATCTGTCGCCAAGTGTGCAGTATAAGGGTATAACCCCTTTTCCCTTCTCTTTTTCTTTTTCCATTAAGTTCTAAAATCCATAATCAAATCATTTGAACTCCAAATTTGATGATTCAAATTTCTAGTAGTTCATAAAATCATGCTCTATCACATGGTGCAACATGCACATTTTTCCAGAGACTTTTTCTTCACAAGTATTTATCAAATGTCATTTTTCTATTTCTGTGATAAACTTTAAAAAATCACAGAGAGATCAAAGTTGATCCAAATGCAATGGTTCAAATTCCTAGATGCTTGTAATATAAAAACTTAGTTTTGCAACATTTTTCCTAATACTTTCTGTACCCCACAAAATAATGAGCCATTTCTTCATATTTTTCAACTTTGCAAAATCCTAGGAAATTCATTTGAACTCCAAATCAAGTGAAACCAACTTCTAGCTGCTTCTAAAATCATTCCTTGTTAGATAGGTGCCTTTGACCAATTTTCAAAATGATTCTTATGTACACTTCTTGCAAATCCACAAATCACCTGATTACCTCATATTGAAATGTTCCAAACCATCCCTTGATCATACTCCAATGAAACCACCTTGGTCATTTTTCATATGACCAGAGGTATCCTAGAAAAGTCCAACTCCTATTTTAGAGCACTTTTATTTTTGCCTTGTTGTGTTGCTTATTATGATTGTTACCATCGTTAGTTGACGAAATAAACGGAGTACTCGGGGATGGACTAGAAGGTTTGAAGACTCGGAAGGACAAGACAAGCAGCCCTTTGACCATGTCTATGGAACCCTTTTTATGCATGTCATATAGTACCATATTGTAGTTGCAATGGAATCATGATGAGGTTGTAACCACTTTGATGGTTTGCCACCGTACTTCCTCATTGGTACTTGCATTGTGCATGACCCTACCTTCTTATGAGGGTTATGCCGGTGGGAGTAGATAGGATGCGAAAGTAGTGCTACGCAAAAAGGGACGGGAATATGCATGGTGACGGAGGCAGAGTACTTTCAAAGGACTTTTCGAAAACCCCGCCGGGTGCCACTTATGCCCGAGGGAGATGATGAGTTGGGTAACCACTTGATGACGAAGTGGTGTACCGAGGCAAGTGTGTGTGTTCTTTTTCAAACGGATTGGTTTAAGTTGTGACCGTTATTCCAACTTTACATGCGCAACCACTCTACCCTTATATGGGAAAGGGCATTGTTGATTACCTAGGCCGATACTAGCATGGCGCCCGCATTACTAGTGACGGGAGTGACATGAGGTCACTCTCGGGACGGGGTCGCGCTTGGATAGGCGGCCATGACTATCTTTACAGGGCACTGGACACACCATTGGTACCCCGTGCTTGTGGTATGTGATGAAAATGGGAGCGAGGCTCCAAAAATCTTAAGATGTGAAATGTGGGGCACTGGGGTTGCTACCAATCGAGTGGACTCCATATTAGTGTCGCCTAGGGAAAGATAGTGATCGGGTGCTTACCCCGGGTACTTGAGGTACCGCGGGTCGTGGATGACACAGAAGTTCCCCGGATCTAGTGGGTAAAGTGTGCAACCTTTGCAGAGTGTAAAACTATTCGAATAGCCGTGTCCATGGTCAAGGACAGTTGGGTAACCGCTCTTGGGCTACGTCCAATGTTTGCGAAACCCGGTGTGTGTATGTGTGAGGAAAACAACACGGTTTGGTAAATCTGTTGACGTGATTATGAGAAAGACACGATGAGCTTGAGCATGAGTTGTTCATAACTCTTTCTCGATGTTGATGTCTGTAACCTCCTAATACTTGTTGCAGACACATTCATATCCTTGTTACATGTTGATCATACTTGCATATGAAAAACTAGCTTTCCGCAAAACTGCCAATTTAGCAGTAGAGCCTTGCATAATTATTCAGTCATCACACTTGGGTTGCTTGCGAGTACATTCAAAGTACTCATTGGCTTGCCACTGGTTATTTTATTGGCCAGGCATGAAAGAACAGGATATGATGAAGAATTCTTGGTGACGAGCATGCGAGCTAGGACGCTACCCAGTCAGAATGCCTGTCGGGTTAAGCCAGATGGCATGGGTCCAAGTTGTTATTGAAGATTTCCGCTGCAATGATGTACTCAAGACTTGACCATAATGGTCCTATTTGTGTAACATGGTATGTATGGATGTAAGACTCTTGTTATTCAGCTTCTGTGTGTTTAGTGAGCATTGATCTCTGGGATCACTGTACACGTGCATTCGGTGATCACGACCTGTGAGTCGGGGTCCCCACACCAGCGCTCATAGTAGCTCCTGGGTATTTGATATCGGTGCAGTTGCTCACATTTGTAACTCAAAGCAGGAGCTGCGGAATAAGCGGAGACTGGCAAATGACGAGGTGACGATGCGCGTCGGGAATGGTTCCAAGGTCGATGTGATCGCCGTCGGCGCTCTACCTCTACATCTACCCTCGGGATTAGTTTTAAACCTTAATAATTGTTATTTAGTACCAGCTTTGAGCATGAACATTGTATCTGGACCTCGTTTAATGCGAGATGGCTACTCATTTAATTCCGAGAATAATGGTTGTTCTATTTATATGAGAGATATGTTTTATGGTCATGCCCCGCTGGTCAATGGTTTATTCTTGATGAATCTCGAACATGGTGTTACACATATTCATAGTGTGAATGCCAAAAGATGTAAAGTTGATAATGATAGTCCCACATACTTGTGGGATTGCCGCCTTGGTCATATTGGTGTCAAACGTATGAAGAAGCTCCATACAGATGGACTTTTAGAGTCTCTTGATTATGAATCATTTGACACGTGCGAACCATGCCTTTTGGGCAAGATGACCAAGACTCTGTTCTCCGGAACAATGGAGCGAGCGACCAACTTATTGGAAATCATACATACCGATGTGTGCGGTCCAATGAGTGTTGAAGCTCGCGGAGGCTATCGTTATGTTCTCACCCTCACAGATTACTTGAGTAGATATGGGTATGTCTACTTGATGAAACACAAGTCTGAGACCTTTGAAAAGTTCAAGGAATTTCAGAATGAGGTCGAGAATCAACGTGGCAGAAAAATAAAGTTCTTACGATCGGATCGTGGAGGTGAATATTTAAGTCACGAATTGGGCACGCACCTAAGGAACTGTGGAATTGTTTCACAATTGACACCGCCCGGAACGCCTCAGTGTAATGGTGTGTCCGAACGTCATAATCGTACTCTGTTGGACATGGTGCGATCTATGATGTCTCTTACCGACTTACCGCTATCTTTTTGGGGTTATGCTTTAGAGACTGCCGCATTCACTTTAAATAGGGTTTCGTCTAAATCCGTTGAGACGACACCGTATGAACTTTGGTTTGGCAAGAAACCTAAGCTGTTGTTTCTGAAAGTTTGGGGTTATGATGCTTATGTCAAGAAACTTCAACCTGAAAAGCTCGAACACAAATCGGAAAAATGCATCTTCATAGGATACCCAAAGGAAACTATTGTGTACACCTTATACCTCAGATCCGAAGGCAAGGTCTTGTTGCCAAGAATGGATCCTTTCTGGAGAAAGAGTTTCTCTCGAAAGAAGTGAGTGGGAGGAAAGTGGAACTTGATGAGGTGACAGTGACACCTTCCGAACCGGAAAGTAGCGCAACACAGGAAGATGTTCCTGTGGTGCCTGCACCGACTAGGGAGGAAGTTAATGATGATGACCATGAAGCTTCAGATCAAGTTACTACTGAACTTCGAAGGTCCACTAGGACACGTTCCGCACCAGAGTGGTACGGCAACCCTGTCATGGAAATCATGTTGTTAGACAACGGTGAACCTTCGAACTATGAAGAAGCGATGGCGGGCCCGGATTCCAACAAATGGCTTGAAGCCATGAAATCCGAGATATGATCCATGTATGAAAACAAAGTATGGACTTTAGTGGACTTGCCCGAAGATCGGCACGCCATAGAAAATAAATGGATATTTAAGAAGAAGACTGACGCGGATGGTAATGTGACCATCTATAAGGCTCGGCTTGTCGCTAAAGGTTATCGACAAGTTCAAGGGGTTGACTACGACGAGACTTTCTCTCCCGCAGCGATGCTGAAGTCCGTCCGAATCATGTTAGCAATTGTCGCATACTATGATTATGAGATATGGCAAATGGACGTCAAAACGGCATTCCTTAATGGCTTCCTCAAGGAAGAACTGTATATGATGCAGCCGAAAGGTTTTGTCGATCCCGAGAATGCTAACAAGGTATGCAAGCTCCATCCCTCAATCTATGGGCTGGTGCAAGCATCTCGGAGTTGGAATTGAAGGAAATATGCCCTAGAGGCAATAATAAAGTTGTTATTTATATTTCCTTATATCATGATAAATGTTTATTATTCATGCTAGAATTGTATTAACCGGAAACTTAGTACATGTGTGAATACATAGACAAAACAGAGTGTCCCTAGTATGCCTCTACTAGACTAGCTCATTGATCAAAGATGGTTATGTTTCCTAACCATAGACATGAGTTGTCATTTGATCAACGGGATCACATCATTAGGAGAATGATGTGATGGACAAGACCCATCCGTTAGCATAGCACTATGATCGTTTAGTTTTACTGCTATTGCTTTCTTCATGACTTATACATGTTCCTATGACTATGAGATTATGCAACTCCCGAATACCGTAGGATCACCTTGTGTGCTATCAAACGTCACAACGTAACTGGGTGATCATAAAGATGCTCTACAGGTGTCTCCGAAAGTATTCGTGGCGTTGGCATAGATCAAGATTAGGATTTGTCACTCCGAGTGTCGGAGAGGTATCTCTGGGCCCTCTCGGTAACACACATCACAATAAGCCTTGCAAGCAAAAGACTAATGAGTTAGTCACGAGATGATGTGTTACGGTACGAGTAAAGAGACTTGCCGGTAACGAGATTGAACTAGGTATGGAGATACCGACGATCGAATCTCGGGCAAGTAACATACCGATGACAAAAGGAACAACGTATGTTGTTATGCGGTTTTGACCGATAAAAGATCTTCGTAGAATATGTAGGAGCCAATATGAACATCCAGGTTCCGCTATTGGTTATTGACCGGAGATGAGTCTCGGTCATGTCTACATAGTTCTCGAACCCGTAGGGTCCGCACGCTTAACGTTTGGTGACGATCGGTATTATGAGTTTATGAGTTTTGATGTACCGAAGGTAGTTCTGAGTCCCGGATGAGATCACGGACATGACGAGGAGTCTCGGAATGTCCGAGACATAAAGATTGATATATTGGACGACTATATTCGGACACCGGAAGTGTTCCGGAAAAGTTTCGGATTTAACGGGATTGCCGGAGGGGGTTACCGGAACCCCCTACGAAGGGGGATGGTCCATAGTGGGCCTTAAGGGAAAGAGAGAGGCAGCCCATAGGGGCTGGCCGGCGCCCCACCTAAGGGATCCTAGTTGGACTAGGATTGGGGGGCGCCACCTCTCCCTCCTTTTTCCTTTTCCTCTCTTCCTTCTTGGTGGACTCCTACTAGGAATAGGATTGCAATCCTATTCCTAGTAGGATTGCACCCCTAGCCGCACCATAGAAGGGCCGGCCGGCATCCCCCCTTGCTCCTTTATATACGGGGGCAGGGGGCATCCAAAGACACACAAGTTGAATTTTATTAGCCGTGTGCGGTGCCCCCCTCCACAGAAACACACCTCGGTCATACCGTTGCAGTGCTTAGGCGAAGCCCTGCGCCGGTGAATACATCATATCCGTCACCACGCCGTCGTGCTGACGAAACTCTCCCGTGAAGCTCAACTGGATCAAGAGCTCGTGGGACGTCATCAAGCTGAACGTGTGCTGAACGCGGAGGTGCCGTACGTTCGGTGCTTGATCGGTTGGATCGCGAAGAAGTTCGACAACATCAACCGCGTCACTTGACGCTTCCGCTCCCGGTCTACGAGGGTACGTAGACACACTCTCCCCTCTCGTTGCTATGCATCTAGTAGATAGATCTTGCGTGATCGTAGGAAAATTTTAAAATACTACGTTCCCCAACAGTGGCATCATGAGCCAGGTCTATGCGTAGATGATATGCACGAGTAGAACACAATGAGTTGTGGGCGATACTAGTCATACTGCTTACCAGCATGTCATACTTTGCTTCAGCGGTATTGTGAGATGAAGCGGCCCGGACCGACATTACGCGTACGCTTACGCGAGACTGGTTTCACCGTTATGAGCACTCGTTGCTTAAAGGTGACTGGCGGGTGTCTGTCTCTCTCACTTTAGCTGAATCAAATGTGGCTACGCCCGGTCCTTGTGAAGGTTAAAACAGCACATACTTGACGAAACATCGTTGTGGTTTTTGTATGCGTAGGTAAGAACGGTTCTTGCTAAGCCCGTAGCAGCCACGTAAAACTTGCAACAACAAAGTAGAGGACGTCTAACTTGTTTTTGCAGGGCATGTTGTGATGTGATATGGTCAAGACATGATGAGTTATACGGTTTTGTATGAGATGATCATGTTTTGTAATGTTATCGGCAACTGGCAGGAGCCATATGGTTGTCGCTTTATTGTATGAAATGCAATCGCCATGTAATTGCTTTACTTTATCACTAAGCGGTAGCGATAGTCGTAGAAGCAATAGTTGGCGAGACGACAACGATGCTACGATGGAGATCAAGGTGTCACGCCGGTGACGAAGGTGATCATGGAGGTGCTTTGGAGATGGAGATCAAAAGCACAAGATGATGATGGCCATATCATGTCACATATTTTGATTACATGTGATGTTTATCTTATTATGCTTCTTATTTTGCTTAGAACGACGGTAGCATTATAAGATGATCCCTTACTAAATTTCAAGGTATAAGTGTTCTCCCTGAGTATGCACCGTTGCGAAAGTTCGTCGTGCCGAGACACCACGTGATGATCGGGTGTGATAAGCTCTACGTTCAAATACAACGGGTGTAAGCCAGTTTTGCACACGCAGAATACTCGGGTTAAACTTGACGAGCCTAGCATATGCAGATATGGCCTCGGAACACTGGAGACCGAAAGGTCGAGCGTGAATCATATAGTAGATATGATCAACATAAGATGTTCACCATTGAAACTACTCCATCTCACGTGATGATCGGACATGGTTAGTTGATTTGGATCACGTGATCATTTAGATGACCGGAGGGATGTCTATCTAAGTGGGAGTTCTTAAGTAATATGATTAAATTGAACTTTAATTTATCATGAAGTTAGTCCTGGTAGTATTAGCATATCTATGTTGTAGATCAATAGCTCGCGATGTTGCTCCCCGTTTATTTTTCATATGTTCCTAGAGAAAACCAAGTTGAAAGATGTTAGTAGCAATGATGCGGAATTGTTCCGTGATCTGAGGATTATCCTCATTGCTACACAGAAGAATTATGTCCTTGATGCACCGCTAGGTGACAGAACTATTGCAGGAGCAGATGTAGACGTTATGAACGTTTTGACAAAAGCTCGATATGATGACTACTTGATAGTTTAGTGCACCATGCTTTACGGCTTATAACCGGGACTTCAAAAACATTTTGAAACGTCACGGAGCATATGAGATGTTCCAAGAGTTGAAATTAGTATTTCATACTCATGCCCGTGTCGAGAGGTATAAGACCTCTGACAGTACTTTGCCTACAAGATGGAGGAGAATAGCTCAACCAGTGAGCATGTGCTCAGATTGTATGGGTAGTACAATTGCTTGAATCAAGTGAGAGTTAATCTTCCAGATAAGATAGTAATTGACAAAGTTCTCTAGACACTATCACCAAGTTAGTAGAACTTCATGATGAACTATAATATGCAAGGGATGACGAAAGTAATTCCCGAGCTCTTCACGATGCTGAAATCGGCGAAGGTAGAAATCAAGAAAGAACATCAAGTGTTGATGGTTAACCAGACCACTTGTTTCAAGTAAAGGGCAAAGGGATAGAAGGGGAACTTCAAGAAGAATGACAAGCAAGTTGTCACTCCCGTGAAGAAACCCAAAGCTAAACTCAAGCCTGAAACAAGTGCTTCTACTGCAAAGGAAATGGTCACTAGAAGTGGAACTGCCCTAGATATTTGGCGGATAAGAAGGATGGCAAAGTGAACAAAGGTATATTTGATATACAGATTATTGATGTGTATTTTACTAGTGTTCATAGCAACCCCTCGGTATTTGATATTGGTTCAGTTGCTAAAGAGTAGTAACTCGAAATGGGAGTTGCATAATGAACAGAAACTAGTTAAAGGATGAAGTGACGATGAGTATTGGAAGTAGTTCCAAGATTGATATGATCATCATCGCACACTCCCTATACTTTCGGGATTAGTGTTGAACCTAAATAAGTGTTATTTGGTGTTGAGCATGAATATGATTTGATCATGTTTATTGCAATACGGTTATTCATGTAAGTTAGAGAATAATTGTTGTTCTGTTTACATGAATAAAACCTTCTATGGTCATACACCCAATGAAAATGGTTTGTTGGATCTCGATCGTGGTGATACACATTTTCATAATATTGAAGCCAAAAGATGCAAAGTTAATAATGATAGTGCAACTTATTTGTGGCACTGCCGTTTAGGTCATATTGGTGTAAAGCGCATGAAGAAACTCCATAGTGATGGACTTTTGGAATCACTTGATTATGAATCACTTGGTGCTTGCGAACCATGCCTCATGGGCAAGATGACTAAAACTCCGTTCTCCGGAACTGTGGAGCGAGCAACAGATTTGTTGGAGATCATACATACAGATGTATGTGGACCAATGAGTGTTGAAGCTCGCGGCGGGTATCGTTATTTTCTGACCTTCACTGATGATTTGAGCAGATATGGGTATATCTACTTAATGAAGCACAAGTCTGAAACATTTGAAAAGTTCAAAGAATTTCAGAGTGAAGTGGAGAATCATCGTAACAAGAAAATAAGAGTTTCTACGATATGATCGTAGAGGTAAAATATTTGAGTTAGCGAGTTTGGCCTTCAATAAAAACAATGTGAAATAGTTTCACTACTCACGCCACCTGGAACACCACAGTGTAATGGTGTGTCCGAACGTCATAACCGTACTTTATTAGATATGGTGCGATCGATGATGTCTCTTACCGATCTACCACTATCGCTTTTGGGGTTATGCATTAGAGACAGCTACATTCACGTTAAATAGGGCACCATCTAAATCCGAGGAGATGACACCGTATGAACTGTGGTTTGACGAGAAACCTAAGCTGTCATTTCTTTAAGTTTGGGACTGTGATGCTTATGTGAAAAAGTTTCAACATGATAAGCTCGAACCCAATTCGGAGAAGTAAATCTTCATAGGATAACCAAAAAGAAACTGTTGGGTACACCTTCTATCACAGATCCTAAGGCAAGGTCTTTGTTGCTAAGAGTGGATCCTTTCTAGAGAAGGAGTTTCTCTCGAAAGAAGTGAGTGGGAGGAAAGTAGAACTTGATGAGGTAATTGTACCTTCTCCCGAATTGGAAGGTAGTACATCACAGAAACTCGTTCCAGTGATTCCTACACCAATTAGTGAGGAAGCTAATGATGATGATCATGAAACTTCAGATCAAGTTTCTGCTGAACTTCGTAGATCAACCAGAGTTCGTTCCGCACCAGAGTGGTACGGCAACCCAGTTCTGGAAGTCATGTTACTAGACCATGATGAACCTACGAACTATGAGGAAGCGATGATGAGCCCAGATTCCGCAAAATGGCTTGAAGCCATGAAATCTGAGATGGGATTCATGTATGAGAACAAAGTATGGACTTTGGTTGACTTGCCCGATGATCGGCAGGCCATCGAAAATAAATGGATCTTCAAGAGGAAGACTGACGCAGACGGTAATGTTACTGTTTACAAAGCTCGACTTGTTGCGAAATGGTTTCGACAAGTTCAAGGAGTTGACTACGATGAGACTTTCTCACCCGTAGCGATGCTTAAGTCTGTCCGAATCATGTTAGTAATTGCCGCATTTTATGAAATTTGGCAAATGGATAACAAAAACTGCATTCTTTAAAGGATTTATTAAAGAAGACTTGTATATGATGCAACTAGAAGGTTTTGTCAATCCTAAAGGTGCTAACAAAATGTGCAAGCTCCAGCAATCCATCTATGGACTGGTGCAAGCATCTTGGAGTTGGAATATACGCTTTGATAAGTTGATCAAAGCATATAGATTTATACAGACTTGCGGTGAAGCCTGTATTTACAAGAAGTGAGTGGGAGCACTACAACCTTTCTGATAAGTATATGTGAATGACATATTGTCGATCGGAAATGATGTAGAATTTTCTGGAAAGCATAAAGGAGTGTTTGAAAGGAGTTTTTCAAAGAAAGACCTTGGTGAAGCTGCTTACATATTGGGCATCAAGATCTATAGAGATAGATCAAGACGCTTGATAAGACTTTCGATGAGTACATACCTTGATAAGATTTTGAAGTAGTTCAAAATGGATCAGTCAAAGAAGGAGTTCTTGCCTGACTTGTAAGGTGTGATGTTGAGTAAGACTCAAAGCCAGACCACGGCAGAAAAATATAGAGAGAATGAAAGTCATTCCCTATGCCTCAGCCATAGGTTCTATAAAGTATGCCATGCTGTGTACAAAACACATTGTGTACCTTGCCATGAATTTGACAGGGAGGTACAATAGTGATCCAGGAGTAGATCACTGTACAGCGGTCAAAATTATCCTTAGTAATTGGATGACTAAGGAAATGTTTCTCGATTATGGAGGTGATAAAGAGTTCGTCGTAAAGGGTTACGCCGATGCAAGCTTTGACACTAAATCCAGATGACTCTAAGTATCAATCTGGATGCGTATTGAAAGTGGGAGCAATTAGCTAGAGTAGCTCCATGCAGAGCATTGTAGACATAGAAATTTGCAAAATACATACGGATCTGAATGTGACAGACCCGTTGACTAAACTTCTCTCACAAGCAAAACATGATCACACCTTATTACTCTTGGGTATTAATCACATAGCGATGTGAACTAGATTATTGACTCTAGTAAACCCTTTGGGTGTTGGTCACATGGTGATGTGAACTATGGGTGTTATTCACATAACGATGTGAACTATCGGTATTAAATCACATGGCGATGTGAGCTAGATTATTGACTCTAGTGCAAGTGGGAGACTGAAGGAAATATGCCCTAGAGGCAATAATAAAGTTGTTATTTATATTTCCTTATATCATGATAAATGTTTATTATTCATGCTAGAATTGTATTAACCGGAAACTTAGTACATGTGTGAATACATAGACAAAACAGAGTGTCCCTAGTATGCCTCTACTAGACTAGCTCATTGATCAAAGATGGTTATGTTTCCTAACCATAGACATGAGTTGTCATTTGATCAACGGGATCACATCATTAGGAGAATGATGTGATGGACAAGACCCATCCGTTAGCATAGCACTATGATCGTTTAGTTTTACTGCTATTGCTTTCTTCATGACTTATACATGTTCCTATGACTGTGAGATTATGCAACTCCCGAATACCGTAGGATCACCTTGTGTGCTATCAAACGTCACAATGTAACTGGGTGATCATAAAGATGCTCTACAGGTGTCTCCGAAAGTATTCGTGGTGTTGGCATAGATCAAAATTAGGATTTGTCACTCCGAGTGTCGGAGAGGTATCTCTGGGCCCTCTCGGTAACACACATCACAATAAGCCTTGCAAGCAAAAGACTAATGAGTTAGTCACGAGATGATGTGTTACGGTACGAGTAAAGAGACTTGCCGGTAACGAGATTGAACTAGGTATGGAGATACCGACGATCGAATCTCGGGCAAGTAACATACCGATGACAAAAGGAACAACGTATGTTGTTATGCGGTTTTGACCGATAAAAGATCTTCGTAGAATATGTAGGAGCCAATATGAACATCCAGGTTCCGCTATTGGTTATTGACCAAAGATGAGTCTCGGTCATGTCTACATAGTTCTCGAACCCGTAGGGTCCGCACGCTTAACGTTTGATGACGATCGGTATTATGAGTTTATGAGTTTTGATGTACCGAAGGTAGTTCGGAGTCCCGGATGAGATCACGGACATGACGAGGAGTCTCGGAATGTCCGAGACATAAAGATTGATATATTGGACGACTATATTCGGACACCGGAAGTGTTCCGGAAAAGTTTCGGATTTAACGGGATTGCCGGAAGGGGGTTACCGGAACCCCCTACGAAGGGGGATGGTCCATAGTGGGCCTTAAGGGAAAGAGAGAGGCAGCCCATAGGGGCTGGCCGGCGCCCCACCTAAGGGATCCTAGTTGGACTAGGATTGGGGGGCGCCACCTCTCCCTCCTTTTTCCTTTTCCTCTCTTCCTTCTTGGTGGACTCCTACTAGGAATAGGATTGCAACCCTATTCCTAGTAGGATTGCACCCCTAGCCGCACCATAGAAGGGCCGGCCGGCCTCCCCCCTTGCTCCTTTATATACGGGGGCAGGGGGCACCCAAAGACACACAAGTTGAATTGTTTTAGCCGTGTGCGGTGCCCCCCTCCACAGAAACACACCTCGGTCATACCGTTGCAGTGCTTAGGCGAAGCCCTGCGCCGGTGAATACATCATATCCATCACCACGCCGTCGTGCTGACGAAACTCTCCCGTGAAGCTCAACTGGATAAAGAGCTCGTGGGACGTCATCAAGCTGAACGTGTGCTGAACGCGGAGGTGCCGTACGTTCGGTGCTTGATCGGTTGGATCGCGAAGAAGTTCGACAACATCAACCGCGTCACTTGACGCTTCCGCTCCCGGTCTACGAGGGTACGTAGACACACTCTCCCCTCTCGTTGCTATGCATCTAGTAGATAGATCTTGAGTGATCGTAGGAAAATTTTAATATACTACGTTCCCCAACAGGAATATTTGCTTCAATGATGTGATCAAAGCGTTTGGGTTTATACAGACTTGGGGAGAAGCATGTATTTACAAGAAAGTGAGTGGGAGCTCTGTAGCATTTCTCATATTATATGTGGATGATATACTGCTGATGGGAAATGATATAGAATTCTTGGAAAGCATAAAGGCCTACTTGAATAAGAGTTTTTCAATGAAGGACCTTGGAGAAGCTGCTTACATATTAGGCATCAAGATCTATAGAGATAGATCGAGACGCCTCATTGGTCTTTCACAAAGCACATACCTTGATAAGATATTGAAGAAGTTCAATATGGATCAGTCCAAGAAAGGGTTCTTGCCTGTATTGCAAGGTATGAGATTGAGCACGACTCAATCCCCGACCACGATAGAAGATAGAGAAAAGATGAGTGTCATCCCCTATGCCTCAGCCATAGGTTCTATTATGTATGCCATGCTGTGTACCAGACCTGATGTGAACCTTGCCATAAATTGGTAGGGAGGTACCAAAGTGATCCCGGTAAGGAACACTGGACAGCGGTCAAGAATATCCTGAAGTACCTGAAAAGGACTAAGGATATGTTTCTCGTTTATGGAGGTGACGAAGAGCTCGTCGTAAAGGGTTACTTCGATGATAGCTTCGACACAGATCTGGATGACTCCAAGTCACAAACCGGATACGTGTATATTTTGAATGGTGGGGCGGTCAGCTAGTGCAGTTGCAAGCAAAGCGTCGTGGCGCATTCTACATGTGAAGCGGAGTACATCACTGCTTGCGAAGCAGTGCAGGAAGGAGTATGGATGAAGGAATTCATCACCGACCTAGGAGTCATTCCAAGCGCGTCGGGCCCGATGACTCTCTTCTGTGACAACACTAGAGCTATTGCCATTGCCAAGGAGCCCAGGTTTCACAAGAAGACCAAGCACATCAAGCGCCGTTTCAACTCCATCCGGAATTATGTTCAAGATGGAGACATAGATATTTGTAAAGTGCATACGGATCTGAATGTCGCAGATCCGTTGACTAAACCTCTTCCACGGGCAAAACATGATCAACACCAGAACTCTATGGGTGTTCGATTCATCACAATGTAACTAGATTATTGACTCTAGTGCAAGTGGGAGACTGTTGGAAATATGCCCTAGACGCAATAATAAAATGGTTATTATTATATTTCCTTGTTCATGATAATTGTCTGTTATTCATGCTTGAATTGTATTATCCGGAAATAGTGATACATGTGTGAATACATAGACCACAACGTGTCCCTGGTAAACCTCTAGTTACTAGCTCGTTGATCAACAGATGGTTACGGTTTCCTGACCATGGACATTGGATGTCATTGATAACGGGATCACATCATTAGGAGAATGATGTGATGGACAAGACCCAATCCTAAGCCTAGCACAAGATCGTGTAGTTCGTAATGCTAAAGCTTTTCCAATGTCAAGTATATTTTCCTTAGATCATGAGGTTGTGCAACTCCGGATACCGTAGGAATACTTTGGGTGTGCCAAACGTCACAACGTAACTGGGTGGCTATAAAGGTACGCAACGGGTATCTCCGAAAGTATCTGTTGAGTTGGCACGAACCGAGACTGGGATTTGTCACTCTGTATGACGGATAGGTGTCTCTGGGCCCACTCGGTAAGACATCATCATAATGAGCTCAATGTGACTAAGTAGTTGGTCACGGGATGATGTATTACGGAACGAATAAAGAGACTTGCCATGACGAGATTGAACAAGGTATCGGTATACCGACGATCGAATCTCGGACAAGTACTATACCAATAGAAAAAGGGAATTGTATACGGGATTGATTGGATCCTTGACATCGTGGTTCATCCGATGAGATCATCGAAGAACATGTAGGAACCAACATGGGTATCCAAATCCCGCTGTTGGTTATTGACCGGAGAGTCGTCTCGGTCATGTCTACGTGTCTCCCGAACCCGTAGGGTCTACACACTTAAGGTTCGGTGACCCTAGGGTTGTAGAGATATATGCAGACGGTAACCCGAATGTTGTTCGGAGTCCCGTATGAGATCCCGGACGTCACGAGGAGTTTCGGAATGGTCCGGAGGTAAAGAATTATATATAGGAAGTCCAGTTTCGGCCATCGCGAGAGTTTCGGGGGTCATAGGTAGTGTACCGGGACCACCGGAAGGGTCCCGGGGGTCCATCGGGTGGGGCCACCTATGCCGGATGGCCCCATGGGCTGAAAGGGGAAGGGAACCAGCCCATAGTGGGCTGGTGCGCCCCCCTTGGCCCCTCCTGCGCCTAGGGTTGGAAACCCTAGGGCTGGGGGCGCCCCACATGCTTGGGGGGCAAGCCTCCCGCCTTGGCTGCCGCCCCCCCCCCTAGGAGATTGGATCTCCTAGGGCCGGCGCCCCCCCTGGACCCCTATATATAGTGGGGGAGGGTGGGCAGCCGCACCCTTGCTCCTGGCGCCTCCCTCTCCCTCCTCCCGCGGTGCTTGGCGAAGCCCTGCAGAAACTCCGTTGCGTCCACCACCACGCCGTCATGCTGCTGGATCTCCATCAACCTCTCCCCCCCCCTTGCTGGATCAAGAAGGAGGAGACGTCGCTGCACCGTACGTGTGTTGAACGCGGATGTGCCGTCCGTTCGGCGCTGGGATCATTGGTGATTTGGATCACGACGAGTACGACTCCATCATCCACGTTCTCTTGAACGCTTCCGCTCGCGATCTACAAGGGTATGTAGATGCACTACTTTCTCCCTCGTTGCTAGATGACTCCTTAGATTGATCTTGGTGAAGCGTAGAAATTTTTTGAATTCTGCTACGTTCCCCAACAATGATTTCAACAACTTTTATTCCAGGGCCGAAAACACGGAAGGTATATCACCATAGTGCCTGCACGCGAGTTACCCGTGCTATTTAAGAAGCTTATGGAGAAAATCACAAAAAACAACTTTGCTACTACAGTTTACAAAAGGTCATGTATTGTGATACCATTTATTTCACAACAAGCACAACCTAGTATTATGGTTGTTACAACAGCGTTGTCTTGAGTTCGATCCCATTGGCCATCACTTTTGTTTTTGGGGGAGTGCTAGCAGAAACTGGAGAAGAAAAAAAACACTGCACAAGAGTCAGCGGAACCTGGAAACAACCTGGAAAAGCAGATCCGACAGAGCCAGAGAAGTTAGCGGAACATGGGAAACAACCCTGAAATTGCGGATCAGATAGAACTCCATGCGAGCGTACGATATGGATCGAATGGCGCGGAGGTCGTTCGGACCTGTTGCAAATTTTCTGCCGTCCAGAAAATAGCTTTCTCGATTAGGATAAAGAGATGTGTCGATGTCCCTATATGTCGCATTCTGCGACAAATTTTACCTAGGTAGGCGTAGGTATTCCGGGAGGCTTTATCTTATCTATTTTCTTGTTCTTGTTTTTTTTCTGGGTTTTTTTTCCTTTAATTGCTTTGTTCTTTTTCGCGTCTTTTTTATTTCTTTTCATTTCATTTTTATTCATTTTCTTATTATTTTTTCAAGTTTATTATTTTTTCAAAAAATATTCGAAAATTTCCAAATCTGTTCCTATTTTACAAATAATATTCAAAATTTTAAAATTATGTATGGTTTCATACTTTAATTTGGAATTCGAACAAATGTTCCATATTTTCAAAATTTGTTCAGATTTTTTTAAAACATTCTATTTCCCAGTTTTGTTCACAAATTCTAACGATGTTATGGAATTTCCAAAAAAATATGTTCTTGTTTCCAAAAATGTTTAGTAATTCCCAAAATGTCCGCGGTTTCAATATTTTTTCCGGAATTTCCAACTATGTTTCTATTTTTCTAAATTGATTCAAAATTCAAAAAATGAATGTGATTATAAATTTTGTTTGGATTTTCATAAAACGTTCTCTTTTAAAAATATGTTTACAAATTTAAAAATCATTCAGGAATTTCAAAACATCTTCGTGGTTTAAAGGTTTGTTCATGTTTCCGAAAATTGTTCGAATTTTCAAATTTTATTCTTGTTTCCCCAAAAATGTTTGTGGTTTTCAAATTTTGATCATGTTTTCGAAAATTGTCTGAGCTTTTCAAAAAAGTATGTGTTTTATATAATTGCTTTGGAGTTTAAAAAAATCGCTACATGACCTGTTCCATGTTATTATAGTGCTCTATCCGGATCGCTACTACACATGTTCGATCTTCCTCTATAGATAGTTCTTTGAAGTTTTGTAGTGTTAAGCTAACACGAACGCTATGTAGTTCTGGTGGCAGGCATTATGCATTCAGCAGTCAAAGGTCGCGAGTTCGGTCCCACGTGGGCGCACTGATGTTTTCGGATTTATACACTACAGTGCCTTCCTCCTTCTATTTGTTTCTACCATAGTCCTACTTGGGAATGTGTACTAATATAAGTTTTAAACATGATTGAATGTTTTTCAATATTTTCTAAAACAGTGTTATGTTGTGCATAGAAAGTGTCCATATAAATCAAACAAAATGTCTGTATGACCCATAAAACTATGTTTCAAACAAACTTTAGTTGCAATTTGAAGAAAGAGTTTAGTTGGTTTGATTCTTTTAGAGAGTTAAATTTATCTAAAGTTTGCAGTCTCTGCATTCCTGAATTTGGTTAACATTCACATCGATTTCTCAAAGGATTCATACATGTGTGTTCTCATTGGGCAAGCGTTTCACACAAGTTACATACAGATTTCATGCATTAGTTTCTCATTAGGCTGTGAAATGAAACATGGACCATGAACCAAGCCTAATGAGAAACAAGCCCTATTATAACCTTATATTGGATTTAAGAGTCCATAACATTTCAAATTTTCAATCATGTACCATGAAACAAATTAAACAAGCCCTAATGTTATTGATAGATGATCTGGAGAGGCTCAAATACATCAATACTTACGCCCGGTTCAAGAGTCCCTTAAAATGTGATTAAGGTACATGTTTCCTCTACTGTCTGAAAAATGGCCTATACGATGGAGCGATCATGGTGATAAGCCATGAGTAACAAAATACAGTAATCGATAGGGGTAGAAGCTTAGTGCAAGGTAACGGTCAAGAAGAAGCACGAGAGGAGGTGAGAGGAGGGCGGCCTAATCATACTTGCATGCTTAGCGGCAGCGCCAAGAAACAATAATTCAGCATGCATGGTTATCTGAAAAGACGATCCTAGTCACACATAGCATCATATATACTCTAACTTTACACGCAGGCTGTAACTTTCTAGCACAAGCGACTTATACAATCATCCTCCATCCTCCGTTTTTGGTCCAGATCCCAGGCATTCGCTAGCTTCTGCAGCACAAGTGTGCACAAGCGAAACCGCACCGAAGATACTTTGGAACATAGGATTCTTGCAGGAGGCCGTTTGTTTTCTCCTTCAGGAAATGTGCAAATCTTGGTGGTGGTCATCATAACAGCCCCACCCACAAAGCAATAAGGAATACGGAGTATGCACTATAGATAGCCAATTTTATGTTCATTAGGCGCATGCAAAACAAACTATGCATGTGCAACAGGCAACAGCCATGCATGGGATGATCATCTGTCATCAGTGGCACGAACATAGCCGTTCATGAAAGAGAGATATCATTACTTGCTTTTTTGTATCAAAGGAGACAAGGGAATGCAGATGATAAACATCATTACTGATGAATCCACTAGTTCCATCAAGCAACAATATTTCGCAAGCCTTGGTAAGTGTGCACTTTGCATTTTGATTTTGGCTGACCAGATGCAAGAGTTTCAGGGAACAGGCACAAGGAGGCACCCGACTTTAAATTAATAAAGCCATCAACGATAAGGAAGAACAATGTTAAGTCTGTTACAAATAAAAGGGGAGGAAAATGTAGTGATACATCGCGACTCCTCTGGAGCGCTAAAAAGGACAGATAAAAGCCAGCGGAAGGCGTTTCTGTGGACACCGTGAAGCTGCTGCTGTTGTAACTTGTAAGAGTAGGTGTTTAGGGTCTGTTTGGAATGCAGCCGTGGCCGCCCAACCAATTTTTTGGCGGTGACCGTTACCATGTGTGTTTGTTTGGATTGACACCAATACTTTGGATCCATTTAGATCTAGGTGCTTGGTTCAACGTTTAGTCCCATAAATTGGCAAAACTATGGCGGCGAAATCCTTCACCAATTATTGGTTTTCTTTTAGGGGTACCAAATTATTGGTGTGCCCGAATTTGGTGTGGATGGTGGGGGCGTGATCCAAACAACTCCCTACTCTTCCATACAGTACTCTTCGGGCCTTTTTGGTTCGCAATATGCTCACGAAGCAAGAATAGGAAAACACAAAGTTCAAATTCATGGCATGTCAAATCCAATTGTAAACACATGAAAGTAACAGTTAAAGTTTGGTTGCATACGATAGTTTATTTTGTGGCAACAACTTCCAATCTACTGTCATGGCACTGCAAAGAGCACCAAAAGCGCATCTAGGTCTGTACACCACCTGGTGGAGATTACAACCACCAGAGCGAGTCGAAGACGCACCGCCGTCGGCGCCCCACCTTTGTTGAAACCCAACAAAACTTGTTCTAGTGGTGCTTCTAGAATAGAAACTGTCGTCGATGAAGAGAAGCATATATCAAATTGGATGTGGATTCTCGAAGCCGTCATACTCCTCCAAGATAGCAACTTGGTACCTGAATAGCCACGGGCCCAAGTTCATCGCTTTATTCGAGTCTGCCACGCAACCGAATTGGATAGTGAACAAATTCTCATATACCTTCCTCTAGATCACTTGCTTGGCTGGATTCTAGGGCGGCCTAATGTTCGAGTACACCAAGTTATGTGATGACGACGGCGCGCCTTCAGCTCGCTTCAGCAATTGTAGTCGTCGCTAGATGGTCTACGGATCTGAATGTAATTATTATTATTTTTATATCCGTTGTACGGCCATGATTAAAAATGAATAGATCGGATTTTTTCTAAAAAAAAGAAGAAATTGAAGGAGTTTCGTTTGTCTCCAAACACAACGATAGCACTCCATCAATTTGTGAGGGAAAGTCAAGAAGGCAGAACACGAAAAGGGTAATTGGCGTACCGGATCAACCATCCTCATTCTGTACACCTGACTCCACTCTTCCCAAGTCCACGATGGAGATGAGAAACCAACAACTCCTCGCCCCCATGTTTCTAGCAGCACGCGCTGCCACTATCCCCGTAGCAGCAGCTATTAAACCAGCTCACACACATCCCACCCAGAAAAAACTGAAAAGCAGAGAGCAGAGCAGCTCCCTCCCCTGCACGGCGCACTGTTCCATTCCTCCTCTTCCTCCTCCTCCTTCAATGCCACCCCCGGTTCAAACCTCCAATCTAATAACTGCGCCGCACCCGTACTAGGTAGGAGTACGCTCCAAGTGCTCGGCCGCCATGCCACTCCACTCCCTCGCGCTCTTGCTGCTGGTTCTTTCCACCGCGGTTCCCGACTTCGCCTCCTCTTCCTGCGCCGGCGGCGTCCGGGACGACGCGGCGATCGTCGCGGCCGCGTTCCGCTACGTGCGCAACTTCCGGCCGCAGGCCGTGCCGGCATGCAGGCCCGTCCGGGAGCTGCGCCTCCCGTCGCAGAACCTGACTGGCGCCGTGGCGTGGGCGGCGCTCGCCAACCTGTCCGCCCTCGCCGCGCTCGACCTCTCCGGGAACGCGCTCCAGGGCGCCATCCCCGGGGGCTTCTGGCGCGCGCCGGCGCTCCGCTCCGTGGACGTGTCCGGGAACCAGCTCGGCGGCTCGCTGCGGGTCGAGCCCAACCCGCGGCTGCAGTCCCTCAACGTGTCCGGCAACCGCTTCACCGTCGTCGCGGGGGTGGACGGCCTCCCGGGGCTCGACGCGCTCGACGTGTCGGCGAACAGGATCCGCGCGGTGCCTCAGGGGCTGAGGCGGCTGACGCGATTGCGCCGGCTCGACCTCTCCCGGAACGCGATGCGCGGGAGGTTCCCTGGCGACCTGCCGCCGCTGGATGGCCTCCGCTTCTTGAACGTCTCTTACAACAACCTTTCCGGCGCGGTGAACGCCAGCGCCGTGAAGAAGTTCGGGCCCTCGGCGTTCATCCACGCCGGCAATGCTTCATTAGTGTTCTCAAAAGAAAAGGACTCCCCTGCGCCGCCCAGGCGGCCTCAATCTCATCCACCGCCTCCGCCGCCACGAGGAACAAAGAAGGATCACGCGAGGACGGCAAAGAGCACGGCGACGAAAGCGAAAAGAAAGAAGCATATGGGCGTGGTCGCCGTGGCGATCGTGTGCGGGGTGGCGTCAGTGATCGTCCTGCTCTGCTTGGTCGGATCCGTGGCGTGCGGGGTGGTGAGGTGCAGGAGCAGGAAGAGTGGAGACAAGGAGGCGGAGGAGAAGAAGGTGCAGTGGGGTGAGAAGGAAGAAGACGAGGTGGTTGTGGCGGCGGCGACATCAAAGGGGGCATCGTCTGCGCCGGTGGTGCTCTTCGAGCGGCCGCTCATGGAGCTGACGCTCGCCGACCTCGCCGCGGCCACTTCTGGCTTCGGCCGCGAATCCCAGCTCGCGGAGCGCGGTGGCCGCAGCGGCTCCGCGTACCGCGCCGTTCTGCCCGGCGACCTGCACGTCGTCGTGCGCGTCGTGGAGAGCGCCATGGCCGGGGTCGGGGAGGACGACAACCCGGCCGCCGCGGCCGCGGCGTTCCGGGAGCTCGCGCGGCTCCGGCACCCCAACATCCTTCCGCTCCTTGGATACTGCATTGCAGGTGAGTGCAAATTTACTTTGGATTCTTTCTTTTCTACTCGTAGTTGGAGCAGTTAGGTTCGGTGAACTCCCAGGTTGAGCTGAGCAACATAAAGTCTTGGCTTTTGAAATTCGAATTCCGGCCATTTATTGCAGGGAGGGAGAAGCTGCTGCTATACGAGTACATGGAGAAAGGCGACCTCCACCGGTGGCTGCACGAGCTGCCGGCGGGGCGGCCGGACATGGACGACGCCGGCGGCGACATCTGGGAGGCGGCGGAGGACAAGCGGTCGATATCCGACTGGCCGACGCGCCACCGCATCGCCCTAGGCGTCGCCCGGGGCCTGGCGTTCCTGCACCAAGGGTGGGCCGGGTCAGGCCGGGCCACGGTGCACGGCCACCTCGTCCCCACCAACGTCCTCCTCAGCGACGACCTGGAGCCCCGGATATCCGACTTCGGGCACCTCGGCGGCGCCGGCGGGGACGAGGAGGACGCGACGCCAGAGGCGGACGTGTACGGGTTCGGCGCGCTGGTGCTGGAGCTGATGACGGGGCAGGCGAGGTGGGACGAGGCGTCGGTGAGCTGGGCGCGCGGGCTGGTCCGCGACGGCAAGGGGCTGGACATCGTGGACCCGCGGGTGCACGCCGGCGAGGCGGCGGAGCGGGAGATGGTGGAGTGCCTGCGGGTGGGGTACCTGTGCACGGCGCACTCGCCGGACAAGCGGCCGACGATGCAGCAGGTGGTGGGCGTGCTCAAGGACATCCGGCCTCGTGCGGTCGACGGCGGTGGCGACGCATGATCGTGATCATGCATGCACTGCCAGTGTGCTGCGTGTGAACTGCGTGCGTGCGTGGCCTGAACTGCCAGCCACCAGCACATGCCTTCGCTCGAGTGCACCATACACGTCACGGCTTTTCTTTTTCTACTGTACTATAATCGGTGGTAGGCCTCGTACAATGTGCAGCAGTGGTGACAATTTCGTCGCAGGGAACATTTGATTTCAGACCATCTTCTCTCTCGTTTTGCTGCGTTGGTAGTCCCCAACAGGCCACAGGATCATGGACAGCTCGTATTTAAATTCAGGCCGCCGCGCGTCCGTACACACTACACCGTAAATGTGTTCCCGCCATTTAAATTGCAAACGGGTATCACTTGTCCAAGTTCCAACAGGATTAGGAACAAGAAAAGATGCATGGTACCTGCATGGGCATCTGCATGTGGAATCCATATGGCTTAGTACTACAAAAGGTGAGATCGAGATGGAGAGGACGTAGGCAGACATGCTTTACGGGTATGGAGTAGCAAGATATTGCTAAACTAGCAAAAGGAGATGTAAAACCAACCAACATGGGTTAGTGGAGGGGAATGAGAGGTTGTTAAAATGTTCTACGGGTGGGAGCCAGAGATGAGATCTCACTGGGGTTGGGTTGGTTAGCCGCCTCGGCCGGGACCTCGGCGCTTTTGGCCTTTTAGGTTTGCGAGGCCACACCACGCATGTACGCGGGAGTACAAATGGTCAAGAAAGGGCTCGATCTTGTCGGGTTGCCGCTGGATCGTTGTGGGCGGCGACAGTTCAGGTCAGCGATGAGGTCTTGTTGCCTTGCTTCCACCAGGCTGCGCGGCACCGGTAGGTACCAAGCCACAGTGGCGCTTCTGTCACGATGTGGGTGTGGGTCTAGGAGAGGACCGACTAAGTTGGAAGCACACCAAAGATGACACTGTGTAGTGGTACGTGTCCGTCGTGACTTCTCGGTTATTGTAACGTAAATGTCACTTCTTTCGAAGAAAAAATACGGAAGAGTTTAGAAATGTGATAGCCCGGGGCGGCCGCCCCGTGGAAGATGCTGGTGTGTGATGGCGTAGAGGCTTCTATGGCAAGTATGACGGACGTGAGCGATGTCGGAGCAGCGGCAATGGTTGAGGTAGCCGATTCTTCTTCGGTGTGTTAGTGTCCGTCGTTACTTCTTGGTTATTGTAATATAAATGTCACTTCTTCTGAAGAAAAAGTGTGGAAGAGTCTGGGAATGAGATAGCTCGGGGCGGCCGGACCCTATAAGAAGAACTTGGTCCGGCCGGTGGAAGATGCTGGTGTGTGTTGGCGTCGAGGCTTCCGTGGCGATAATGGCGGGCGTGAGCAATGTCGGAGGGGCGGCAATGGTTGAGATAGTCGACTCGTGTTCGGCGTGTTTGTGGGATTGCCTCGGCTTCTTTATTGCTGTGAAGTCAGGGTTGCGGGGACCCGCAACCCTCGGTGGTGATAATGTCAGGCAACAATTGTTTTGTTCGATAGTCTTCCAGGCGAACAATCTTAGTTTGTTCTCCTTCATGGTCGTCGTCGAAACTACGCTGTCCTCATCGTGCTTGGTTGAGTTTTGACACGAATCTTCATGTGACTCTACAAGGCCTCTACGTTGTGGACTGGGTTGATGATCGTCTATGGCGAAGTCAGAGTCACTTGCTTGGGATTAGGGATGTCGATGATGCCTGCTCGGGGAGAAGTGATGACGTTGACGCCCGTGTGCTATCTAGATAAGACTCTCTCTCAAGAGATGTGGGCGGGGTATCCTATTTTCTATGTGTCACTCAACAGATTATGACGGCTCATTTAGTTTTTTAGTTCATTAATCAGGCAACTCTCTTCTACTCAATTAATGGATGGGGCAAATCTTTGTCTTTATTTTAAAGAAACAATTATTAAGCTCCTAGAAATAAAGATCTACCAGAGGTCCAATGTTTTCTCCTCAAAGTGAATCCCCGTATGTATGTAAGGGTCTCGTCGGATCATGGGTCCCGCATAACAGTATTAGACCCGACACATCAGCAAACCATGTAGCTCTATGTGCATATTACGTTGGCGTTTTTTTTCTATTAATTTGTCAACTGACTTATTATTTTGGTCTTTTTTAAATACTTTTGGATTGCAAGCAAACGTGCAGGTCTGTGGCCCATATGTATTACATTGGCAATTTTTTTCATTCAATTTTTAACCTATTTTTTAGTTTCATCCGTTTTTATATTGAAATATTTTGAATTTTTTCTCAAACTATTTAGGAATTTAATTTTCTTAGAATTTGCTTAATTTTCTTAGAATTTGCAGAAATGTTCATAGACTTTGAGAGACATTCATGAATTCAAATAATGTTCATAAATTTAAAAATATTCTTTATTTATGTATTCTATTTTTTAAATAGTTTTATAAAATGTATAATTTTTAGAAATGGTCAAAAATAAATTTACAATTGTCACAGATTAGAGAAATGCTTGTGAATTTTAAATTTTCACGAATATGATTTTTTTTAAACATGCTCACTAATTTTAACTATGTTCCTGAATTTAAAAAATATTCATAAATTTTAAATTCTGCTTAAAATACAAAATTAACAAATATATACAAACAAGAACATGAGAATAAAAATATAAAAATGGTAGAGAAAAAAAAGAAAAGAAAGAAAACTGGCCGAGAGAAAAACGAGCATGGCACGCAAAAATTATTGTTTTAAATAAATATGATAATCACAACAGTGCATGCGTTCTGCATCTTTCTTGAAGGCATCGTCAAGGTGATGCACGTCTAGGGCAACTCTGGAGGAAACGTCGGATCCTCTTCAGGATCAACAATGGCGGCGCTTGAGTGTTACGAGTTGGCAGCCGGTTGGACGGACCCATGGTTTGTGGCGTCCATCGACGCGGTGCTGGGCGAGCGTGATCTCAATTTGACCAAGTAGTGAGTTCGCTTGACCTTTTTATCTGAAGCCCGGTTAGCAAGTACATGATCCTCCCTTTGCTCACCTCATTCCCATATGACGCATCTTCCTCTATTTTAAGTTGTGCTGTTGGGTGATGACCGGATGAGCATGCTCAAGGTGTTTCTATATTGCTATCTATCGTTCTATTCTTTTATTCGTTTGTATACTTCCTTCTCATAATAATGCATGAAAACAACGGAGCAAAGACAAAGGCATCACCGTCTAGCAAGACTCGTTTTAAGAAGAAAACATGCACTAGCAAGACTTGTAGATCACGCTCGGCGCTTGATTAGGTTATGATGACTATCTGATTCGTATGGACCGGGGGGTCATATCAAACCCTCCTTTTCCAGCTGCCACGACTCTTCTCCTATCCGAGAAAAAGCTAAAAGGGATCACCCTTCTTTCTCGTAGTGCTTCTAGCCAGAGAGCTGTAACACGCCACCCGCAAATGTTGAACATTCATCGTCATCGGAGATGTTCGAACATTCCGCTTCTATCTGATCTGCCACCCCAAGCCTTACCATTTGTCCAATCTTTCGTCTCTTCGACACGAAGGTTTCGGCGCTACTGAAATCAGCCAGAAGTGAGGATGGTGACGGAGTTCGATCTTTGAAAGTCTTAACGATCCCCCCAGGCACGAAGTAGCGATCGGGACGGGCCTCTAGATTGATTCCTCCGAGAGAACATCACAAGCCACGCTAAGACAAAACTCCACACATCCGTGCGCAGCCGGGCACCCATGGCGCCTTCCGAAACCGGCACAGGTCGATCCACAGCATCTTCGACAGATCGACAGGCCCATGCACTGATTGTTCCGGCTGCCAAAGCAAACTTGACCATACTCGTCGCTTTAATCGGCGCGCTACGCTATCCATGTCAATGTCACGGGGCGCAGGCTGCATTGCATTTGCATGCCACGCGGGAATGGTCACAGCAATACAATACACAGCTTGCCCGCTGCCCACCCAGCAGGCTGCAGCTGTAGCAATAGCGTATTTGCATTTGGGATTATGCGGGCCTGCCGGCGTCATTTGCGACGGAGTTTTTTTTTTTTTTTTTTAGGGTCATTTGCGACGGAGTTGAGACAGCGGAGATGATTCCGTGGTCGACTGGTCGTCACTGTGGTAGTCGTAATGCTTTTGGAGGAGCTTCATTGGGCCCGATTGACCCCTCATCGAGCTTTCGTGTGGTTCTCCCGCTCTCTCTTTGGTCGACAAAATGCAGGGGCGGCCCATGTGTCACACCCTGATTTTCACACCATTTTGCTTAAGCTATTAATCTTGTTAAAAATGTGGATTTACAAAAAACTTTTGAGTGTTTTTGACCTTGCTTGATTGACTTTCTGTTTGCTGTTTGCTAGTGCTCTAAAAATCAAATAAATCCTCCAACTTTTATACTTCATCTCCTTGACCCAAAACCTTTTCCCAATGATCATGCCATGTGTATAGACCAGTATAGTATTTTCATATAAAAATATTTTGGCCAAATAGTATTTTCTAAAATTAGTTTTCCAAAAACCTCTGAATTGAGGTTTGCACTGCAAGTACCTTATTTAGGGTGTGAAAAATCTTTCAAAAAGTATATATGAATCCTATTAGGTATAGGACTCCCAGAAACCACAAAATTATAATTTTAAAACTTATTTTTATAATTTATTTAAAAGCTTTTTCTTAAGGCCAGAAATGGTCTTTAATAGGAAAAATTATTTACCTATTTCAAAAATATTTGCCGAAATTCAGGGAAACTCATAGGACATATATTGTCCGTATATAAGAGTTTCAACACATGGTCATGTTCAAAATATTGGACAAATCCTTCCAAAACCATTTCTGGATATTTCAAGTTTTTGGAATATTTACAAAGGAAATATTCTCCAAAAATTCCAGGGAAATTCTATCATGTCATATATGACATATTTGATGATCTTGCAAAGCCTCATGCCTTGAAGAACAAGGGAACATCATCTAATCCCCTCAAAACCATTTCTGTCCATTTTGAAGTTTGAGCAACTTTACATTGCCAAACTTGTCCTAATACTCTCAAACTTGGTGCACATGCTAATATGATGTAATTATGCATCTATGCCAAATGTCACAAGTTTTGGAGAAGCATAACTTGGTCTAAGTGCCCCAAAACCATTTCTGTTCAAATTCAAATTTGAACAACTCTACATTGTCAACTTTTTATCTGGGGCTTCAAACTTTGTGGGCATGATCATAACCCCAAATGATGATACTACACCAAGTGGTGCATCAAGGGGAGATGATTAGCTTAACTCAAACATGGTGAAACCATTTCTGTTGATTTCTAGGGTTCACCAAAGTTACATTGGCAACTTTGCCCAAATGAGCTCAAATTTGGTGGAGGGGCCTAATTGTGTGTGACATTCCATCCTGTTAAGTCTCATGTCAAATGGAGCTATTTTACTAGCCCAAAACATGATCAAACACCTTTTGTCAAATTACTAAAACCATTGTTCTGACCCCTTTTACTATTTCCCTTTACCTCAAATTCTTACCACGACTTCTCCTAGACCTATTCTACCTCCAGTAACTCTCCCTTGCCTCAGCTCAATCATTGGAGGGGGTAAAACCCCAATTTACTCTTCTGGACAACAGTTTTCACCTCCTCCTCTACCTCCCTCCTCATTCCAGTGGCTCCCCAGGGCATCCAGGACCATCACACAATTGTTTACTACCCCCTAGACCCCCTAGACATCTTTGGGCATGATGGACACGACCAGAGCGGCGAGGGCACGGCCATGCCGGCCAAACGGGCGCTCTGGAGCGCGCTACAGTGCCCTGGCGCACTGTAGCCTCGCCCAACCAGGAGCCCCCGACCACCTCGTGCCTTTCCCTCGTGTCTCCCGAGGTGCCCTCGACGTCCGCGACCTGCAGGACTGTCGGCCCTATCCTCCCCTGCCCTCCTTCTCCCTCCGCGAGCTCGCCCGAGCGTGTCCATGGACGAAGCTCACGGTGCACCGCGGCCGCGCCTATATAAGCTATCCCCTACTCTCCCTCTCGCCTCTGATCAACCCCCCCTGCACCCCACGAACCTCCCAGACGAGCCCCCTCTCCCCCTGGTGCTCTCTTCCCCTCTCCATGGCCGACGAGTCGCCGTCGGCCTCCTCCCAAATTCGCTCCTTGTGGCCTCCCCCTTCTCTGTTGGCCACCAGAAAGAGGACCCCAGGACCGCGGAGCCCCCCCACTCCTTCCTTCCCTTTCCCTAGCACTCCTGGCGTCGCACCCGCCTTCTCCCGAAGCCGCCCGCCGACGCCACGGCCGCCGTCGCTCCTGCTCCTCCCGGCCCGCTTGAAGACCAGGGATGGGCGCGGCTCGCTTCGCTGAGCCCTTCGGTGCGCCGGGCACCACCGGGGACGGCCGGAGTCACCAGGGAACGGCGCCGGTGTGCGCTCTGCCTTGCCTCCTCTGCTTCAAACGGAGGAGGAAGAAGGAGCTGCGTCAGCAGCGGGCCCCGCCCGTCAACGACTCAGCGCGCGCGCCTGAGCCACTGACCAGTGGGCCGACCCCATTTAAATGGACACGGGTCCATCTGGCACCCGCCTTCCGTGCAGGAAGGCGTAATAGGCGAATACGCCTTCAGCGTCGCCGTCTGCGTGCGTGGCCGAGCCACTGGGCCGGCCCAGTGGCATTCCGGCGCTAAGCCTCACCCAGTGCGCTATCTGAGGGTATAAACCTTTCCCATGTCTCTTTTTCTTTTTCTGCAATCTTCAAAAATCCATGAATAATTCATTTGATCTCCAAATTTGGTGATTCAAATTTCCAGTGACTCCATAAATCATGCTCTATCACATGGTGCAACATGCACATTTTTCCAGGAACTTTTCCTTCACAAGTAATTATCAAATGCCAATATTTCATTTTCTGTGATGAACTTTAGAAAATCACAGAGGGCTCAAATTTGATCCAAATGCAGTGATTCAAATTCCTAGGTGCTTGTCATATCCAAACTTAGTTTTGGAACATTTTTATTAATACTTTATGTGCCCCACCAAATAATGAGCCATTTCTTCATATTTATCAACTTTGCAAAATCCTAGGAAATTCATTTGAATTCCAAATCCAGTGAAACCAACTCCTAGATGCTTCTAAAATCATGACTTGTTGATGGGTGCCTTTGCTCATCATTCAAGAATATATTTCTGTACACTTCTTTCAAATCCATAAACCCCTTGATTCCATCATGTTGAAATGTTCCAAACTATCCAATGATCCAATGCCTATGAAAACACCTTGGTCATTTCTAATATGACCAGAGGTATCCTAGAAAATTCCAACTCCTATTTTTAGAGCACTTTGGTTGCTACTTTTGTTACTTTACTACTGAAACTTGCATCAAGCATGACCCTACCTTCCTATGAGGGTTATGCGGGTGGGAGTAGTTAGGTTGCTTTAATAGTGGCTACGCAATTGGGACGGGTATATGCATGGTGACGGAGGCTGATGTCTACACACGCTTCTACTCTTGTAGACTATGTTGGGCCTCCAAGCGCAGAGGTTTGTAGGACAGCAACAAATTTCCCTCAAGTGGATGACCTAAGGTTTATCGAACTCAGGGAAGTAGAGGTTGAAGATGGTCTCTCTCAAGCAACCCTGCAACTAAGATACAAGAAGTCTCTTGTGTCCCCAACACACCTAATACAACTAGGAGTTGTATAGGTGCACTAGTTCGGCGAAGAGATGGTAAAATATGGATGATAGGAGTGGCAAAGCAAAGTAATATAAATATGTAATAAAAAGTGCAGCAAGCAAACAAGTGGTAAACGGGAGCACAAATGGTATTGCAATGATGGAAACAAGGCCTAGGGTTCATACTTTCACTAGTGGCAACTCCCAACAACATTAACATAATCGAATCACATGATATTTCCCATAAAACATGCAAAGGGGACACACTCAGAGGTCATTCCTTCGTGGTCAAGAGAGGACGAGAATTATGTAGGGCTACAAAAGCACACCTCAAAGTTCGTAGTTCTCAATCTAAGGATTTCCCAATGTCACCGCGGCCATCCAAAGAGAGTTCCACAATCACCACAACATATCTAAAGGATAGTCAAAGACAAGCACCAAGAGACTCTCAATCTTCAATCAACACACAAGAGAGGAAATCACTCATGAAAATACTTTTCTAATCCATGTCCAATAGACCGCTGTCACCTTGGTCTCGGGGATTATACTAGATAAAGACAAGTGAGTACATCAATCCAATACATAGAGGAAGGGGAAACATCATGGGATCACCCTAGATTAACATAGCCTATGATCACAACGAAGATCACATCATGGGAGAGAGAATTGACCACATAGCTACTGGTAAGAACCTCAGCCCCGAGGAGGAACTACTCCCGCATGATGGAGGGAGGAAGTAACGTCGATGGAGATGAATCCGGGGGCACTTCCCCGTCCCGGCAGGGTGCCGGCGCAGGAATTCTGGTCCCCCGAAGCTTGATGGCGATGGCGGCGGAGATCGGAATCGCGTCTGGAGAAAAGGGGTCCGGAATCAGGGTTTTCTCGATGGACCTTAAATATATGCCAAAGGGGGTCACCAGGGGAGTCCTGGGGGGCCCAGGCGCCCCCCCCCCCGGCGCGGCCTAGGGGTGGGCCGCCTAGGCAGGCCGCCTGGAGGCCCTGTGGGTCCCCCCGGCTGTACTTTGGCCGCACGGTAGCTCCTGGAATGCTGATTTTTTATATATTTTTTCTGGATTTTTCCTGGCAGTTCTCGTAATGTGAAAACCTGAAATACAAAAACAGCCGAAAACAGAAACTAGCACTGGGGTGCACTGAGTTAATAGGTTAGTCCAAATATGATCAAAAGTGTATGGAAGTGTATAAATATCATAGCAATATCACCCAAAAGAGGCATGAAGCAAGCAGAAATTATAGATACGTTTTGGACGTATCAACATCCCCAAGCTTAATTCCTGCTCGTCCTCGAGTAGGTAAATGATAACAAGAATAATTTCTGTGGTGACATGCTATTAACCATATAGGACTTATTCATAGTCATATGACAAAAGCTTACTGAGACAATGAATCTGCAGTAATTACGTTGCCTCATGAGAAAATCACAAAGAACTGAAAGTTTTACAATATGATACTGAAACATCAAATAGATTTGCAATGAACATGATGTGCAAATATGATAAAGTGATATCTAGCTTGCCCCCTTTAGTGAAGCAAAACATAAATGCAGGGGCACCTTCAAGGTTTAAGTGATGACTGGATACAATGATTTCAGAATAAACGATATCACAATCATGCAAAAGACAATGCTACTTTGGGACAATGCACATTACACTCAGAATGACAATCATGCTCTCAGTAGTTGGTGCTTTAAAAGAAGGCGGAGACTCAACATAAAAGTAAAAGAATGGCCCTTCGCAGAGGGAGGCAGGGATTAATCATGTGCTAGAGTTTTTTATTTTGAAAACATAGAAGCAATTTTGTCAACGGTAGTAATACTTCATATGTGTTATGCATAAGACATCCTATAAGTTGCAAGCCTCATGCATCGAATACCAATAGTGCTCGCACCTTGTCCTAATTAGCTCGGATTTCCATGGGTTATCATTGCTTTACATATGTTTCAACCAAGTGTCACAAAGGGGTACCTCTATGCCACCTGTACAAAGGTCCAAGGAGATAAATCGCATTTGATTTCTCGTTTTTGATAGATCTCAACTTGAGGACATCCATACCGGGACAACATAGAAAATAGATAATGGACTCCTCTTTAATGCTTAAGCATTCATAAGAGGTTGAGGATTAATGTCCAAGCTAAAACTTCCACCATGATACATGGCTTTGGTTGGCGGCCCAATGTTCTTCTCTAACAATATGCATACTCAAACCATTCAACTCATGGCAAATCACCCTTACTTCGGACAAGACGAACATGCATAGCAACTCACATGATATTCAACAAAAGTGTAACAGTTGATGGCGTCCCCAGAAACATGGATACCGCTCAGCAAGCAACTTATAAGAAATAAGATACATAAGCGACATATTCTTTATCACAATAGTTTTTAAGCTACTTTCCCATGAGCTATGTATTGCAAAAACTGAAGGTTTTAAAGGTAGCACATGTAAATTTACTTGGAGTGGCGGTGAAATACCACATATAGGTAGGTATGGTGGACTCATATGGCATAACTGGTTTAAAAGGATGTGGATGCACAAGCAGTCAATCCGCTTAGTACAGGTGGAGGTTAGCAAAAGACTGGGAGCGACCAACTAAGAGAGCAATGACAGTCATAATCATGCAGAGCGACGAAGCAACATTGAATCAGGCATGGAAGTTATATCGCTACTCAGAAATAAAAGATCATCAAGGCTTGACAGACTTTCTTTACAGTCTTCAATATGCGTGAGCATACGCCAAGTCAATCAAAATAAATTCTTGAGGGAAGATATTACTAAACCATACCACATCATAGGTAAACAAATCATGTTGGTACTCCAATAACACATTGGGAACCCCCCAGCTATTTGAGACTAACCATAAGAAAACATGAACTACTAAGCGCCATCATGCACGTAGCATCTTTATCATAGACATATTAACCAATGCAACGGAAGCAAACTCTCTTAATGAGGTGAGCATGGTAATTAAAGAGAGTTCAAGCAACCAACTAAACAAAAGCTCTTTGAAAAGATAAGCATGAATGTTAAGAGCAGAGCATGATAGTAGCTATTAAAAGACAAAGAACACACACAACAAAGATAGTCATGAAAATTCTATGTTATGTTCTAGGTAGAAGTGGAGCGTGTTTCTCTCCCACATAAAGAAAGCTGAGTTCCGACTCGTTATGAAAAGCTAAAGAAAACTAAAAACAAGACGCTCCAAGCATAGCACATAACACATGAAGTGATTAAAATATAGTGGAACGAAAGACGAACTGATAATGTTGATGGAGAAGGGGATGCACGGGGGCATCCCCAAGCTTAGACGCTTGAGTCTCCTTGAATATTTCTTGGGGGTGCACGGGGGCATCCCCAAGCTTGAGCGCTTGACACTCCTGAATCTTTTTATCATCTTCCCTCGCACACTTGAAAACTCCCTTCATACATAACTCATCATAATCTGATTAGCGAGGTTAGTACCCATAATAAAATAATTGCACCTTGCTGGAAATAAAGATATTCTTGAAGTTCTACGGTTTCTCAAGATTGCCAAAAGGTTTTTGCAAAGAAAAAGCAAGCTCTTGGTTTGCAAAATGAAGGAAAGGCAAAACAGGACAGAATCTGTGTAAAACAGAACAACAGGTAGTAATTGATTTGTTCGGGGTACTTCTGCAACTCAAATCAAAAAACTCAGAACAGACGCACGAAAGACAATTATATAGAGAACGCTGTCGAAACAATTCAGACCAAAAAGATGATCTGGTGATTTTATACGAATTTTTCTATCCAAGGACTGAATCTGTTTCCTGGACAGCACCTCACAACTTTTGAACTTTCCAGCAATCAGAGGCTATACTTGGCACAAAATTGAAAAGCAAAGATACAATGATGATGCTACTGTAGTAACAATATCAAGACACAACAAAAAGCAAAATAAAATTTTATTCATTGTGGGCTGCCTCCCAAAAGCGCTTTCTTTTATGCCTTTAAGCTAGGCATAGGACTTTAATGATGCTCTCGTAAGAATAAGAGCTGAAGAACAAAAGAGGGCATCAAGAAGCAAATGCCAAATATACATTTAAGCCTAACATGCTTCCTATGCATATGAATATTGCAATAGAATAATTCATTGAAGCACGAAGCAACTAGCATAGGAAGGCAAAACAAGCATAACTTCAAAATGTTCACCATAAAGAGAGGAAACTTCTTATTATTAAGATATTTAGAACCAAGCCTCCCTCTCTCATTATAAATTTCAATGGCATCATGGATGAACTCAACAATATAAGCATCACATAAAGCATTGTTACCATGATCCACATGCAAAAAGGTACTCTCACTCCCCACATAAGCATAATTTTTCTCATTGGTAATAGTGGGAGTAGGACTATCATAAACAACTTGAACACTATAGATTAGTTGTATATTAGGAGGGTGGTGTTCAACAGGGGAGTAATTCCCTTCATGATTATGACAAGTTTCATAAGGATAATTTCTCCTTATGTCATAGGTACCTTTATAATCACTATAGATTGGAGTTATAACATCATCATGGTAGAGAAGAGCATTATCATTGCTAGCAACTATATTTGTAAACATGTTGTCTTTATTCTTACTAGCAAGAGAATTATCAATTATCACATCACTAGTGGGGATAGGATTTGCAATCCTATCATCCCCAAGCTTAGAGCTTCCCATATCTTCACTTTCAGAGTTGGTACCAAAAAGATTTTCAAGATCATAAGTAGCATTATCATCATTTTCCCAATCACAATAAGTAACATGCATATCATAATCAAAATCATCTTCAATAGTACCTACGGACGTATCATCAAGATGATAATTAAGGCAATGAACTTCACCTTCTTCTTTAAACTTACAACCGTTAGGATAAAAGTTGATAGGAGGAATATGCTCAGGCCAGGTTGATACCCATTTTTCTTCCTTCTTGCTCCTCCTCCTCCTCCTCTTCTTTTTCTTCTTCTTAACCTTAGGAGGGATTGGTTGGAGATGAAGCTTCTCCACATATCCTGGTTTATCATTAGAAACAATAGGGGAAACTTGGGAGAAACTCTCCTTTTTATTAGCAGAAATATAAGAGACATTTTTATACTTTGGTAAAGTTCCCTCCTTTATAATCTTACCTATGTAATCATTTTCATGGCAATTAACAACACAATAGAGATGGCAATTTTGCAAAGTGTTTTTTTTATTCCTATGGCATTAACATCTAGCCATGAAGTCTTTTCTGATAACTCTTCACACATCAAAAATAACATAAGCTCATCATAAAGATCGGAGGTGATCATGTTATCACACAACCGGTTAACAGTTATGTTTTGAAAGTTCATGCATTGAAAATTAAAGTGACACTCTATACGGCAAAGTTCACAAGTAAAAGGATAAAGGTCACACAATTCTCTAGCAATTTAATTTAGATCTCTGACCCAAGTGATTGTTCTTTCATGCTTATGTTGCTTACAATACTTCTCTTCTTTAATCATAGGCCTTTCACCAGGTCTATCCACTCCACAAGAATTAACATGCTTATATAAAACTTCATTTTTAGGAATTGGATCATGCATGTTGCAATCATCATGAACAATTTCATTTTCTTTGCAAGTCTCTTTAAAAGGTTTATGATACTTGATCCAATCCTCCTTAGGCATATTAAGATGCGAAGCAAAAGATTTGAGAAAATTAACAAGGAGTTGAGAATCAAGCCCAAACTTAGCACTAAACTTATTAAAACTTGTAGTTTCAACAAAGGACTTAATGCAATCATACTCATAAATTATACCTGACTCTTTACCTTTGTAGATCTCCCAATCTTCAGTGTTGCGTTGAATTCTTTCAAGGAGTTCCCATTTAGCATCAATCTTTTCGTTTGTGAAAGAACCCATAGAGGAAGCATCGAGCAAATCTTTATCCTGTCGAGAGAGCCTCGCATAGAAGTTAGTAATAATAATATCTTTGGGGAGCCCATGGTTCGGACATTTTAGCATTAACGTTTTTAGTCTCCCCCAAGCTTGAGCTATGCTCTCTCCGTCATGAGGATAAAAATTATAAACATAATTCCTATTCTCATGGACTTCATGAAGAGGATAAAACTTGGAGTAAAAGAGAGACTGGATCTCTTCCCACTCCAGCAGGTGAGAGTCATTTAGTAGCCTATACCATTCCAATGCTTTTCCTTTCAGTGACAAGGCAAATAATTTCCTCATGACAAACTCCCTCGGTACACCTGCAAGCTTAAATAATGAACATAGTTGTGACAGATATAGCAAGTGTTCACCGGGATGTCTGTCTCCTGCATAACGATTAGCCAAAACATAATCGATAATACCAGCCGGTATTTTATAGGGCACAATTTCAGTAGGAGGAGGAGCAACCACCACAGGTGTGGGGCGTCCTCCCGCAAGCAACGATCCAATAGCAAGGTTTTCCATAAACATAACTAGTGAAATAAAACAAGAAACAAAAAGATTTAATTGCAAGATCTAAAGATATACCTTCAAGCACTCACCTCCCCGGCAACGGCGCCAGAAATAGCTTGATGTCTACACACGCTTCTACTCTTGTAGACTATGTTGGGCCTCCAAGCGCAGAGGTTTGTAGGACAACAGCAAATTTCCCTCAAGTGGATGACCTAAGGTTTATCGAACTCAGGGAAGTAGAGGTTGAAGATGGTCTCTCTCAAGCAACCCTGCAACTAAGATACAAGAAGTCTCTTGTGTCCCCAACACACCTAATACAACTAGGAGTTGTATAGGTGCACTAGTTCGGCGAAGAGATGGTAAAATATGGATGATAGGAGTGGCAAAGCAAAGTAATATAAATATGTAATAAAAAGTGCAGCAAGCAAACAAGTGGTAAACGGGAGCACAAATGGTATTGCAATGGTGGAAACAAGGCCTAGGGTTCATACTTTCACTAGTGGCAACTCCCAACAACATTAACATAATCGAATCACATGATATTTCCCATAAAACATGCAAAGGGGACACACTCGGAGGTCATTCCTTCGTGGTCAAGAGAGGACGAGAATTATGTAGGGCTACAAAAGCACACCTCAAAGTTCGTAGTTCTCAATCTAAGGATTTACCAATGTCACCGCGGCCATCCAAAGAGAGTCCCACAATCACCACAACATATCTAAAGGATAGTCAAAGACAAGCACCAAGAGACTCTCAATCTTCAATCAACACACAAGAGAGGAAATCACTCATGAAAATACTTTTCTAATCCATGTCCAATAGACCGCTGTCACCTTGGTCTCGGGGATTATACTAGATAAAGACAAGTGAGTACATCAATCCAATACATAGAGGAAGGGGAAACATCATGGGATCACCCTAGATTAACATAGCCTATGATCACAACGAAGATCACATCATGGGAGAGAGAATTGACCACATAGCTACTGGTAAGAACCTCAGCCCCGAGGAGGAACTACTCCCGCATCATGGAGGGAGGAAGTAACGTCGATGGAGATGAATCCGGGGGCACTTCTCCGTCCCGGCAGGGTGCCGGCGCAAGAATTCTGGTCCCCCGAAGCTTGATGGCGATGGCGGCGGAGATCGGAATCGCGTCTGGAGAAAAGGAGTCCGGAATCAGGGTTTTCTCGACGGACCTTAAATATATGCCAAAGGGGGTCACCAGGGGAGTCCTGGGGGGCCCAGGCGCCCCCCCGGCGCGGCCTAGGGGTGGGCCGCCTGGGCAGGCCGCCTGGAGCCCCTGTGGGTCCCCCCCGGTTGTACTTTGGCCGGACGGTAGCTCCTGGAACGCTGATTTTTTATATATTTTTTCTGGATTTTTCCTGGCAGTTCTCGTAATGTGAAAACCTGAAATACAAAAACAACCGAAAACAGAAACTGGCACTGGGGTGAACTGAGTTAATAGGTTAGTCCAAATATGATCAAAAGTGTATGGAAGTGTATAAATATCATAGCAATATCACCCAAAAGAGGCATGGAGCAAGCAGAAATTATAGATACGTTTTGGACGTATCAGAGGTAGAATACTTTCAAAAGACTTTTCGAGAACCCCGTCGGGTGCCACTTATGCCCGAGGGAGATGATGAGATGGGTAACCACTTGATGACGAAGTGGTGTACCGAGGCAAGTGTGTGTGTTGTTTTGAAAACGGATTGGTTTAAGTTGCGACCGTTATTCCAACCTGACATGCGCAACCACTCTACCCTTATATGGGAAAGGGCATTATTGATTACCTAGGTCGATAATAGCATGGTGCCCGCATTACTAGTGACGGGGGTGACATGAGGTCACTCCCGGGACGGGGTCGTGCTTGGATAGGCGGCCATGACTGTTTTCACAGGGCACCAGACACACCGTTGGTACCCCGTGTTAGTGGTATGTGATGAATATGGGAGCAAGTCTCCACAATTTCTAAGATGTGAAATGTTTGGCACGGGGCTGTTACCAATCGAGTGGACTCTATGTTAGTGTCGTCTAGGGAAAGATAGTGATCGGGTGCTTACCCCGGGTACTTGAGGTACCGCGGGTCGTGGATGTCACGGAAGTTCCCCGAATCTAGTGGGTAAAGTGTGCAACCTCTGCAGAGTGTAAAACTATTCGAATAGCCGTGTCCACGGTCAAGGACAGTTGGGTAACCGCTCTTGAGCTACGTCCAATGTTTGCGAAACCTGGTGTGTGTGTGTGTGTGAGGAAACAACATGGTTCAGTGATGTTGATGATGTGATTCTTGAGGAAGTCACAATGAGCTTGAGCACGAGTTGATTACAACTCTTTCTCGATAATGATGTCTGTGACCTCCTGATACTTGTTGCAGACACATGCATGCCCATGAAATACTAGCTTTCCGGAAAACTGCCAATTTAGCAGTAGAGCCTTGCATAATTATTCTGTCATCACACTTGGGTTGCTTGCGAGTACATTCAAAGTACTCATTGGCTTGCCACTGGTTATTTTATTGGCCAGGCATGAGAGAACAAGATATGATGAAGATTTCATGGTGACGAGCATGCGAGCTAGGTCGCTTCCCAGTCAGAATGCCTGTAGGGTTAAGGCAGATGGCATGGGTCCAAGTTGTTATTGAAGATTTTCGCTACGACGATATACTCAAGACTTGACCTTAATGGTCCTAATTATGCAATACGGTATGTATGGATGTCAGACTCTTGTTATTCAGCTTCTGTGTGTTCACTGAGCATTGATCTTAGGGATCACTGTACACGTGCATTCGGTGATCTCGATTTATGAGTCGGGGTCCCCACACCATGTCACTACTGCTAAGCTAAAAATATACTCCCTTCGTCTGGAAATACTTGTCATCAAAATGGATAAAAGAAGATGTGAGATTTACCCCGCTAAAGATCTTGCCAGATTTTGTAGCTCGAGCATGATTCGTTGGTTACTAAACCTTGGCTAGCCAGCATTGGGAGACTGTTTGGCTTGATACCAACATTTGACATGCCTTTTTTTTTTGCAAAACCAAAAGTTGACAACCTTTTTACAGTTTATCAAAAGAAATGTTAGCCAATTTTTTTCACTCAATAACATGTTTTTTTTTTGCAAAAATGATCAGATTTATTATAAATTATAAAGATTCATCGGAAGTACAAAGCACCTCAAACAAAATAAAAATTACATCGAGGTGCATGAACCACCGAACAACCATTGTCGCCGCCAGAACGAGCCGCGAACGCGCTGCTGCCACCGCTCCTATACCGGAGTCGGCCTGGCCTTGTCAATGACAACGGCGAAGTCTTTGTGCATGAGCCCCTAAGGATCAGCGCCCAGGAGCCGCGGTCGTCGCCTTTGAATAGTTGAATCGATCTAAAGAACCTGACACCAAATATCGTTGTTACATACGTACGACAAGAAACTCTAACCTCGCCACCCCAAGAAGCTGGTAGGAATCTATGCAGAAACACGTCTAATCCGTCCCAACAGACGAACTTGAGAAGGATCAAAGCCCGAACGACTGACGCGAGGAAGGAGCGCCACCATCCGTCAAAACGCCGTCCCTGCGAGGACTACAACTCTACCTATCTACTAGCGGGAGTCGAGACACCACGATTCTCTTCTCCGCCATTGGCCACCGGTGCGGCATGCGGAGGGGAGGCCAATCCACAAAGTCGCCGGTGAAGATCGAGGGGAGGAAGGCTTTCCCAAACCGCCTTGGGAGAAAGGCACTCAACGACATGTTGGCATGTTAAATGTTAGCATCAAACCAAGCAACCCCTTGGCAACTGCAAAGCTTGCTAATTTTGACAAGTTTTCAGAGAGTAGCAAAGTATGTTGGTAGCCAACCAATTTGCAGCCAAATTTTAGCAACCAACCTAAACCAATCTGGCTCCTCTGAAGCGTTATCATTTCTCTCAGGGCCTATGGACATTTGGTGGTAGTCTGGTAGAGATCAAGTCAATGATGAATGAAAGGGAGTGTCTTCCACAAAAGATTAGTACTCCCTCCGTTTCATAATGTAAGACGTTTTTTGACACTACACTAGTATCAAAAAACGTCTTACATTATGAGACGGAGGGAGTAGAATTCAAAATAGTGTAGCATATTGTATGGCAAACTATAGTCGTACCATGTTGTCGGTATGGATGAGCAAATGTCCTTCAATTTGTGAAGAATTGTCGTCTCTCGATTGTTACCCCTTGACTTTGAAATAAAACTCTCTTATGATTTTGAGAAAAATATATATATAAACGAATCATGCTCAGGTCACAAAATGTGGTAAAAAAAAGCTTTCACCGTGCCAGCCTCCTCGTGTAATCTACATATTGAAGTCATCAATCTCAAGGTCAAGGAGGCGCACGTCGTACATGAAGGTTGACAAGACCACAAATATGTTGTTGGATCACTTTCGGCCTCATGGCCTTGTATCCACCAGCTCTAAAATTTCGGCAAAATCCTACATGATTTCAGTTTTGGGAACCTTCGAGAAGGTATTGTTTGGATTTTTCTTTTTCATAAAATCCAGAAAACTTACGTATTTTTAAATGCGCACAAATTCGTAAAAAAATGTTCATGTATTAAGAAATGTCCACCAATTCTATAAAATATTCAGATAATTAAAAATGTTCACAAAAGTTTTAAATATCACATTTAAATAAAATCTCAGATTACAAATAGTGTTCCCTTTTAAAAACAACTAGACATTCTTATTATTGAAAGAAACAAAAAATGACTGAAATCAAGTGAAAAAAGAAACCGCTTGCCGCGGGAAGAAATCATCTCCCTATATGAGAAAACTTCTAGCTAGCTACATGATGATACCGCTGGCTTGTTCTCTAATATGGGTCGGCCCAGTCAGGGGATGCTCTATGTGTTTGTCATCATTTTAAACAGTGCAGCCAGCCCGACCAACTCACTGGATCACCTGAGAGTTTAGCCAGCGTGATTGTCAATGCTGCTGTTGTAGAAAGGCTGTATAATCACAATGCATTGATCGATGCATCAGGCACGAATATATGAGTACAGAAGGGACCATAACCTCAACTATACAAAGGAACTAGGAGATGGGTCCAAGACACAATATACGCGTACACAATATATACAACACCCCCCCCTCCCCCGCAGTCGAAGCGGCGCCGGAGACGCAGAGACTGGAACGAAACTCCTCGAAGGTGGAAGTCGGCAGGCCCTTAGTCATCACGTCGGCGAACTATTGTGCAGTCGGAACATGGAGGACCCGAATACGTCCAAGGGCCACCTGCTCGCGCACAAAGTGAATGTCCAACTCAATGTGCTTAGTCCGACGATGATGAACGGGGTTGACGGAAAGGTACACCGCAGAAACGTGTCACAGTAGACAACTATAGCCTGGGAGACGTCATGATGCAACTCCTGAAGTAACTGTCGTAGCCAGGTGCACTCGGCGACGGCGTTAGCCACAACTCGGTACTCAGCCTCCGCGCTAGAGCGTGAAACCGTAGGTTGTCGCTTGGACGACCACGAGACGAGTGATGGACCGAGGTAAACGCAGTAGCCAGAGGTGGACCGACGGGTGTCGGGGCAGCCGGCCCAGTCCGCGTCGGAGTAGGCCACCATCTCCAGAGAAGTGGACGCCGTGAGAGTAAGTCCAAGAGCAATCGTGCCACGGATGTAACGGAGAATCCGCTTCACGAGGGTCCAATGGGAGTCACGAGGGGCGTGCATATGCAGACACACCTGCTGAACAGCATACTGTAAATCCGGATGGGTGAGAGTCAGATACCGAAGAGCACCAACAATGGACCGGTAGAACGGAGCATCCGACGCGGGAGAGCCCTCGAGAGCAGAAACCTTGGCCTTCGTGTCAACAAGAGTAGCAACAGGGTGACAGTTGAGCATGTTGGCACGCTCAAGTAGCTCGTGCGCATACTTCTGCTGATGAAGAAAGAAGCCGTTAGGTCGCCGAACGACCTCAATGCCAAGGAAATAATGTAGAGTGCCCAGGTCCTTGATGGCAAACTCATCACTGATGACCCACAACCGTAAGGGATCTATTGCAGCGTTTTCGATAAGTAAGAGTGTCGAACCCAACGAGGAGCAGAAGGTATTGATAAGCGATTCTAAGCAAGAAATTACTGCAAGCACTGAAAGATAACTTTTAGGGGTTTTCTCAGTATAAGCAACAGGAAAGTAAAAGCAAGTAATGTAAAAGATACTGAGAGTAACAAGTGGCCCAATCCTTTCTTAGCAAAGGAGAGGCCTAGTAGCTGAACTTATAAAGACTAAAGCGTTCCTGAGGACACACGGGAGAGGTAGTCATGTGCTTTCACCATATTCCGTATCGATACTATGTTATGTGTTGATAAGTGTTGAGTGGGTGGATCTATGCTAGTGCACTCTCTAGACTAAGATGAGTGCACTCTTATGATTAAACACCTTGCAAGCATCCGCAAATACAAGATAGAATTTAAGGCAAAAGCCTAACCATAGCAATACGACCGAGGATCCATTATTCCCTTATGCAAAAGCGTGCGAACTGGGGTTCAGGTTTCTGTCACTCCGGCAACCCACCATAAGCATTCTTTATACACAATGTATTCTCCTAAGTCCTTAATAAGGCGAAGTGTTGGGTGTTCGACTCACACAACACTACTAGTAGAATGACAACGCAACTTAAGTATCAAACAACACATATTACTTCAACAGCATATGACTACTAACAACAAGACTTTCCCCATGTCCTCAAGAACTAAGGTAACTACTCACGAGACATAAAGGAGATCATGATCAGTGGGGATAAATAGGTGATAAACAATCTGGACATAATAATATTTCTCCAACAAAACTCAATAGCATTCACCACAAAGTAGTAATCAACACCGATGGAGTAGAGAGGATAGGTAGTACGAGTTACAACACAAGTTGCGATTGTAAGATGAGATTTGGATGAAGATGGAGATTGTGCTGGTGTTGGGGATGATGTTGATGATGATCTCGATGATGCCCGTGACGATGGTGATGACGATGGCGACGATCTCCCCTTCCGGGAGGTGATCTCCCCGGCGGAATCTGCCCGCCGGAGATGGCTTTTTCTTCTCTGTAGGTTTCCGCCACGGAGCGACGGCGGAACTCCGTAAAAATTCCCGTCCTTAGGGTTTTTGGATAACGGAGAGCATATATGCAAAAGGGGGCGACCAGAGGTGGGCCAGGGGCTCCAGGCGCCCCCCCGACGCCGCCAGGGGGGGCGCACCCCCAGGGCGCCTGGGCACCCTGTGGCCCCCCTCTGGTTGCCCTTTCGCGTGCCTCCGTTATCCGTCTGAAAAATATCTCCCGTCAATTTTCAGGTAATTTGGAGGTATTGTTCTTCAGCAACTCAGCGTCCACTTTTTACTGCTGAATCCTGCGTCTGCTGCTTCGGCATCGGAAAGTTTGCAAACTGTGTAAAATAGACCAAAACAACATAAGAACATCACCGTAACGTGAAATATATCAATGTAAGGATAAATTATGATACAAAATAGTGATGCATTTTGGACGTATCAACACCCCCAAGCTTAGACCTCGCTTGTCCCCAAGCGAATATGAACTCGGTAAACCTGTCCACAAGTTTAGAGAGTGAAGTGTCGATAAATAGAATACGGACAAGAAGCATCATAGTTTCTTTACCAACTCAAATATCCTCAACAACAATCTTCAATTCATAAAGCCCTTATAAAAGAGTGATAACACTTATATTCGAAAGTAGGGCTAAGGAAACTCATTATATCATGGCAAACATGTCCTTTGGTCAAAGAACAACAAATAGATTTAACTTTTGCTCTTATGTTTTGATGAGATCAATTGAAGCTTTTTGAAATAACATGTTAATAGGCAAGAAGTGAAAGTGTTAACACAAAGGAAGATATTTGCCTTAGCTAGGCATGACAAACAACTTACTTATCGAATGATAATGTCAACAAGGATATGATATGACAAATCTTAATGCAGCTTTATATGAATGAATCCTTATCAACATCAAACGTCTGCTCTCTTTGAGAAATAGAATGACGTATAAATAACTGACTCAACTTAAAATTAAAAGATGGGCCCTGCTCTAGGGTAGTAGGGAAAACTCATGTGCTATCCTTAAATCAAACAGAATGAAAACAAGTTTTGAGAGGTGCATGATTTGTCAACGAATGCTAATAGATAACTCAACTACTTCTTGAGCTGGACAAGTTTCGAAGAACGGCTCCCGCACGAGGACGATCACATCCTCTTATTCTCCTTTGTTAATCACTGCCAAAGTTTTCTGATTTCTCATGAACAAAGCGTGAAGGAGTGTTTGTTTGTTATATTATTTTCGAGCTGGGCGCAATCTTTGCCAGTTCCTTCTCGTATTATGGGTTTGCACATTAGACATGCAATCCCGGGGTGAAGCTTGTCCAATTCAAGAAGACTTTGAATTAGCTATTACTTCCTCATGAGCTAAAACAGAGGCACAAAATAAAAGATTTTGAACATTTAAGGATAACACATAAATTATATACTTTTAGGAGGTGGTAGTGGAATACCACGAGTAGGAAGGTATGTTGGACTCATATGGAAGGTATTGGCTTAAGGGTATGGATGCACAAGCAGAATTCCGCTTAGTACAGAGTTAGGCTAGCAAAGGTTTTGAAAGAACAGACAATTGATGATGACTAAGATGCAAAGCAATATAAAGCATAAACATTGAAATAAGCATAACACATCAAGTTGTCTTCCTTGTCAGCATAACACTTCAAGCATAATAACATAAAGGTTTTGGCTATGTTGATACTTTAAGAAAATCATGCTTGTTGTTATGACCAAAGCTATGTTTGGCAAGATTAAATAAAGTTTTCACAGCCATACCTGACATAAGGTCAATACTCCCCATAAGAATCATCATATAAGGTTGATTGCGTGAAGAGAATACCGAGTGCAGCAAAAGGAACCAATAAACTTCTCATTAATATTCCATCATGGACGACTCCACACTCACGGATACAATTATTCACCGAAGGAGTGATAGACCTCAATGCACACACCTATCTCATATAATAACCTCCCTAGACATGATACGACTCTACTTGACTTTAAAAGACAAAAGGTAAAGATAAAGATACCGAGCACTCCCCCAAGCTTGGAACAAGCCAAGGGAATGCCATTACCCCAGGAGATTTCACTCATCATCCTTGTTGGCATTGATCACGTAGTCCTTGGTGAAACGCTTCCATGGATATCTAGCTAAAGTCTCATATGAGAAGCTCGTCTCCTGAATCCTGCATTCAGCACCCAAACTCATGCGCATAAACCTTAGTTCATACTCACAGTTCTGGTTATGTAGATCATTAATTTGCCCTTGGAGCTCTATAATTCTTTCTTCAGACGCGGTGATGCTTTTCCACATCTCCTTCATCTCCTTCAGGAAGTAGTTCTTCAGCTCGTTGGTGATGTTAAAGTTAGCTTCAACACCACGCTCGATCATCTTCTTGTACTCGAAGACTTCTTGCTCCACTTCTTCTAGCCTGGCCTGGATGCTCCCCTCCTTGATAGGTCCCTTCAGATCTTCTTGATGAAGGACACCGTCCTCCATCCGAACAACCTGAGGGTGCTTCTTCACCTCAGCGAGGTAAGGGTTGATGACGTTGACGATGAACTTGTCCTTGGGGGAACTTGGAGAAGCCATGGCACCTAAATTTAGCTGAAAGATTCCCTGGCAGAAACAGATCGAAGAGAAAACACGTGAAATCGCAAGATACGTTGCCGGAACAATCCGGGCAAATATATAGGAAAAATTTATGCACAGAAAGGAAGGTAACGGACCAAAGCGGGGTCGGAGACGGACTCCCGGGTGTCCAGGCGGCCTCCCGGCGCGGCCCAGGGGGGGCGCGCCAGGGGGGCGCCTGGACTCCCTGGAGGTCGTCTCCGGCTCCACTTAGGCTCGGAATTGTACTAATTTTGCAGAAACTCGTAATACGGAACTTTTATGGCGATTCGCGATGTTTCCTTACCGTACTACATACCTTTTCTTTATTCTGGTTCTGCTGGCGTCTGAAACAGGGCTGCAACATGTTCTTCGTGAGTTGTTGTGTATATTATATTCACATCAACATTGACAGGGTCTCCTGCTATGTAATGTTTAAGTCTTTGCCCATTCACAACTTGAGGTTTGGTGCCTTCAAAATTATTAATCTTAATTGCACCAGACCGATAAACTTCTTCAATATGAAATGGTCCTTCCCACCTGGAAAGTAGTTTACATGGAGAAAACCTGAAACGGGATCTAAACAACAAAACTTTATCACCAACATTAAATTCACGTTTCAGAATCTTCCTATCATGCCACTTTTTTACCTTTTCCTTGAACATTTTAGCGCTCTCGTAAGCTTCACTTCTCCATTCATCTAGAGAAGTCAAGTTCATGAGACGCTTCTCACCAGCTAATTTTGGGTCAGCGTTAAGCTCTCTAACAGCCCAGAAAGCTTTGTGCTCTAACTCTAATGGCAAATGGCAAGCCTTGCCATACACCACCTTATAGGGGGACATGCCCATGGGGTTTTTGTAAGCAGTTCTATATGCCCACAAAGCATCTCCTAACTTATTTGACCAGTCCTTTCTATTTCTGTTTACTGTCTTCTGCAAGATCAACTTAATCTCTCTATTGGTGAGCTCAACTTGCCCACTAGTTTGAGGATGATATGGTGAAGCAATTCTATGATTAACATCGTATTTAGCCAAAGCTTTTCTAAAAGCTCCGTGCGTGAAGTGTGATCCCCCATCAGTCATGAGATACCTCGGTACACCAAACCTAGGAAAAATTACATCTTTAAGCATTTTCAAAGATGTCTTGTGATCAGCACTTTCAGTGGGGATTGCTTCAACCCACTTGGTCACATAATCAACAGCTACTAAAATGTGAGTGTACTTGTGCGAAGAAGGAAAAGGACCCAAAAAATCAAAACCCCAACAATCAAAAGGTTCAATCACTAGTGAGTAATTCATAGGCATCTCATTCCCTCTACTAATGTTACCAACTCTCTGACATTTATCACAGGCTAAAACATAATTTCTAGCATCCTTAAAGAGAGTAGGCCAATAAAAACCTGATTGAAGAACCTTATGTGCAGTCCTCTCACTGGCATGATGTCCTCCATAGGGACTATCATGACACCGTCTGAGAATGTCCTTCTGCTCATGTTCCGGAATGCATCTTCTGACGATCCCGTCGGGACCTTCTTTGAAAAGATGTGGGTCATCCCAGAAGTAGTGCCTCAAATCATGAAAGAACTTCTTCCTTTGCTGAAGTGTTAAACCTGGAGGCAAATACTTTGCAACAATAAAATTAGCATAATCTGCATACCAAGGGTCGGAAAGAGATTGTACTTTTACAACGGCAAGTTGCTCGTCTGGAAAACTATCGTTGACTGGGATGGGATCATGCGGTATATCTTCCATCCTTGAAAGATTGTCCGCTACCGGATTGTCTTCTCCTTTCCTATCAACAATCTGCAAATCAAATTCTTGAAGGAGGAGTACCCACCTGATAAGCCTTGGCTTGGCATCCTTCTTTGTCATAAGATACTTAATGACAACATGATCAGTATGAATAATAACTTTGGAATCAATAATATACTGCCTAAATTTATCACAAGCAAAAACTACAGCTAAGAATTCCTTCTCAGTAGTAGCATAATTCCTTTGAGCACTATCAAGAGTTTTGCTAGCATAATGTATAACATTAAATTTCTTATCAACTCTTTGTCCTAAAACAGCTCCAACAGCAAAATCACTTGCATCACACATAATCTCAAAAGGTAAATTCCAGTCAGGTGGTTGTACTATAGGAGCGGTTATTAAAGCTTTCTTAAGGACTTCAAAAGCTTCCTTACAATTTTCATCAAATACAAAAGGAACGTCCTTCTGGAGAAGATTAGTGAGGGGTCTTGAGGTTTTAGAAAAGTCTTTAATAAATCTTCTATAAAAACCTGCATGACCGAGGAAACTGCGAATACCTTTGATGTCCCTTGGATAGGGCATCCTCTCAATAGCTTCGATCTTGGCTTTGTCCACTTCAATTCCCCTTTCGGAAATCTTGTGACCAAGAACAATTCCTTCATTAAGCATGAAGTGGCACTTTTCCCAGTTGAGTACCAAATTTGTCTCCTCGCATCTCTGCAAAACTTTATTAAGGTTGTGAAGACAATGGTCAAAAGAAGTTCCATAGACGGAGAAATCGTCCATGAAGACTTCCATAATATCCCCGCAGAAACCATGAAAGATAGCAGACATACACCTTTGAAAAGTAGCAGGGGCATTACATAAACCAAAAGGCATACGCCTGTAAGCATAAGTACCAAAGGGACAAGTAAAAGTGGTCTTCTCTTGATCGGCAGTGTTAACATGAATTTGAGAGAAGCCAGAATAACCATCGAGATAACAAAAGTGGGTATTTTTGGATAACCTTTCAAGCATTTGGTCGATGAACGGCAACGGGTAGTGATCCTTCCTGGTTGCCTTGTTCAACTTCCTGTAATCAATACACATTCTATATCCAATAATAATTCTCTGAGGTATTAATTCATTTTTATCATTAGGAACCACAGTTGTACCTCCTTTCTTAGGAACACAATGTACCGGACTTACCCACTTACTATCAGCTATAGGGTAGATAATACCTGCGGCCAGAAGCTTGAGAATCTTAGTTCTCACAACATCCATCATCTTCGGGTTCAACCGTCGTTGATGATCAACAACTGGTTTAGCATCAGGCTCAAGGTTGATAGTATGTTGACAGATAGATGGACTAATCCGCTTAAGGTCATCAAGGGTATAGCCAATTGCGCCTCGGTGTTTACGAAGTACTTCCAATAATCGCTCTTCTTCATATCCTGAAAGGTTAGAATTGATAATAACAGGATATACTTTCTTTTCATCTAAATAAGCATACTTGAGCGTATCGGGCAGAGGTTTAAGATCGAACACCGGATCTTCTTTCGGTTTTGATAAAATTCCCAAAGGTTCAACCGGAAGGTTGTGCTTCAGAATAGCAGGCTGCCTCAAGAATATTTCATCTAGTTCATTTCTTTACTGCATATGCAAATCATTCTCGTGGTCCTCCATGTATTGCTGCAAAGGATCATTAGGGGCAATAGCAATAGAGGCAATACTTTCAATAATTTTATCATCACTAGGTAAATCAGTACCACGAGGCTGCTTAGAGAACTTAGAAAAATTAAATTCATATGGCTCACCATCGAATTCAACAGAAACTTTACCTTTCTTGCAATCTATTATAGCTCCACAAGTTCTAAGAAAAGGTCTACCAAAAATAATTGGACAAAAATTGTCCCTCTCTGAACCAAGTACTAGAAAGTCGGTAGGGTATTTTACCTTTCCACATAGGACTTCAACGTCCCTCACAATCCCGATAGGAGAGATAGTTGTTCTGTTTGCAAGATGAATGGTAACATCAACTTCTTCAAGTTCACAAGGGGAAATCTCACCGATGATTTCTTAATAAAGTGAATAGGGGATAGCGCTTGCACTCGATCCCAAATCGCATAGCCCATAATAATTGTGATCTCCTATTTTAACAGATACCACTGGAGTACCTGAAATTGGGCCTTTATTCTTGGCTGTGACAAGGTTAGTGGAAACAGCACAAAAATTTATATTGGAATCCAAAACATCATTAGTAGCAAGGTCTTTAATCAATGCAACTTGAGGATCGACTTTGATCTGGTCCTCAGGCTCATCAACTCTTCTCTCACTTTTATTTATTATGCCTGTCACAAAAGAGTGCTCCTTTATCCTTGCGGGAAAAGGAGGCTTTTCATATATAACTGTAGGCAAAATAGGGTCAGCAACATAAATGTCAATAGGTGGCTCTTTAAAAGGTTCATGGTGCTGGTCTCTCTTCTTTTTAAAAGAATCAACGTGAGAGGCAAAATTCTTACAGAAATCAATCACTAGATGGGAATCAAGACCAATCTTAGAGCAAAAAGTATTGAAGTATTCAGTTTTCACATAGCTCTCAATATAATCATGTTCATAATTTATAGCGGGTTCAATACCTTTATCAATTTCCCAATCTTCGGTATTCCTCTGGATCCTTTCAATGAGATCCCACCTTTCTTCAACACTCTTCTTCTGAAATACCCCACTAGAGGAGGCATCCAGCATCTCCTTATCCTGACGAGAAAGCCTGGCATAAAAATTTGTAAGTATAATTTCCTTGGGAAGCTTATGAATAGGGCATTTGAGCATTAGGGACTTCAATCTCCCCCAAGCTTGAGCAATGCTTTCTCCGTCACGAGGCCTAAAATTATAGATATAGTTCCTGTCTCGATGAATTTCATGAAGAGGATAAAACTTAGTATAAAAGAGAGACATAAGCTCCTGCCAGTCAAGCAAGTGTGAGTTATCGAGAAGCCTATACCAATCCGAAGCTCTATCTATAAGTGATACGGCAAACAATTTTCTCATGACAAACTCCCTCGATACACCTGCAAGCTTAAATAATGAACTTAGTTGTGACAGATATAGCAAGTGTTCACCGGGATGTGTGTCTCCTGCATAACGATTAGCCAAAACATAATCGATAATGCCATCTGGTATTTTATAAGGCACAATTTCAGTAGGGGGAGGATCAACCACCACAGGTGTGGGGCGTCTTCCCGCAAGCAACGCTCCAATAACAGGGTTATCCATAAGGACAAAGAGCAGCAATAGCAAAAACAAAAACAGAATTATAAAAACTTCATTACCAGTTTCACTTTACCAATAGCGCTACGCTCCCCGGCAACGGCGCCAGAAAACGGTACTTGATGACCCACAACCGTAAGGGATCTATTGCAGCGTTTTTGATAAGTAAGAGTGTCGAACCCAACGAGGAGCACAAGGTATTGATAAGCGATTTTGAGCAAGAAATTACTGCAAGCACTGAAAGATAACTTTTAGGGGTTTTCTCGGTATAAGCAACAGGAAAGTAAAAGCAAGTAATGTAAAAGGTACTGAGAGTAACAAGTGGCCCAATCCTTTCTTAGCAAAGGAGAGGCCTAGCAGCTGAACTTATAAAGACTAAAGCGTTCCTGAGGACACACGGGAGAGGTAGTCATGTGCTTTCACCATATTCCGTATCGATACTATGTTATGTGTTGATAAGTGTTGAGTGGGTGGATCTATGCTAGTGCACTCTCTAGACTAAGATGAGTGCACTCTTATGATTAAACACCTTGCAAGCATCTGCAAATACAAGATAGAATTTAAGGCAAAAGCCTAACCATAGCAATACGATCGAGGATCCATTATTCCCTTATGCAAAAGCGTGCGAACTGGGGTTCAGGTTTCTGTCACTCCGGCAACCCACCATAAGCATTCTTTATACACAATGTATTCTCCTAGGTCCTTAATAAGGCGAAGTGTTGGGTGTTCGACTCACACAACACCACTAGTAGAATGACAACGCAACTTAAGTATCAAACAACACATATTACTTCAACAACATATGACTACTAACAACAAGACTTTCCCCATGTCCTCAAGAACTAAGGTAACTACTCACGAGACATAAAGGAGATCATGATCAGTGGGCATAAATAGGTGATAAACAATCTGGACATAATAATATTTCTCCAACAAAACTCAATAGCATTCATCACAAAGTAGTAATCAACACCGATGTAGTAGAGAGGATAGGTAGTACGAGTTACAACACAAGTTGCGATTGTAAGATGAGATTTGGATGAAGATGGAGATGGTGCTGGTGTTGGGGATGATGTTGATGATGATCTCGATGATGCCCGTGACGATGATGATGACGATGGCGACGATCTCCCCTTCCGGGAGGTGATCTCCCCGGCGGAATCTGCCCGCCGGAGATGGCTTTTTCTTCTCTGTAGGTTTCCGCCACGGAGCGGCGGCGGAACTCCGTAAAAATTCCCGTCCTTAGGGTTTTTGGATAACGGAGAGCATATATGCAAAAGGGGGCGACCAGAGGTGGGCCAGGGGCTCCAGGCGCCCCCCCCCCCCCGGCGCGTCCAGGGGGGGCGCGCCCCCAGGGCGCCTGGGCACCCTGTGGCCCCCCTCTGGTTGCCCTTTCGCGTGCCTCCGTTATCCGTCTGAAAAATATCTCCCGTCAATTTTCAGGTAATTTGGAGGTATTGTTCTTCAGCAACTCAGCGTCCACTTTTTACTGCTGAATCCTGCGTCTGCTGCTTCGGAAAGTTTGCAAACTGTGTAAAATAGACAAAAACAACATAAGAACATCACCGTAACGTGAAATATATCAATGTATAAGGATAAATTATGATACAAAATAGTGATGCATTTTGGACGTATCAATCACGCAGCCAGAGAGTAATCTGCTGAAGAAGGGCAGCGGAGGAGGCCGTCGGGATGATGTCGTCGACATAGAGGAGCAAATATGAAGTCGTGTCGCCGCGGTGATAGACGAACAATGAGGCATCCGAGCGAGTGACGCTGAAGCCCGGTGTATGAAGGAACCCGGCGATACGCTGGTACCAGGCGCGAGGTGCTTGCTTGAGCCCGTAGAGAGATCGGGACAGCAAACACACATGCCCAGGAAGAGATGCGTCGACGAAACCAGTCGGCTGCTCACAGTAAACCTGCTCCTCAAGATGGTAGTGAAGGAAGGCGTTGGAGATATCCATCTGATGAACCGGCCAGCCTCGGGAAACTGCCAGCTGAAGAACTGTGCGGATCCTGTCCGGTTTGACAACCCAGGCAAACGTCTCGGTGAAGTTGACTCTAGCGCGCTGCCGAAACCACGGACCATCCAGCGAACCTTGTAGCGCTCAAGTGTACCATCCGAGCGGGTCTTATGGCGAAAGACCCACTTGCCGCTGATGACATTGGCGTGAGAAGGCCGAGGAACCAGTGTCCAGGTACGGTTCCGCTGAAGAGCGTCGAACTCTTCGTGCATCGCGGCAAGCTAGTGAGGATCACGAAGGGCTGCGCGAGCGAACGCAGGGATCGGTGACGGCTCAGTGGTGGAGGCGGCAAGAAGATACTCGTCGCTAGAGTACCGTAGACTCGGGCGATGAACGCCGTCTCGAGCCAGAGTGACGGGGCGAGATGGCAACTCGGCGACCGGCGAGGCCGCCGGCGAGATGGTCGGTGAAAAAGCATCGCCCTAGGCCGCCGAAGTGCCCGCGCCCAAGGCCGTCGAAGCGCCCATGCCCAAGGCGTAGGGGGCATGCGAAGCGGGGGTGGCGGGCGAGTAGGGGGCGCCGCCCGAGGCACCTGAGGCGGCGGGGCCGACCGAGACATCCGACGACGGGGCGGTGCCTGAGGTGGCCGGTGAAGATACCGGCAACGGGGCAGCCAGCGAAGATGCCGGCGAAGCAGTGGCTGCCGGCGAAGATGCCGGCGAGGCGGGCGATGCTGAGGCCCCTAACAGTGTCGGCGAGGACGTCGTGGGGGCGCGAGTCGCAGCTCGTCCCACGGCGGGAGGACTGTCGAAGCCCGGAGGCGGTCCAAGAATCGAGCGGGGCCGTCCACCTGACGGGGTCGCTGAAGGGCCGCCGGTGGCCGACGGCGACGGTGCGGCGGGAGGTACCTGCTGAAATGGAAACACCGTCTCATCAAAGTAAATGTGTCGGGAGGTGAATACACGATGTGAGACGGGATCGTAGCAGCGGTATCCTTTGGTGTTAGGTGGGTAGCCGAGGAAGATGCAAGCGACTGAACGAGGTGCAAGCTTATGAGGCGCAGTGGCGGCGATGCTAGGATAGCAGAGACAACCAAAGATGCGAAGGCCATCATAAGATGGGGGCGCACCAAAGAGGAGATGGTGAGGGACAGTGTTCCAGCATGGGTGACACGGGCGGATGTTAATGAGGAGGGTGGCGGTGGCGAGAGCGTCCGGCCAAAACCGGGGAGGCACGTTAGAGTGAAAGAGTAACGTGCGAACGCAATCATTAAGAGTGCGAAGGATACGCTCGGCACGGCCATTTTGTTGGGACGTGTAGGGGCAAGTGAGGCGGAAGATAGTGTCGTGCGAGGCTTGAAGGTTACGAGCAGCGTCGTTGTCAAACTCTTTTCCGTTGTCAGTTTGTAAAGCAAGGATAGGACGACCGAACTGTGTGGTGATGTAGGAATAAAATGCAGCGAGTGTGGCAAGAGCGTCGGACTTGCGACGAAGAGAAAATGTCCACACATAATGAGAGAAATCATCTAAGATCACCAAATAGTATAGGTAGCCCGTGTTGCTTGCAACCGGGGATGTCCAAACTGAAGGAAATATGCCCTAGAGGCAATAATAAAGTTATTATTTATTTCCTTATATCATGATAAATGGTATTTATTCATGCTAGAATTGTATTAACTGGAAACTTAGTACATGTGTGAATACATAGACAAAACAGAGTGTCCCTAGTATGCCTCTACTAGACTAGCTCATTGATCAAAGATGGTTATGTTTCCTAGCCATAGACATGAGTTGTCATTTGATCAATGGGGTCACATCATTAGGAGAATGATGTGATGGACAAGACCCATCCGTTAGCTTAGCAACTTGATCGTTTAGTTTTATTGCTATTGCTTTCTTCATGACTTATACATGTTCCTATGACTATGAGATTATGCAACTCCCGAATACCGGAGGAACACTTTGTGTGCTACCAAACGTCACAACGTAACTGGGTGATTATAAAGGTACTCTACAGGTGTCTCCAAAGGTACTTGTTGGGTTGGCGTATTTCGAGATTAGGATTTGTCACTCCGATTGTCGGAGAGGTATCTCTGGGCCCACTCGGTAATGCACATCACTATAAGCCTTGCAAGCATTGCAGCTAATGAGTTAGTTGCGGAATGATGTATTACGGAACGAGTAAAGAGACTTGCCGGTAACGAGATTGAACTAGGTATTGAGATACCGACGATCGAATCTCGGGCTAGTAACATACCGATGACAAAGGGAACAACGTATGTTGTTATGCGGTTTGACCGATAAAGATCTTCGTAGAATATGTGGGAGCCAATATGAGCATCCAGGTTCCGCTATTGGTTATTGACCGGAGACGTGTCTCGGTCATGTCTACATAGTTCTCGAACCCGTAGGGTCCGCACGCTTAAGGTTTCGATGACAGTTTTATTATGAGTTTATGAGTTTTGATGTACCGAAGGAGTTCAGAGTCCCGGATGAGATCGGGGACATGACGAGGAGTCTCGAAATGGTCGAGACGTAAAAATCGATATATTGGACGACTATATTCGGACATCGGAAAGGTTCCGAGTGATTCGGGTATTTTCGGAGTACCGGGGAGTTACGGGAATAGAGGAGAGAGGCCAAAAGGAAGGAGGCGCGCGCCCCCCTTCTGGTCCGAATTGGACAAGGGGTGCAGCCCCCTTTTCCTTCTCCCTCTCCCCCTCTTTCCTTCTCTCCTACTCCGGAAAGGAAAGGGGAATCCTACTAGGACTTGGGAGTCCTAGTAGGACTCCCCACACTTGGCGCGCCCCCTCTAGGGCCGGCCTCTCCCTCCCTCCTTTATATACGGGGGCAGGGGGCACCTCTAGACACAACAATTGATCTCTTGATCTCTTAGCCGTGTGCGGTGCCCCCCTCCACCATAGTTCTCCTCGATAAATATTGTAGCGGTGCTTAGGCGAAGCCCTGCGACGGTAGAACATCAAGATCGTCACCACGCCGTCGTGCTGACGGAACTCTCCCTCGACACTCGGCTGGATCAGAGTTCGAGGGACGTCATCGAGCTGAACGTGTGCTAGAACTCGGAGGTGCCGTAGTTTCGGTGCTTGATCGGTCGGGCCGTGAAGACGTACGACTACATCAACCGCATTGTTCTAACGCTTCCGCTTTCGGTCTACGAGGGTACGTAGACTCACTCTCCCCTCTCGTTGCTATGCATCTGGTAGATAGATCTTGCGTGATCGTAGGAAAATTTTAAAATACTACGTTCCCCATCAGTGGCATCATGAGCCAGGTCTATGCGTAGATGATATGCATGAGTAGAACACAATGAGTTGTGGGCGATACTAGTCATACTGCTTACCAGCATGTCATACTTTGCTTCGGCGGTATTGTGAGATGAAGCGGCCCGGACCGACATTACGCGTACGCTTACGCGAGACTGGTTTCACCGTTAAGAGCACTCGTTGCTTAAAGGTGACTGACGGGTGTCTGTCTCTCTCACTTTAGCTGAATCAAGTGTGGCTACGCCCGGTCCTTGTGAAGGTTAAAACAGCACATACTTGACGAAACATCGTTGTGGTTTTGTATGCGTAGGTAAGAACGGTTCTTGCTAAGCCCGTAGCAGCCATGTAAAACTTGCAACAACAAAGTAGAGGACGTCTAACTTGTTTTTGCAGGGCATGTTGTGATGTGATATGGTCAAGACATGATGAGTTATACGGTTTTGTATGAGATGATCATGTTTTGTAAAGTTATCGCCAACTGGCAGGAGCCATATGGTTGTCGCTTTATTGTATGAAATGCAATCGCCATTAATTGCTTTACTTTATCACTAAGCGGTGGCGATAGTCGTAGAAGCAATAGTTGGCGAGACGACAACGATGCTACGATGGAGATCAAGGTGTCGCGCCGGTGACGAAGGTGATCATGACGGTGCTTTGGAGATGGAGATCAAAAGCACAAGATGATGATGGCCATATAATGTCACATATTTTGATTGCATGTGATGTTTATCTTATTATGCTTCTTATTTTGCTTAGTTCGACGGTAGCATTATAAGATGATCCCTTACTAAATTTCAAGGTATAAGTGTTCTCCCTGAGTATGCACCGTTGCGAAAGTTCGTCGTGCCGAGACACCACGTGATGATCGGGTGTGATAAGCTCTACGTTCAAATACAACGGGTGTAAGCCAGTTTTGCACACGCAGAATACTCGGTTTAAACTTGAGGAGCCTAGCATATGCAGATATGGCCTCAGAACACTGGAGACCGAAAGGTCGAGCGTGAATCATATAGTAGATATGATCAACATAAGATGTTCACCATTGAAACTACTCCATCTCACGTGATGATCGGACATGGTTTAGTTGATTTGGATCACGTGATCATTTAGATGACTAGAGGGATGTCTATCTAAGTGGGAGTTCTTAAGTAATATGATTAAATTAAACTTTAATTTATCATGAACTTAGTCCTCGTAGTATTAGCATATCTATGTTGTAGATCAATAGCTCGCGATGTTGCTCCCCGTTTATTTTTTATATGTTCCTAGAGAAAACTAAGTTGAAAGATGTTAGTAGCAATGATGCGGAATTGTTCCGTGATCTGAGGATTATCCTCATTGATGCACAGAGAATTATGTCCTTGATGCACCGCTAGGTGATATACCTATTGCAGGAGCAGATGTAGACGTTATGAACGTTTTGACAAAAGCTCGGTATGATGACTACTTGATAGTTTAAGTGCACCATGCTTTATGGCTTAGAACCGGGACTTCAAAAACGTTTTGAACGCCACGGAGCATATAAGATGTTCCAAGAGTTGAAATTAGTATTTCATACTCATGCCCGTGTCGAGAGGTATAAGACTTCTGACAGTACTTTGCCTACAAGATGGAGGAGAATAGCTCAACCAGTGAGCATGTGCTCAGATTGTCTGGGTACTACAATTACTTGAATCAAGTGGGAGTTAATCTTCCAGATAAGATAGTAATTGACAAAGTTCTCTAGTCACTATCACCAAGTTAGTAGAACTTCGTGATGAACTATAATATGCAAGGGATGACGAAAGGAATTTTCGAGCTCTTCGCAATGCTGAAGTCGGCGAAGGTAGAAATCATGAAAAAGCATCAAGTGTTGATGGTTAACAAGACCACTTGTTTCAAGTAAAGGGCAAAGGGATAGAAGGGGAACTTCAATAAGAATGACAAGCAAGTTGTCACTCCCGTGAAGAAACCCAAAGCTAAAACTCAAGCCTGAAACTAAGTGCTTCTACTGCAAAGGAAATGGTCACTGGAAGTGGAACTGCCCTAGATACTTGGCGGATAAGAAGGATGGCAAAGTGAACAAAGGTATATTTTGATATACAGATTATTGATGTGTACTTTACTAGTGTTCATAGCTACCCCTGGGTATTTGATACCGGTTCAGTTGCTAAAATTAGTAACTCGAAACAAGAATTGCAGAATGAACAGAGACTAGTTAAAGGTGAAGTGACGATGTGTGTTGGAAGTGGTTCCAAGATTGATATGATCATCATCGCACACTCCCTATACTTTCGGGATTAGTGTAAAACCTAAATAAATGTTATTTGGCATTTGCGTTGAGCATGAATATGATTTGATCATATTTGTTGCAATACGGTTATTCATTTAAAGTCATAGAATAATTGTTATTCTGTTTACATGAATAAAACCTTCGATGGTCATACACCCAATGAAAATAGTTTGTTGGATCTCGATCGTGGTGATACACATATTCATAATATTGAAGCCAAAAGATGTAAGGTTAATAATGATAGTGCAACTTATTTGTGGCACTGCTATTTAGGTCATAATGGTGTAAAGCGCATGAAGAAACTCCATAGTGATGGACTTTTGGAATCACTTGATTATGAATCACTTGGTGCTTGCGAACCATGCCTCATGGGCAAGATGACTAAAACTCCGTTCTCCGGAACAATGGAGCGAGCAACAGATTTGTTGGAGATCATACATACAGATGTATGTGGACCAATGAGTGTTGAAGCTCGCGGCGGGTATCGTTATTTTCTTACCTTCACTGATGATTTGAGCAGATATGGGTATATCTACGTAATGAAGCACAAGTCTAAAACATTTGAAAAGTTCAAAGAATTTCAGAGTGAAGTGGAGAATCATCGTAACAAGAAAATAAGAGTTTCTACGATATGATCGTAGAGGTAAAATATTTGAGTTAGCGAGTTTGGCCTTCAGTAAAAACAATGTGAAATAGTTTCACTACTCACGCCAGCTGGAACACCATAGTGTAATGGTGTGTCCGAACGTCATAACCGTATTTTATTAGATATGGTGCGATCGACGATGTCTCTTACTGATCTACCACTATCGCTTTTGGGGTTATGCATTAGAGACAGATACATTCACGTTAAATAGGGCACCATATAAATCCGTGGAGATGACACCGTATGAACTGTGGTTTGACGAGAAACCTAAGCTGTCATTTCTTTAAGTTTGGGACTGCGATGCTTATGTGAAAAAGTTTCAACATGATAAGCTCGAACCCAAATCGGAGAAGTAAATCTTCATAGGATACCCAAAAGAAACTGTTGGGTACACCTTCTATCACAGATCCGAAGGCAAGGTCTTTGTTGCTAAGAGTGGATCCTTTCTAGAGAAGGAGTTTCTCTCGAAAGAAGTGAGTGGGAGGAAAGTAGAACTTGATGCGGTAATTGTACCTTCTCCCGAATTGGAAAGTGGAACATCACAGAAACTAGTTCCAGTGATTCCTACACCAATTAGTGAGGAAGCTAATGATGATGATCATGAAACTTCAGATCAAGTTTCTGCTGAACTTCGTAGATCAACCAGAGTTCGTTCAGCACCAGAGTGGTACGGCAACCCGGTTCTGGAAGTCATGTTACTGGACCATGATGAACCTACGAACTATGAGGAAGCGATGATGAGCCCAGATTCCGCGAAATGGCTTGAGGCCATGAAATCTGAGATGGGATCCATGTATGAGAACAAAGTATGGACTTTGGTTGACTTTGCCCGATGGTCGGCAACCCATTGAAAATAAATGGATCTTTAAGAGGAAGACTGACACCGATGGTAATGTTACTGTCTACAAAGCTCGACTTGTTGCGAAAGGTTTTCGACAAGTTCAAGGTGTTGACTACGATGAGATTTTCTCACCCGTAGCGATGCTTAAGTCTGTCCGAATCATGTTAGCAATTGCCACATTTTATGAAATCTGGCAAATGGATAACGAAACTACGTTCTTTAATGGATTTATTAAAGAAGAGTTGTATATGATGCAACCAGAATGTTTTGTCAATCCTAAAGGTGCTAGCAAATTGTGCAAGCTCCAGCGATCCATCTATGGACTGGTGCAAGCATCTCGGAGTTGGAATATACGCTTTGATAAGTTGATCAAAGCATATAGATTTATACAGACTTGCGGTGAAGCCTGTATTTACAAGAAGTGAGTGGGAGCACTACAACCTTTCTGATAAGTATATGTGAATGACATATTGTCGATCGGAAATGATGTAGAATTTTCTGGAAAGCATAAAGGAGTGTTTGAAAGGAGTTTTTCAAAGAAAGACCTTGGTGTTAATCACATGGTGATGTGATCTAGATTATTGACTCTAGTGCAAGTGGGAGACTGAAGGAAATATGCCCTAGAGGCAATAATAAAGTTATTATTTATTTCCTTATATCATGATAAATGTTTATTATTCATGCTAGAATTGTATTAACTGGAAACTTAGTACATGTGTGAATACATAGACAAAACAGAGTGTCCCTAGTATGCCTCTACTAGACTAGCTCATTGATCAAACATGGTTATGTTTCCTAGCCATAGACATGAGTTGTCATTTGATCAATGGGGTCACATCATTAGGAGAATGATGTGATGGACAAGACCCATCCGTTAGCTTAGCAACTTGATCGTTTAGTTTTATTGCTATTGCTTTCTTCATGACTTATACATGTTCCTATGACTATGAGATTATGCAACTCCCGAATACCGGAGGAACACTTTGTGTGCTACCAAACGTCACAGCGTAACTGGGTGATTATAAAGGTACTCTACAGGTGTCTCCAAAGGTACTTGTTGGGTTGGCGTATTTCGAGATTAGGATTTGTCACTCCGATTGTCGGAGAGGTATCTCTGGGCCCACTCGGTAATGCACATCACTATAAGCCTTGCAAGCATTGCAGCTAATGAGTTAGTTGCGGGATGATGTATTACGGAACGAGTAAAGAGACTTGCCGGTAACGAGATTGAACTAGGTATTGAGATACCGACGATCGAATCTCGGGCTAGTAACATACCGATGACAAAGGGAACAACGTATGTTGTTATGCGGTTTGACCGATAAAGATCTTCGTAGAATATGTGGGAGCCAATATGAGTATCCAGGTTCCGCTATTGGTTATTGACTGGAGACGTGTCTCGGTCATGTCTACATAGTTCTCGAACCCGTAGGGTCCGCACGCTTAAGGTTTCGATGACAGTTTTATTACGAGTTTATGAGTTTTGATGTACCGAAGGAGTTCGGAGTCCCGGATGAGATCGGGGACATGACGAGGAGTCTCGAAATGGTCGAGACGTAAAAATCGATATATTGGACGACTATATTCGGACATCGGAAAGGTTCCGAGTGATTCGGGTATTTTCGGAGTACCGGGGAGTTACGGGAATAGAGGAGAGAGGCCAAAAGGAAGGAGGCGCGTGGCCCCCTTCTGGTCCGAATTGGACAAGGGGTGCAGCCCCCTTTTCCTTCTCCCTCTCCCCCTCTTTCCTTCTCTCCTACTCCGGAAAGGAAAGGGGAATCCTACTAGGACTTGGGAGTCCTAGTAGGACTCCCCACACTTGGCGCGCCCCTTCTAGGGCCGGCCTCTCCCTCCCTCCTTTATATACGAGGGCAGGGAGGCACCTCTAGACACAACAATTGATCTCTTGATCTCTTAGCCATGTGCGGTGCCCCCCTCCACCATAGTTCTCCTCGATAAATATTGTAGCGGTGCTTAGGCGAAGCCCTGCGACGGTAGAACATCAAGATCGTCACCACGCCGTCGTGCTGACGGAACTCTCCCTCGACACTCGGCTGGATCAGAGTTCGAGGGACGTCATCGAGCTGAACGTGTGCTAGAACTCGGAGGTGCCGTAGTTTCGGTGCTTGATCGGTCGGGCCGTGAAGACGTACGACTACATCAACCGCATTGTTCTAACGCTTCCGCTTTCGGTCTACGAGGGTACGTAGACTCACTCTCCCCTCTCGTTGCTATGCATCTGGTAGATAGATCTTGCGTGATCGTAGGAAAATTTTAAAATACTACGTTCCCCAACACAAACATCACTATGCAATAACTGAAACGGAAAAGTGGAAATAGTGGTAGATGCGCTAAAGGGAAGACAAACGTGCTTGCCAAGACGACAAGCCTCACAAGTATGGTCGTCGATCTTATTGCATGAAAATGAAAACTTCTTAAGTATTTGACGCAAAGTGGTGGAGTTCGGGTGTCCCAAACGAGCATGCCAAAGGTCGACACCTGCGGCGAGGGCGACTAGGGTGGTGGAGGCGGTGGAGGAGGAGTTACCGGATAGAGCTCATCAGGACTATCACAACGGTGAAGGACCATCCGAGTACGGGCATCCTTCACAGAAAAACCGACATCATCAAATTCAACGGTAATGGGTTTCTCACGGGCAAGACGATGAACAGATACAAGGTTTGTAACTAAATCATGAGACACAACAATGCCAGACATAGTGATAGATGTAGATGTGGAAGGAAACGAAGCACGACCAACATGTGTGATAGGTAGATAGAAACCATTGCCAATCGTGATGCAAGTAGGAGTATGAACCGGAGTGGAGGAGGTGAGAGTACCGGGATGAGATGTCATGTGGGCGGTGGCGCCCGAGTCCATGTACCAAGCGCCGCCGGTGATGGGGCCGAGTGCAGGGCGGCCAAGGAAGTAGTGTCCCATGACGGTGAGACCGGCAACGAGGCGAAGCCGCCGTAGGGCTGAACCGGGGCAGGCGGAGCATGGCCGCCGGCCATCGGCATGGCGAGCAGAGCTGCAGGGCCGGCACTGGCCTGCTGCTGCGGTACGGCGGAGTAGGCCGGATGGCCCGCCGAAAAAACCTGCGACGTGGTAAAGGGATCCATCGCGTCCGCGTACATGTAGCCGAAGGGAAAGACATCGGGACCGGCGAACGGGTTGCTGCCGAAGAAGGCGGAGGAGCTCATGATGTGATGAACCAGGTGGAGGCGGCTAGGGTTTGGTACAGCCGTGAAAGAGCAGCGGCGGCATGTGTTGAGAATTGAATCAGTGCGACTAGACTAGCAATCCTAGCAACTAGCGCTAGAAGCAGCGGCAGTACCTAGCAATCCTAGCAACCAGCGCTAGAAGCAGCGACAGTACCTAGCACTAAGAGCATCTCCAGCCGTTGGCTCCTCACGAGAAGCTAAAAATCGCCCTCTGAGGCGCACCGGCGCTAAACCGCGCACTGGGGGCGCGATGCCCCCCAGTCGCGGTGCCCACGTTTTTTCGAGAAAGTCAAATATGGCGCAAACATGGCTCAAATTTAACACAAACGTGGGCTAGTTCGTTCAAATTTAAACATATTTTACAAAAAAAAACTAGCACGGGCTGCCCCCGCTGTCTCCATCGCCGCTCCTCACCGTCTACCTCGCCGCCCGCCGTCCGCCTTTGCAGTTCTACATGCCGAGGAGGCGGTAGAAACGTGTAGTCGCCGTCGTCGTCATCGTCCCCGCCTTCGCCGCCGCCGTCCCTGCTGCATCCCTCCCCCGGTTGGCGCGGCGGGTTGGACGGTCCGGTGGCGTCGTCGTCGTCGTCGCTATCGAGGACCACGACGACGTGCTCGTCCTCGCGCCACGTTTGCGGCCGAGGGGACGCGCGTCGCCCGACCTTCACTGCGCCGCCCGTGAGACATCAATGGAGGCTGACCGGCGCGGCAGCGCGCGCAGCTTTGGCATTGATTCAACGCGGGAAACGAGGCAATGAGAAAAGCGGCGAGAAGAGAGTTGAGTCGCTGACGCGGCTGGCCCGCGGCTCTTCGCGCCAAAAACGATTCGCCCGGCGCCCCTGAGCAACCCCCAACGCGCCGGGTTCGGGTTGGTTCCTCCGGCGCCAATTTCGACCCGAGCCGGCGAAAACTGGGCTCTTGGGGGCGCGACTGCGCCGATTTTTTGGCGCCGGCGGCCGAAAAATCTCCTGGGGGGCCTTCTTGGGGGCGCGACTGGAGATGCTCTAAGAAGCAGCGCCAAGAAGCAGCGGCGGTACCTAGCACTTAGAAGCAGCGCGAGACGGCGGGTGGGATCGACAAGCTGTGTCGTGCTTCATTGGAGCGGAGCGATGGGGATTGCTGCGGCGGCTGCAGAGAAAAGCAGTGGCGGCGGCCAGAAGGTGCGGCGGCGACGGCGGCGTGGAGTGGAAGATTAGGTTTAGGATCGGGAGACAGAAACTGATACCATGTTGAAAGGTTGTGTAATCACAATGCATTGATCAATGCACCAGGCACGAATATATGAGTACAGAAAGGGCCACAACCTCAACTATACAGAGGAACTAGAAGGTGCGCCCAAGACACAATATACACGTACACAATATATTCAACATCTATCATGAGGAGAGCTAGCATGGCTCTGTTGCCGCATGTAGAGAGATCATAAAACTTGACGTTTTTGGGAGCTTCAACTATCGTTAAAAAGGGAATCATATTGACCCTAGGCACTCGAAGCACTTGCATTTAGGGAAGATTTGGCTCTCTTGGAGGACCTGAATTTACAAAGGGTCCATGTCGCGTACGACCGCGTGGTGGTGGTGGATGACATCAAGAATCGAAGTGCAGCCGTATAAAAAGCTATTATACATGAAATAATTGAGTACTCTACTAGTTTTAACTTGTGTAATTTTGTTCATGAGTTTAAGAGTTTGAATTTCGAGACTCACAATCTAGTGAAGCATGTTTTACATTTAGAGGTAGGCTGCCATGTGTGATTAGTCTATCCGATGATCTTTTGTTCATCCCTGTAAATATTATGATGGTTCAGTAAAGCTTTGCGAGATTATCTATAAAAAGATTGACGCACAGAGCATCAAATATGCCTCCTTGAAAAAAAAAACCACCTGAAATTCCGTCATATATCTCATACCATTAAAAGAAATAATATTTGTAAGGCCTAATAAAGGAGTAGGGTATTTTGGAGACCGAGCTCCATGGAGCCCTTTATTTTGAATAGTTCAAAATTCATAGATTTTGGTTTCAAAAAATTCTGAAAAAAGTACACATGTATGCAAGGATGTAAAGTGTATGTGTGAAAAATTTTAGGATGAAATACCTTGAATTGCAAGCTGTACAAAAAACCAAAATCATGAACTTTATAGATGGACATTACATATGCTAAAAGGCCCTAGATTTGTCTTTTTTGTGTAGCACACATTTTAATGTATTTCGACCTGAAAATTTGCACACATATACATTATGTATCTAGGTATATGTGTATTTATTTTCAGAATTTTTTGAAACTAAAAAGTTTGAATTTTAAAGTTTTCAAATAAAGGCCTCCATGAAGCTCGGTCTCCGTTTGGCATTTTCGCTAATAAAGCATGATATATGTCACTTTTCGTACAACTCTCCTTAGCAAAGCCCCTCTGTTACAATCTATCAAACTGCATGTACTCTATAGCTTACAACTGAACCTGTCATGTTCCTAGAGCTATAGAAAATATTACAATTTACAAGTTAAGTTATACAAAAAAGAACGAAACAAATAACTGCAAAAGAGAAGAAGAATGGCCATTGTGTCAGAACAGAAAATTCAAAAGTCGATGATGTTGTCGCCTTCGGCCCTACACATGCATCCGGCGATCCAGGGCTGACGGTAGATGGTCTGGCCCCTGGGCCAGGCGCACACCGCTTGTACTCGACACCATGGTCCTCTCCCTCTTCTGGAACCCGGCCCACTCGATGCCACCCTCCTCGAACATGATCATGTTCGAGTCACAAAATGTGGCCAAAAAATCTTCTAGGGTGCCAACCTCCTCGTGAATCATGGAATCCACAAATTGAAGTCGTTAATCTTAGGGAGATGCATATGGTACATGAAGGTTGCTGATACCACAACTATATTGTTGGATCACTTTTTGTGTGGTCTCAGAGATGATCTTAGCCTAATGGCCATGTAGTTCTCTCGAGCTATAATATCCAACTCTGAAATTTCGGCAAATCCTAATTGACACTCATTCCGCCAATTTGCCGAACATGACATACTACATTATTCCAGTTTTTTGAACCTTCTAGAAGTTCTTTTCTCTTTTTTACCTTTTCTCCAAAATGGAAAAAAATCATGTTTTTTAAAATGATTAAAATTTCAAAAATATATTATAATTTTTCTAAAAGGTGTTCACATTATTAAAAATATTTCCACAATTTAGGAAAATCAATTTATAAAAATAATGTCCAAAATGTCATGTTATTTTAAAATATTCTCATATTTGACTAATGTTCAATTTTTAAAAATAATGAAAAATCATATGTTTGAAAATGTAATGAAAAAATGAATGAAAATCAGTAAAACAAAATATGCTGTTGTAAGAAAACCACTCCCTACAGGAGAAAAGTGCTAGCTACAGTACAGAGTAGCTGGCTCGTTCACTAATATGGACCGGTCCAGTTGGGGGCCGCTATGTGCATTTGTCGTCATTTTGACGCATAAGGCATCAAATAGGGCCTCCCCGAATAGAAACCCTGACATTTCGGGAATATCCATTTCTGAGCCCAGGCTCATCTGCATCTGCGTTGAAAAAAAATCAAAACAAATATTAGAAAATAAAAAAGCATATTTTTTCCCATGGTAGATAATTTGATGCGTGAGATCCGCTCCTATTTTCAGATCATTTGGATATCTGAACAGCTCTCGGCAAAAAAAGATAACTTTGAGGCAAGCAAAAAAGTTTACTGTTCATATATTGTTCTGACCCGATTTGTCTTTTTTGTAGGGAGCAACTCAGGTGTCCAAATGTTCTGAAAATTGGAGCGAATTTCACGCAAATGATGAAAAAAAATGGATTTTTTTACAAATTATTTTCTGACCGGGTGTGGATGAGTGGGCACCGAATCATTGCACTCGACATTTCGTCCCATATGTCAAACCATTCAAAAAGAAATGATATTCGTAAGATGTAATTAAGCATGACATATGCCACTTTTTGTACAGCTCTGCCTAGCAAAACCCCTCTGTTAGGGCATGTACAATGGTTGCTAAGATAGTCTTATCTTAAGTTTTGCATGTAAATTAGAGATGACAAAAAAACAAGTTTACAATGGGTCATCTCTTAGCCTTATCTTCAATAATTAGTTATTCCTAAAAACATGGTGAGACAAATTGTGCTAAGCTATCATATCTTGTCTTTGCTTAAATAAGCTAAGACAAGCCTTCTCTTATGATTTCTCTCTCCTCCACCTCATCATTTATCTTACGTGGCATCCTTAAGCTAGAACCATTGTACATGCCCTTACAATCTATCAAACTGTACGCACTCTATATCTCTCAACTGAACCTGCCATATTCCTACAGTTATAGAGAATTACAGGTTAATCTATGCACAAAAGAAGGAAACAAATAACCGCGAAAAAAGGCCATCGTGTCATCAGAAGTCGACGCTGCCGTCGCCGTCGGCCCTGCACATGCACCCGGGCGTCCTGGGCTGCCGGTAGACGGTCCGGCCCCTGGGCCGGGCCCGGACCCGCTTGTACTCGTCCACCATGGTCCTCACCCTCCTCTGGAACCCGGCCCACTCGATGCCGCCCTCCTCGGAGAGGATCTGCGCGTACCGCTTCCGGTTCGGGTGCAGCGTCGGCGCGCGGCCCCTGCCGTGGTACACGCGGTGCCCCGACACCAGCGACGACAGCTGGCTGCCGGAGTCCGTCACCGCGAACACGTCCGACGAGGCGCACGCGATGAAGTCCAGCGCCGCCAGCTGCGATGGCGGTCAGTCAGTCGACAGGGCTGAGAGTCCAGATTCAGAAACTGTCGCGAGGAGAAAATGATTTCGATCGCTCACCCGGGAGGAGAAGTTCTTGAGCGGAGCGAGCTCGTCGGAGGAGAGGATGTCTTCCTTCGTCACCAGGTTGGGGTACAGCCGCGTGAGAGGGCGCAGCCGTGTCGCGCCGCCGTATATCTGCGACCCGGCCACGTAGATGAACGTCCCGCGGTCGTAGCCGAGCGCGGCGAGGATCAGCCCGGCCTCCTCAGGCGTCAGCGGGCACCTCCCCTGGCTCCGCAGCTCCTCCGGCGACACCGTGCTGGGACACACAACACAACCACCGCACAAGATAATGTCAGGTGTGACCAGCCACTGAAGCTAATGGAGCCAAAAAAACAGTGAAGATCATGGCAGCACAGCCTGATCAGCCAGCGTAGCACGCGGCAATGGTGAGGTGCGTGCTTACGTGTTCCGGAGGCGCGCCGCGAGGGCCGGGAAGTGGGTCTCCCTGAAGGCCTGCAGCTCCCTCCTCTCCTCGTCGCCGCCGCCGAACTCGCAGAGGGAGTAGGCGACCATGTCCTCCTCGAACCTCATGTGCAGAGCGAGGTACTTGCTCGGCCCGCCGGCGTCGTCGGTGCGCTTATCCCCGAGCGGCCCGTCCAGCATGTTGGTCCCGAACAGCTGCTTGTCCATCTCCGTCTGCATCGCGCTCACCCCCCGCAGCCGCTGGACCAGCAGCGAGCCCAGCTTCTGGATCGCCGGGGCGAACTTGAGAGCGTGGAAGTTGCATCTGCACCGCAGCCTCTGCAAAGCCAAACAAACATCTGATGATGAATGAAACAACAGGGCGTGTTGATGAGGGTAGTGCATTGTGGATTGTTCATCAGTTCATCTGAATGAAAAATAATGTCAAGGGGGATGAAATGTTACCTGCAGATCCGCAGGCACCGAGTCGAAGCCGAGCCGGTTGCCGAACCCGAGGAAATGAACCACGCCGTTTTTCTGAAGAATGGGAAGTGCAGTTCTGATGAATTCAGACGGTTCAGCCTCTTTCGAGATGTCGTTATCGGTGATCTGTGATCAAGGGGGCGAGTGAGATGGATAAAGGGGACTGAAGAAACAAAACAGTCTGAACTTTCAGGGCATGGTTCAGGCACTAACTTGGCTACCGATTGCCTCGAGATCCAGCGACTGAAGATGGGGCGGTAAATCTTTCACGATGTGCACATCGCTCTTCATGTAGTTCACGAAGTAGTCTTCCTGGTAGATGTCACCGAACTGACTGGTAGAAAAGGAGAAATTCAGTTAACTCTACAATTTGATGAATGACTACTATGTTGGAGAAAAAAATGAGTTACTACTACTCCCTCTGTAAACTAATATAAGAGTGTTTAGATTACTAAAATAGTGATCCAAACGCTCTTATATTAGTTTACGGAGGAAGTAGTACGTATTTGTCGCACGGTTCAGTTAAAAGTTCTAACCTTTTGTCCTTCCACACGCTGCTGTGAAGAAACCGGGGCAGAACTAGCGTGGCATTAAGCAAAGCTGCAACCACAACAGCATTGCACACCTGGAAGAAGAATGAAGCTCGTTTAGGGGCTAAATACGTATCAAAACTGAACTGATCTTGTGAGGATGCAAGCACTATATCCTTACGGCGACACGCTGCTGGTTCAGGCCACCGTTTGCGCTGATCAGAATGAAGCCATTGTTGTCCTCGCTAGGCTCTGAGATCAACCAAATTCAGTGTCAGGAAGCAAATAACTCAAAAAGTACTGACAGTTGCTATCTGCACTTGGTTGAATAAAGCTTCACCTTCTTCCAAGGTGTATTTGGCGGCACAGGGTGTCCATTTGCGCGCCTGTTTGTAGGGTTCCTCCCATAATGCGAAATTTCCACTATCTGTCTCGTTCTGCACTGGCAGGAAGGGAAAAGTGAAGCATCAGTAAAAGTAACCGATATACCAAGTTCCCAACTACAATTGCAGAAAGTAACCGGTAGTAATGGCTATGATGTGAGAATTAAACCTTGGTGGTGGCTAAAGTTGCCATCTGTAAAAGTCTTTCATGCATTATCTGCTCCGACTGTTCCTTCTTGACGAAATTGTGCTTGAGCTCCTTCATTCCCGGAAATGGATTCATCAGGTCGAGAGATTTTACGACAGAAAAGGTGCAGGAATTTAAGTGTTGAACTATTCAGAGAGGAAGACTAAATTCAGACCCGATAGAAACGAAAACCCAGGGGATCAGAGATGACGAGATAGGTAGGTAATCGTGATCGAACATGCGATTTCCCTGAATTTGATCGGAGGCGGCGGTGACATACATACCTGGAGGCCCCTGAAGTTGACGGAGATGGCGCCGTTCCGGAACTGCACCTGGTGAAGCGCGGACATGACGAGGGAGGCGGCGAGCAGGAGGCAGCCCATGACCCCGACCACCACGGCGAACACCCTGAGGTGCCACGAGCTGACGTTAACGCCGGCCCTGGGCGCCTTCCCCTGCCGCAGCCTCCCGATGTTGGTCGCGCCGACCCTGCCCTCGCTGCCGCCCGTCTGGCCGACGACGGCGACGTAAGGGCCATCCATCTCCGCCGCCCGGTCGATCAAGAACGCACCGCCATTACGCTCCGGGCGCGTCTCCATTGGTAGCCTGTCGTAGACGGGGAGGTGCCTGGAAGTCCAGCAACACGGCAACTACGGCCCCATTTGTCTGTTGAACTATTCTTTTCTTTTGACCTGCGCTCCATGGACGGACGGACGGGGAACGTGGGCATCCAGCGATCCCCGTGCCGTACGAGCTCAGGGCAGTATAGAAGGGTAGGTCAAACGAGGCGCTGCTGCTGCGGCTTCCATTCGTTGTGTCGTGTCCCGATCGGTGCAACCACCGGGCAGGGCAGGTAAAGAATGATAGGGTGATGATCTCCGATCTCCGTGGCGGGGATAAAGAAATGGGGAGGCGGGATTAAAGAACTGGTGAGCGGACGTGGGAGGGGATCGACGTAACGTGAGGACGACCCGCCGGCATCTCGTCCTATATAGCGGCGTGGTGATCGCGGCCAGGTGGTGGCGTGGTGGGACGGGGATCGCGTATCGGGGCGGGGAGGTGTTCCGTAGAAGCCAAGAGAGGTTTCGGTTGGACGCTTGTTTGTTTGGTGATTCGATGATTGATTATAGATGATGACGACGGGGTCGGTAGCCGGCCGCCAGGTTGGTGCGCGGGTACGGATTTGGGTTTCTTGTGCGGCCTCGGTTCCTTTAATTTCGGTGGTACAGTATATATTTTCCTCTGTGGATATGCTCTGCTATCACCGAGGAGCGCACACATAGTTGCATGGCTTGGAGGGAGTTGGATGACGGCGGCTGCGCGTGCCGCTCTGCAGCCATGGCGGCCGCGTGGCAGACACGTGTGGACGTCTCGGCCGGCCGGCGGGGCTACCAATATTGGCCGCTCGAAAGGCGCGGGCACATCACGAAAAGTGTTGGTGACCGGGGCGGTGTAGCTCGGTAGTTGTGGGTTGCGACCTGCGAACCAACGGCGTCCGGAGATGTAGTAGATCACAGGACATGCTGCGAATGCACGGCACTTGGCGAAAGCACCCGCGCCGCACGAGCTTACATGGGCTGATGGCTCTTTTGAATGGCCGAAAGCAGGACGAGTTTCTGGTTGCTTGCATTTGAGCCAACCAGACCTGCGCGGAGAAAAACTAGGCTGTTTGTTCCGTGTGTACACTATTGGACCTGCATCGCACGAAGTTTAAAGCATCTTCAAGCCTATCCCGTGAGTTACGCTTGAATTGGCAGTTTTTTCAGAGACAGGCCGAAGCGATGCATAACGAGCATACATATAGATTCCCTTGCACGAGAGGAGCCTGGAGGGATGCGGGTTGTGTAAATGCTTCTTACTCTACCTCCAGTAAGCTCCTTCATAATTTTCTTTGTTACTTCCCCCCTTTGATCTACACAATGATACTTTGATTCGAGATAAGCTCTACACGAAAAAGATGCCCATCAATGTTACGGTTTCATTCAGGCGATCGATTCGTAGTTTCGTCGACCGTAAGTGCTCAAATTTGTGTTCACGTTCGGAGCTATTTTGGACGAGTTTTGTCAGATTCGTTGCCCATGATCGATTGTTTGAAATTTTCTTTGACCTGTAGCCTAATCTCGCAGTTCCTCGCGACATTCGTGTTGCAAGTTTTCTATTTCAACGATTGTTCATCTCGGCGTTCTCTTCTTGATCCGTCATGATGTGCACACTATATTTTCTTCTCCTCTGTCATCTGCCTCAGAGCCTTCCTATTCGTCCCTCTCGACGTTGGCGCCGTTCCTCTTGACCTTCTTGCCCGCGCCCTGCTACACTGAAGTTGTTTCCGACCTCGGTCATCTCGGCCTCCTCTCTCTCATCCTACTTCACTAGCGCTGCCATCCTGTGAGCACTGCATTTCTCCTCCTTTGTACATTGTCTTTGTGTTGACTTTCTCTGCGGTGACGAGGCGAGCAACTAGTTCGTCGCGCCGTCGACGGGATCACTCGTGCACAACTCCGTGCTCGTCGTGTCGGACGCGGAGCCACGACCACCATCCACCGCAGTCGCCATGGTCCGACACGCACTGCATTTCTGTGAGTGCTCAAGTGCCCCCTTTGTGGTTTTGGAGCCTTGAAGACAAATATGTTGAGGGACTAATGTGTTTGTGAGTGTACACATGAGTTATAGTCCCCGAAGATTTGGTTTAACACACGGAAGACGACCCCTAAAACTGAATTTCTTCAAGTGAAGATTTTGGTGATGAAATTGGTACAACCTTTGGAGGAATTGATGTAAAGACTTTGAAGCTTGAAGACTTTTGTTTTCGTAGTTTCTTTCTTCTTATTTGAGTCATAGGGAAAATTGTATTGTTAAAGGGGGTCTAGGTGAATCGTAGTTCATTTTTGCAAAGTGATGCTCAAACCTATACATACACAGCCGCTTCGAGTGCAGCCTTTGGAAATCTTCGAAATAGCTGATGCATTTGCTAGCGACAATGGCGAAGTTCATCTAGCCGTTGACGAATTTGGTCAGGCTGAGGAGTTAGGAGTTCGCTAGTGCGATTTGCCAAAAAGTGAGGAAATTGGGTGCCCCGATGAATTTGAGAGTTCAAATTCCGACCGTTGCTGCACCGTGGGCCAGCTGTCGAGTGGGTCATTATCCTGACAACGGTTGAATCATAGATGGGCATTTATGACTATTAATGTCGGGTTTTCCCTGGCTATAAATAGTCGCCCCCCACAACCACTTGTTGGTTGGTTGCTCCGAGAGAACTTGACACTTGTCATTTGAGAGCAACCCATCCTCTGACGACTTTGAGAGAATCCTAAGTGAGGAAAAACCCAGAGCCAAAGTGATTGAGCATACTGAAGAGATTGATCTGTGTGATCCGGCGCTTGTTACCTTTGAAGACTGTCATTTTTCCAGACGGTTAGGTGTCAAGTTCTAAGCAGACCAAGAGTCATTGTGGTGTGCCGATGAACAAGTCTGTGAAGGTTTCAAAATCTCCCTTGAAAACTTACCATGAGTGATTGGGTGAGGACTAAGTGAGCTTAGCTCAAGAGGAATACGGTGAGGACCGTGTGTCCTCTGAGTTCGTCTCAACCGCCTCAACCAGGCGTACAGTTGATACAGCAACTGGAACTGGTCTACCAAATCGTTGTGTCTTTACTGAGCCCAACTGGTTTCAAATTCCTCACACTCCCTTACATTATTTCATTGTTGAAGAATTTGTGATCTATCTTCTGATGAATCTGAACTAAAAACTTTCATCACGTTGTCTTCCATTTCTTTGGTTCATATTCTTCATGCTCCTATGTTTGAATGATTGCATGTTCGTCACCCTTATGTATCATGTATGCTTGTGCTCTGATTCTGTGATGATTTAGTTCCCCCGCGTTTCTATTTCCTCACTTTGATCTTCGTCAAATTCTTTAGAGTTTGATGATTTTTTAAAAATCTCCCATTCGCCCCCTTGGGAGTAAATCCACGCTTTCAATTGGTATCAGAGCAAGGTACTCCGCTGTTCTGTGTGATTTTGGATTAACAACACAACTCTAGACACAAATTAAAGTCATACAAGTTTTATATTACAAGCCAGGGCCTCGAGGGATCGAATACAAACGAGTCAGTGGAAGCAACAATATCTCAGTACAAACATAATTAAACTAGTCCGCCTTAAGAAGGCTAGCACAAACAACAACAACAATTGGATCGAAAAGGCAAGGCCTCCTGCTTGGGAGCCTCCTATCTACTCCTGGTCGTTGGTGGCCTCCATGTAGTAGGCACCGTCGGGGTAGTAATGGTCGTCGGCAGGATCAGCTAGCTCCAGGGCTCCATCATTTGATCGCAACATCCAGAAATAAGAAAGTAGGGGGGAGGAAGCAAAGCATGCATGAGTACTCATCTGAAGTACTCACAAGACTTGCATCAGATCTATGCTAAGTATGCATCTGTATCAATGGGGAAGAGCTATATTTGTGGTCTATACTACAGAAATGCCAGAATAGAGGGGGAAGGCCTAGCCTATCGAAGACTAACATCTTGCAACATCTTGCAGCATCAGAAGAGAGTAGAGTAGTATAACATAAGTAATAAGTATGTTGTAGTATCAACGCCATAGATCCTTCCTCGACTTCCTGCGAGAAAGCAATCCCGGAGCCATCATATCCATCTCATGTCTCCAATATCCATTTCTAGTTGTATAGATAAGGATACAACTCCGAGCGTCCGTTACCATGGACACGGCTATTCGAATAGATTAACTTCCCTGTAGGGGTGCACCAATTTACCCAACACGCTTGATTAGCTTTGGTCGGACACACTTTTTGGGGTCATGCCCGGCCTTAGCTGATCAACATGTCGTAGTCCTATCTAGGCTCAACAAAGAGGCCAGCACGCCATTCTACATCCTAAGCGCTCATGGGTCTTGGGTCTGATGCCAGAGCTCAAAGCTTAAATTGAGAGATAAAATTATTTTGGGTGGCATGCTTTTCTCGTCAATGAAAACGACTAAGAGTTCCCAATACTTTCCATGCTAGATACATCATAGGCGGTTCCCAAACATAAAATAAAGTAAAGTTTATTCCCTTTTGAGAGAAGTGCATATTTCAATCCCGAACTCTTGCCCTACTCTAATTTACAACCCCGAACTCCCATACCGTCTAAATTACAACCCCTAACTCTCAAAACCGGCCAGGATTCAACCCTCCCCTCTCCGTTGGCCAGCTTTGACCAGTCAACAGGTCCACTCAGCATGCCATGTGAGCAAAAAGTTCAAAATTTCCAGAAAAAATAAAAAATATGTAAAATAAAAAAGAAAAATAAAAAAATTGGGAAGATAAAAATATATGTATTATTCCAATTCCCTAAATATATAAAAAACTGTAAAATTAAAAAAATTCCAGAAAAAAGTTTCCAAAAAAGTTTAAGTTTCCGAATTTGAATTTTTTATATTTTCCCTTGATTGTTTACTTATCTTATTGACTTTTATTTATTTTTTCAGAAAATTTTGAATTTTTTGCTGACATGGCATGCTGACTGGACCCGTTGACTGGTCAGAACCTGTTAATGGGGAGGTGGGGGTTGAATCCTGACTGGTTTTGAGAGTTGGGGGTTGTAATTTAGACGGTATTGGAGTTAGGCGTTGTAAATTAGACTAGGGCAAGAGTTCAGGGTTGAAATATGCACTTCTCTCTTCCCTTTTCCACCATACTTTCACACTCCAAAGCTAGTTGTATCCACGGGTACCGTCCATACCAACACTTTCCAAGGAATTTATTATTTGATAACATAAAGTAAATTTCTTTTTCATTTCGGGACTGGGTGATAACCCACAAGTATAGGGGATCGCAATAGTTTTTGAGGGTAGAGTATTCAACCCAAATTTATAGATTCGACACAAGGGGAGCCAAAGAATATTTGCAAGTATTAGCAGTTGAGTTGTCAAGTCAACCGCACCTGGAGATTAAATATCTGCATCAAAGTGATCAATATCATAGTAGTATGATAGTTTTGATAGCAGCAGTAACGGTAACAGTAATAGAAGTGATTTTGTAGCAGTAGTGATAGTAGTAATAGCAATAGTAACTTAGTAAGAACAATATGTGGAAAACTCGTAGGCATTGGATCGGTGCACTCGTTGGATGATATTACAAAACAGTAAAACGGAACCACCTACAAGCCACCACAACGTTTTAACATCCTCAGCCGTCGGATGAACCATATTAACGGACAAATCGCTCCCTATTCACCGAGCGTTGATACGTCTCCAACGTATCTACTTTTCCAAACACTTTTGTCCTTGTTTTGGACTCTAACTTGCATGATTTGAATGGAACTAACCCGGACTGACGCTGTTTTCAGCAGAATTGCCATGGTGTTGTTTTTGTGCATAAATAAAAAGTTCTCGGAATGACCTGAAAATCCACGAAGAATTGTTTTGGAAAATATAAAAAATATCTGCGGAAAGATCCACGTCAGGGGGCCCACACCCTGTCCACGAGGGTGGGGGGCACGCCCCCTCCCCCTAGGCGCGCCCCTGCCTCGTGGGCTCCCTGATGCTCCCCCGACGTACCCTCCGACTCCATATATTCACTTTCGGGGAGAAAAAAACCAGGGAGGAAGAATTATCGCGTTTTACGATACGGAGCCGCCGCCAAGCCCTAATCTCTCTCGGGAGGGTTGATCTGGAGTCCGTTCGGGGCTCCAGAGAGTGGAGATTATCGCCATCGTCATCATCAACCTTCCTCCATCACCAATTCCTTGATGCTCACTGCCGTGCATGAGTAATACCATCGTAGGCTTGCTGGACGGTGATGGGTTGGATGAGATTTACCATGTAATCGAGTTAGTTTTGTTAGGGTTTGATCCCTAGTATCCACTATGTTATAAGAATGATGTTGATATGACTTTGCTAGGCTTAATGCTTGTCACTAGGGCCCGAGTGCCATGATTTCAGATCTGAACCTATTATGTTTTCATGAATATATGTGTGTTCTTGATCCTATCTTGCAAGTCTATAGTCACCTACTATGTCTTATGATCCGGCAACCCCGAAGTGACAATAATCGGGACCACTCCCGGTGATGACAGTAGTTTGAGGAGTTCATATATTCACTATGTGTTAATGCTTTGGTCCGATACTCTATTAAAAGGAGGCCTTAATATCCCTTAGTTTCCACTAGGACCCCGCTGCCACGGGAGGGTAGGACAAAATGTCATGCAAGTTCTTTTCCATAAGCACGTATGACTATATTCGGAATACATGCCTACATTACATTGATGAACTGGAGCTAGTTCTGTGTCACCCTAGGTTATGGCTTTTACATGATGAATTGCATCCGACTTCTCCATCACCGATCCAATGCCTACGAGCTTTTCACACATTGCTTGTTGCTTATTTACTTTTCCGCTGCTATTGTTACAAAAAAACTACAAAAACACTACCGTTACTTTTATTGCTGTTACCACTATTACCATATTACCTTGCTACTAAACTACCTTGCTGCAGATACTAAGTTTCCAGGTGTGGTTGAATTGACAACTCAGCTGCTAATACTTAAGAGTATTCTTTGGCTCCCCTTGTGTCGAATCAATAAATTTGGGTTGAATACTTTACCCTCGAAATCTGTTGCGATCCCCTACACTTGTGGGTTATCAAGCGTCGCTTGCAGTTTTCACCTCTCACAATCCGTTCGCTACACGCAGTCAGGGCCGCTGCTCCGGAAGGTGAGCTAGCGATCACCTCGTTCGCCGGCCCGATCAGCCGCAAAAAGGGTCCCTATAGGCCCAGCCACCTCGTTTGTGGTTTTCCTATTTATTTGGGCCTAGGCCGCCTAGATTCCTCCAAGTGTAAAAATACCATCAGCCTGTACAAGTACAAGTGATGACGAGACAGGAGATGAAGAAAGTTCTTTTTGGGTGCAGAAAAAAAGATAGAAAGAAAGTTAGGTTTTTTTAGACATGAAAGTTAGGTATTAATTCTTGCAGTTGTCTCTATTTTTCTTCTTCTGGATTGCTGTCTCTAAAACAGAATCTTTTGGCAAGAAATTATTCAAACAAGTTTGGTTATGCGTCATCTACCTATATTAACGTACACCAACTCATAAAACGAAACACGTATGCTAATAGTTGCTGATTCTGTATTTCCAAGTACATCTTCGTTTCTCAGCGTCCCCACTTTATCTTTTGTTTCAGTAATATTGGGGAAGTATCTTTCCTTCTTATCATGAATAAGGATGGAAAAAATAAACTAAGCATATATGTTATTGCTCTATTCACAGTTTCACACCACCTTGAGTTGTTAGTTTGAGTTAATCAGTTTAATTACATAAACTTGCGTGTATGTAAGAGCTTGTCATTACATGCATTTCATGGCTCCATTCAATACTATGTATATGCACTCTAAACGTATTGGTAGCACTATCTTAAAACTTTCAGATGCATGCTCCGCAATGTGTGTTTTCTACCCTATATTCATTCTCTTTGACTATCAACACTTAATGACTCTGTAATCCAACCTTCAAAATTGATGGGCGCGGCAACGCGTGCCTTAAAGTTCTAGTTCATCATATAATAGTCATAAACCAGGGCGATATAGAACTAGCTCCAGTTCATAAATATAATGTAGGCATGTATTCCGTAAATAGTCATACGTGCTTGTGGAAAAGAACTTGCATGCCATCTTTTGTCCTACCCTACCGCGGCAGCGGGGTCCATAGGAAAACTAAGGGATATTAAAGACTCCTTTTAATAAACCGATACAAAGCATTAACACATAGGAATACATGAACTCCTCAAACTACGGTAATCACCGGAAAGTATCCCGATTACTATTACCCTAGGGTTTACGGATCATAACACGTAGCAGGTGCATATGACTTGCAAAATGGATCTAGAACATAGATATAATGGTGAAAACATAAACGGTTCAGATCTGAAATCACGGCACTCGGGCCCTAGTGACAAGCATTAAGCATAGCAAAGTCATAGCAACATCAATTTTAGAACATAATGAATACTAGGGATCAAGCCCTAACAATTCTAACTAGATTACATGATGAATCTCATCGAACTCCTCACCGACTAGCGAGCCTACGAATGAATTACTCACTCCCGGCGGAAAAGTTAAGGATTAGTAGTTCTTTTTCGAAATCGATTTCGAAAAAGAATGGATTCGGTCTTATACATACGCGAGGAAGGTAATCAAAAAAGAGAGAAGACGAGTTCTTCTTCCTTTTATCACTTAGGAGCCGTGCGAGATGAAAGTCTCATGCACGGTTTTGCATGAGAGAAAGAAGCGAGGAATCCTCTTTTCGACTCTGACTCCCCCACTCCAGTCGTTGCTTTTCTTTCTGTTACTTCAAAAGTAGCTGCTTCAGCTTCAGCCACGCGAATTCTCGATATTCCTTTTTATTTCTCATCAAACGAATGGCATCTTCTTCTGGAAATCCTAGCTATTCTTAGCATGATTTTGGGGAATCTCCTTGCTATTACTCAAACAAGCATGAAACGTATGCTTGCATATTCGTCCATAGGGCAAATCAGATATGTAATTATTGGAATTGGTAATGAAGAAGGGTTGGTGATGACGAAGACCGAAGATTCCGCTCTTCGTAGCCCCAAACGGACTCCAGATCTGGCCTCATGACAAAGAACAGGAGGTGGCGGCGGCTCCGTATCGTAAAATACGATGAAAGTTCCTCTCCTATTTTTTCTCCGAAAATAGGAATTTATTGTGGCGGAGTGAGGGTCAGCGGGGCCACCAGGTGGGCACATCCCACCAGGGTGGTTCTTGGTTCTAGTATTTTTCATTTATTCTGAAATAATTCTCCAAGAAGTTTCATCCAATTCCGAGAACTTTTATTTCTGCACAAAAACAACACCATGGTAGTTCAGCTGAAAACAATGTCAGTCCGAGTTAGTTTCATTCAAATCATGCAAATTAGAGTCCAAAACAAGAGCAAAAGCGTTAGGAAAAGTAGATACGACAGAGACGTATCAACTCCCCCAAGCTTAAACCTTTGCTTTTCCTCAAGCAATTCAGCTTACAAACTGAAAGTGATGAAGGAAAACTATTATGAACTCTTTTGTTCTTGTTTACATAATTTTAAGTAGCACCCAGGTTATCAAGAAATATCATGACCAACCATGTCAACAATAACTATTAGAAATTATATTAACTCATATCAATAGCATAATCAACTAGCGAGAAATAATAAGATATCTCAAATACCAACACTTTGTCAAAACAATCATGATATAATATGACAACAGTGGTGTCTCGCTAGCCCTTTCTGAGACCGCAAAACATAAATGTAGAGCACCTCCAAAGTTCAAGCAGCGACTTGACATTGTAATTCATGGTAGAGGAGATCCGGTCATGCTTACACCCAACATTAACTATACTCAAAGCATAAGGATGACAATAGTGCTCTCAGGTATGGTGCTTATTTGAGAAGATGATGAACCAACATAAAAAGTAAATGGATAGTCCCTTCGCAGAGGGAAGCGGTGATTTGGAGAGGTGCCAGAGCTCAAAGCTTAAATCAGGGATAAATTTAATTTTGGGAGGTGCACCCTTCCTCTCAACGTTACGACCAAGAGTTATCAATATCTCCCATGCTAAACAAATTAGCGGCGGTTCCCAAGTGGTAAAAGTAAAGGTTTACTCCCCCTCCACAAACAAACACACTCCATGGATAGGCAAATCCTTGGGTACCGTACATACCAACAACAATCCTGGGGGAGTTTTGTTTAATTATTTGTAAATTTTGATTTCGGGACTGGGCATCCCTATTACCGCCCCTCTCATGCAAGGACACGTGAATAAACACTCATCATGAGAATAACCCACTTAGCATGGGAGACACTGACCGCCCCTTGTCGCTCCATGAGCAGTCCAGGCACACAAAACGGATATTCATTTGAAATTTTAGAGGTGGTACATGCAAATTTACTTGGAACGACAGGGTAATACCGCATATAGGTAGATATGGTGTACTCATCTAGAATAACTTTGGTTTAAGGTTTTTGATGCACAAGCAGTATTCCCTCTTAGTACAAGTGAAGGCTAGCAATTAGATTGAGAAGCGACTAGCTAGAGAGCTAAAACGGCATAATCATGCATTGAGAATAATTACCATTGAGAACTAGCATGAGTAGGATATAAACACCTTAAACATAAATATTGTGGAGCCTATGTTGGTTTTGATTCAACAACATGCTTGAACATGTGCCAAGTCAAGCCACTTGAAACATTCAGAGGATGATACCATGTCATCCTACTACAACACAATCATTTTAATGCATGTTGACATCTAAGATAAATCATTATCCACTCCTAGATACTTAAGCATGGCATGCGACATTATAATCTCTAATTGTCATTGCAAACATGTTTGATCATAATAGGCTGTATCATGGATACTAGGTTAAACATATTTACAAAAACAAAAACAGGTTGAGTTCATACCAGCTTCTCTATGCCACAGTCACTTCACTAAGTATCATCATTATTGCCTTTCTCTTGCACGACCGACTGATTATGAAAATAATAATAATGCAAAAGTGTCGTGGACTAAGCTGGAATCTACAAAAATTTATTCAAAAGAGAAGACAAAGTAATATGGGCTCTCTGTTAGATCACGATAATTCATATAAGAGCCACTCAACATTTTCATCGTGGTCTTCTCCTTGGCACGACTCAATAAAAAGAAAAGAATTTCAGAGAAACACACTGAAATGTTTTTGGAGTTTTTTGTTTTTCTTGAAAAGCAAATAAAAGAAGGAAAAAGAAAAAAAGAAAAATATTTACACGGGAGAGCTCTCAACATGCAAAAGAAGAATCAAGAACCTTCTTGGGTTTTCTTTTAATACTACAACTAATTGAACTAAAAAGAAAAATTGAAAAAATAAGATTTTTTTTGGATTTTCTCATAGTTTTTCAAAGACACAAGAAGAAAGCGAGAAAATAAATCTAGAATGGATAATACAATGAAAAAGTGTGGTTGATGACCCACAAGTATAGGGGATCGCAACCGTTTTCGAGGGTAGAGTATTGATACGTCCAAAACGTATCTATAATTTCTGCTTGCTCCATGCCTCTTTTGTGTGATATTGCTATGATATTTATGCATTTTCATACACTTTTGATCATATTTGGACTAACCTATTAACTCAGTGCACCAAAGTGCCAGTTCCTGTTTTCTGCTGTTTTTCTATTTCAGGTTTCCCCCATATTAAAAGTGCCCTAAAAATTCCTGGAAAAATACAGGAAAAATCAGCGTATCGGGAGCTTCCAGAAAAACCAAGGCAGGGCCAGAGGGGAGCCTGGGGTGGCCCAGGCGGCCACCCGGCGCGGCCCCACCCCTGGCCGCGCCAGGGGGGCGCCTGGGGCCCCACCTCCGCCTCTGGTGACCCCCTTTTGCATATATATTGCTCGCGTCCCGAAACCCTCGAGGACGGAACCCTTTTTCGCGATCTCGTCTCTGTTCCGCCGCCGCTGCGCTTCCAAGATCGGGAGCACCAGGAGAACTCTTCCCGGCACCCTGCCGGAGGGGAGAACCACCACCGGGAGCTTCTCCACCACCATGGACGCTTCCCAGATGAGTTGTGAGTAGTCCCCCTTGGACCATGGGTCCATGACCAGTAGCTATGTGATGTTCTCCTCCCCTCTTTGTTCTTCATCGATTAGACCTCGTGAGCTGCCCTACATGATCGAGGCACATATGTAATCTTTATGCTGTTGCTCTGCTGAGTTTGCTGGGATCCGATGGATTATGAGATTATGTTCAGATTGTGTGTGAGTAATATATTTGATTCACCTCTTTTATATTTATATTCTTGAGTAATTCTTGCATGTTCTCCGTTGCTATTTATTGCTTTGGCCGAGTAGTAGGTAGTAACTCCAAGAGGGAACGTTATGCTTGATTGTGAGTTCATGCCCCTCGATGACTAGTTTGAGTGACAGAAACATAAGTCTAGGGGATGTGCTGTTGCCACAAGGGGGAAAACAATGGTGCTTGTACTTGCGGGTGCAAGGATTGTTTACTTTACGCAAAGTTCTTTTAATGCCGTTGTCTGTTGCTTTGAGTTTACACTTTGGGTGGGACTCGCAACTTAATACCAGCGAGATGTTCTGGATAGATATCTCAAGGTGGATGATTAGTAGTAGATGCAGATGGATTTCGGTCTACTTGCCTTGGCGTACCGCCCATGCTTTTGAGCCTCTACCTTTCTTTACAGCATAGTTAGCATTGGTTTGCGCACATAATCCTGTCAATTGCCCAGCTGTAATTTGTTTACCTCGCTTAGCTGTTTTATCGTCTTTTGGGAGAGAGACATCACTAGTGAACATCATGGGACCCCGGTCCATATTACCATCACTGATCACACCCGCTATTTACTTCCTGTTCTTATTTCCTAGTTGCAGTCATACCTATCACTATTATCTCTTGCGTTTGATCCTTTGTAAACGACAAGGCCGGAGGGATTGACAACCTCTCTGTACTCATTGGGAGCAAAGTTATTTGTATCTGTGTGCAGGTCCTGTCAAGCAAAAGTTTCTGGCGCTATTGACACCTTCTTGTCGACCCTCGGAGTCTCACGAGATTCGATCCTTGGTATCTTTGCCAAGGGAAATTTGCCGCTACGCTACATCTCAAACCTTCCACTTGGGGTAACCAACGAGGGGCGAGAAGCCATCAAGCAAGTTTCTGGCGCCGTTGCCGGGGACTCCACTCTTCAAGATAGGGGAGTTGCACGCTATATTTTATCTTTGCTTTTTAGTCTTGTTAGTTTACCTTTCAGTTTTTGCTTTAGTTTCCTTTACCAAAAATCACAAAAATAGTTATCTTGCTTGCTGCTGCTATGGGTTCCACCAAAAACACTAAGTGGGAGGAGTACACCCCTTCTTCCATCACGCCAATCACCATTGTCGGGATCTACAAAAGTAATAAACCTTGTGATTATGTTAGTTTTAATGGAGAGTCATGCCCATGGCATGGTCTTCCGGGAAAAAGGTATGAGCCTCTGTTTAAAGTTGCTCCCACACTTCCCCAAACTTGGGAAGACGTTCAAACTCTTATAATAGAGAGCAATTCAAACAAAGAAGATGACACTACAATTCTGCTCAATAATGATAAAATTGATTTTGATAATTGTAGTCTCTCAGAAGTTGTCACCTTTTTGCAAAGAATGTCTAAAGACCCCCACACTAGCACGCTTAATCTTGCCTTCACGGAGCATATCACTAATGCTCTCATCATAGCTAGGGAGGAGAAGCTTAGGGTAGAAGCCTCCATACCTAGAAAGCTAGAAGATGGTTGGGATCCTATGATTAAAATTAAGTTGAATAACTTCTCTTGCTATGCTTTATGTGATGTTGGAGCTAGTACCTCCGTTGTGCCCAAAAGAATATATGATATGCTTAAATTGAAACCTTTTGATCCTTGTTCTTTTGGTGTTCGTCTTGTTGATTCTTCCATAAAGAAACCTTTGGGGAAGATCGACGATGTTCTCATCGTTGTCAATGACAATTATGTTCCCGTTGATTTTACTATTATGGATATTGAATGTGAACCTTCTTGTCCAATTATTTTGGGACGTCCTTTTCTTCGCACCGTTGGTGCTATCATTGACATGAAAGAGGGGAATATAAAATTCCAATTCCCTCTCAAGAAAGGAATGGAACACTTCCCTAGAAAGAAGATTAAGTTGCCTTTTGAGTCCGTTACACGGGCTAGCTATTCTTTTACTCTTGATAAAACTTGATCCTCTCTTTTTGCATCATGCCTAGCTTAAAGGCATAAAAGAAAGCGCTTTTGGGAGGCAGCCCACAACCAATAAAATTTTATTTTGCTTTTGTTGTGTCTTGATGTTTGTTACTACAGTAGCATCATCATTGTATCTTTTCTTTTCAGCTTTGTGCCAAGTTTAGCCTCCGATTGCAAGAAAGTTCAAAAGTTGTGACGTGCAGTCCAGAAAACAGATTCTGTCCTTGGACAGAAAAATTCGTATAAAATCACCAGATCATCTTTTTGACCTGAATTGTTTTGACAGCGTGCTCTATACAATTGGCTTTCGGGCGTCTGTTCTGAGTTTTTTGATTTGAGTTGCAGAAGTGCCCCGAAAAAATTATTTACTACCTGCTGGTCTGTTTTTCACAGATTCTGTCCTGTTTTGCCTTTTCTTCGTTTTGCAAACCTTGAGCTTGCTTTTTCTTTGCAAAAACCTTTTGGCAATCTCGAGAAACAGTAGCTCTTCAAGATTATCTTTATTTCCAGCAAGGAAAAGTTATTTTATTGTGGGTACTAACCTCGCTAATCAGATTATGATGAGTTATGTATGAAGGGAGTTTTCAAGTGTGCGAGGGAAGATGATATAAAGATTCAGGAGGGTCAAACGCTCAAGCTTGGGGATGCCCCCGTGCACCCCCAAGAAATATTCAAGAAGACTCAAGCGTCTAAGCTTGGGGATGCCCCCGTGCATCCCCTTCTCCATCAACAATTATCAGTTCGTCTTTCGTTCCACTATATTTTAATCACTTCATGCGTTATGTGCTATGCTTGGAGCGTCTTGCTTTTAGTTTCCTTTTTAGTTTTCGTTAGCTTTGCTTGCTGTTCATAACGAGTTAGAACCCAGCTTTCTTTGTGTGGGAGAGAAACACACTCCACTTCAACCTAGAACACAACATAGGATTTTCATGCTTATCTTTGCTGTGTGTGTTCTTTGTCTTTCCATAGCTACTGTCATGTTTAGCTCTTAGTTTTCATGCTTTTCTTTTTAAAGAGCTTTTGTTTAGTTGGTTGCTGAACTCTCTTGAGTTTTCATGTTTATCTTGTTAAGAGAGTTTGTCTGTTGCACTGAGTTGTGTGTCTTAACTTAAAGTAGGTAATTGAGGTTGCTATTTAATTTTAGTAGTAACTTGCAATAGTTTTGAGGTATTTCCATGAGTAATGTCTGAACTTTTAATGTCAAGAGCTTTAGCCTATTAGTGATAGATGTCGTATTTTGGGCAATCCGTGTTTATTTTCGAAAACCTACAAAATAGTTGAGAACTTTAGCTACTAAATGGATCACTAATCTTTGGAGGGATCGAATATTAGAGTACACTCACGTACCATGGGTCGAGGATGCGCAAGGGTAACCAAACCCCCATACACACCTGATAACCCTCAACCGTAAGGGATCGAGATAGTCTTCGCGGGTAAGAATAACCCAATTATTGATTCGACACACGGGGAGCCAAAGAGTATTTATAAGCTTTGATAGTTGAGTTGTCAATTCAACCGCACCTGAAATATACTTACTTGCAACAAAAGTTAAGTGGTAACGATGATATGATAGTGATGGTGGTGATAGTAAAAGTAAACAGCAAAAGTAAATAGCAAAAGTAGCAACTAGTAACCAGCAGGATTTAAAACACTGTAGGCTCGGGAGATGGATGGTTGGGCGCTGCATGGATGAGATATATCATGAATCGAACTTGGGGCAAGGCACACGGAAAAGTAATGATCATCTAGGTAAATATCAAACATTAGGCATGTATCCCATAGGTAGTTGTACGTGCTTGCAATAAGAACTTGCACAACATCTTTTGTCCTACCATCCCGCTACGAACGGGGCCAAAAGGAACTTATGGAGATTAAGGTGCTCCTGTCAAAGAGCACCGGAACAAAGCAATAAACTCAATGGATACATGTAATCCTCAAAATACGGACCATCCCCTTTGGTGTCCCAAGCTGTCACTTTTGGGATCGTCGGTTCCGGACCGTAATAGGTGCAAACAACTCATAGATAGGATCAAGAACACAAATATATTCATGCAAACACATATGGTTCAGATCTGAAATCATGGCACTCGGGCCCTAAGTGACAAGCATTAAGAATAACAAGTTGAAGCAAAGATGATAAACACCGTAGTAGATGATAGGCAACATGCCCCCAACAATTTGATAAACTATTACATGATCTAACTCATCCAATCCCTACCATCCCCTTTGCCTACAGCAGGGGATTACTCACACATGGAAGGAGAAGTCATGGAGGGAGGATGGAGTGGTAATGATGATGACGATGGCGACGATCTCCCCTCTCCGGAGGCCAAATCAGCCTCCAGATTAGCCCTCCCGAAGAAGAACAGAGGGTGGCGGCGGCTCCGTGACAAAAACTGGGAAAACAACTCCTGATCTGGGATTTTTTCGTCACGGGCTAAAATAGGGGTCAAAGTAGGGCACCAGGGGAGGTGGGGCCCGCCCAGGCGGCCTCCCGGCGCGGCCAGGGGGTGGGTCGCGCCACCAGGGCGCCTGGAGCCCCCCTGGCCCCCCTCTGGCCCCTCTTCTGGCACCAGGTTCCTTCGGGTGCGTGGATTTTCTATGATTTTTCGTGGAATTTTTTGAGATACCAAAAAATCCATTTTCCTGCACACAATAAAACCATACAGGCAGCTCTGCTGAAAACAGCGTCAGTCCGGGTTAGTTTAGTTCAAATCATGCAAGAATGAGGTCAAAACAATATCAAAAGTGTTTGGAAAAGTAGATACGTTTGAGACGTATCAACTCCCCCAAGCTTAGCATATTGCTTGTTCTCAAGCAATTCAGTTCAACGAACTGGACGCGACAAAGGAAACTTTGACAAACTCTTTTGTTTCATTAGATGTATATAAGCATGTACTACAAAAAGAGTCTAGCAAGTATTGAAACAATGCTATGAGGACAATGCACGGAGCAATCCTTCTTTCAAGTGACCAATCACAAATACCTAAAAGTAAATAATATACTACTGAAAATCAAGACAAGATTACATTGCACATTGCTTGAGCATATTAGGGTGGTATCTCGCTAGCCTCCATGAGTGAAGCAAAACATAAATGCAGAAACTCCTCCAGAGTTTTAAAGGAGACTAGAACTAAGACTTTCAGAATAAATAATATCACAAGCATGCAGAAGACAATGTAATACTTTGGGACAATGCACATTACACTCAGAATGACAATTATGCTCTCCTAGTTGGTGCTTTGAATAAAGAAGGTGGAGACTCTCGAACCGTGGAATTTGATGGCGAGGTTGAAAACCCGTGGTCGGAAACAAAAACTAAACATGTACCAGAGCTCTTGGTTTTTAAAAACAGAGGTAAAAATGTTTTTGAGAGGTGCATATTTCGTCAACGAATGCTAGTAGATAACCCAATTACTTCTTGAGCTGGACAAGTTTCGAGGAACGGCTCCCGCACGGGGACGATCACATCCCCTTAATCTCCTTTGTTTATCACTGCCAAAGTTTTCTGATTTCTCATGAACAAAGCGTGAAGGAGGGTTTGTTTGTTGTATTATCTTTTATGAGCCGGGCGCACTCTATGCCAGTTCCTTCTCGTATTAGGGGTTTGCAGATTAGAAATGCAATCCTAGGGTGAAACTTGTCCAACTTAAAAAGATCATGAATTAACTACTACTTCCTCATGAGCTAAAACAGAGGCACAAAAGGAGAAATGCTTTTGATTAATTTCGAGATGGTACACAAAAGTCTTCGTTAGGAATGGTAGGTAAATACCATGTATAGGAAGGTATGGTGGACTCATATGGCATAACTGGTTTCAAGGATTTTGGATGCACAAGCAGTCAGTCCGCTTAGTACAGGTGGAGGTTAGCAAAAGACTGGGAAGCGACCAACTAGAGAGCAATAACGGTCATAATCATGCAGAGCGACAAAGCAACATTGAATCGGGCATGGAAGTGATATAACTATTCTAAAACTCAAAGATCATCAAGGCAGAGCAGACTTTTTAGTCTTAAACATGTGTAAACATGTGCCAAGTCAATCCAAAAATTCTCCAAAGGGAAATACCACCTTAGTATACCAAACTATGAACAGTGCAATGCATGTAAATCATTTCAATAACACATTATATACTCTAGCTATTCGAGACTAGCCACAAGGAAAGCATGAACCACTGGAAGAGCATTGTAAACATAGCACTATGTCGCTACAAGCTGGTCTCTAGATCATAAGTACAGGCATATGTACAAAAGTAGAAACAAGAAGAGTTCATACCGGTCTTCCCTTGTTGCTTCCCTTCAGTCGATCTTCGTCATTACTGCCTCGTCACTTGCATGATCGAACGTAGGAAATATAATTAAATGCCATCACGGACTCGAGCTGAACTCTGAAAACAAAGCAAACCAAAGAGAGAAAGGAAATCTTTTTGGATTATTTCAAAGGTTGAACGAAAGCAAAAGAAAGAGAAAATCTTTTTGTCATTTTTGCAAAGAAAGAAATAAAGAAGAACGGGCAAAAACCTCGAAAAGATCAAAGCGAATAAAACGGATAATACAATGGAAAAATGAGAAGGGCACGTACTCCCCCAAGCTTAGGCTTTTGGCCTAAGTTGGTAGTAGCTACTGCCCCCAGGAGCCTCCTGCTCCGGGGGAATGGTGGTGAGTCCAAGGGTCGTAGAAGGATTCCGGCGCGTACACCGAACTCCTCGGATCCTCCCACGAAGAAGGGTCCGTACTCCAAGCGGAGGAAGACCCTTCACCAAACTGGGTGCCGGTCTTCCCCTGAAAAGGTGGTAACTCACCGTGCTCCTCCTCGTCGGGCACAACCCCCTCCATGGGGTTATGAAACTGATGCTGGGTCATGAACTCATCGAACTGGATAACATCAAAGGACCATCCGTTCCTGCGAGAAAAATCAAACAAAAGACGTGCAGGTAGACGGATCTCGCGTTCCACGGTAGTTCCGAAACGTAAGATATAAACAAGATTATCAAGCTCAGAAGTCATGGTAACAAACTTATGCCTTTTCATAGCAACAAGATCAAAACTTAAATAAGTAAAAGGCTTATCATCAGGGTGTGGGGTGCCTTTAAGATATTCTAAGATAAGTGTGGCATAAACGCCACCAAATAAGTCTCCCCTGTTACCATTCATAGCAAGGCGTCGAGCAATTAAGGCACCCAGATTATAATCAGACCTCCCTGAGAGGGCGGCTGCCAGGATAGCAATATCCGGCGCAGAAGTGTTTCTCGTGTTGTCACGAGCTAACACCCCTCTAGCAACATAATATGCAAAATACCTGAGGTGAGGGAATAAGATGCTGGAGATCTTTGACCGATGAATATCCCTCGTACCCATGCTGCAGAGAGAGTTGAAGACGGTTTTCAGCTCGGAGGGCTGAGAGGTCATCCTAGCCGTCCTCCCAACGTTTGGCACACCTATTATTTCACAAAACTTTCCCAAGGGCATGGTGATAAGATCATTGTAAATTTTAAACTCAATAGCACCAGAATCAGGATTATATCTAAAACTGTTAATGAAACCGGAGGTGAGTTTTTGATACTGAGTAACACGGCACGTGACGAGCCGTGTCAGACCTGCATTAGCACAAAGATTATAAAACTCATCCTTGATTCCCGCAGCTTCAAGGAATTCATCACATGGAAACATCATAGCACGTGCTGGACTTGTGTCTTCCAACAACTCTAGGGGCACATGTTCTTCATTGTAGCTCACCCTAGCAGTCGAGGGTGAAGCTGCGGCTCTAGTAACTCGATCGGAGTGCATGGGCCTCTTCTTCTCAAGCCACCCCTTTTCCCTTCCTAACAAACTCATTTCTAAATTTTTTGGCAAATTACAAAAACAAGGATTAAAACAAAGTGGGTCAAGGCAAACTACTCAACTCACTTACCTAAGGCATAAACTTGCATCAAAACTTAGAAAATAAATTTCTACACATGCATGCAAGCTCATCTATACAGCACCAAGAACTACTAAATACTCACAAATGAAGCCACCAATCAGAAATCTAATTGGAGGGGTGGAGGAGTTACATACCAGGGAGTATTTGTTCAAAATCTCTGCTCAAATGATAGGCTGTAGAGAGAGATCGAAGAATCGCCTCCAAGAGCAGCAAGAACGCAAGAACAAGTGCAGAACTCGTGTTTTTGGAGAGAAAGAGAGAGGGAGGAAGAAGACTTACCTGGAGGGGGGCCTTGTGGGCCCCAGGCGCCCTGTGGGCGTGGCCAGGGGGCAGGCCGCGCCAGCTGGCCGCCTGGGCCACTGGTGGGTCCCCCTGGCCGGCCCCAGGTACCTCTGGGTCACTCCCGGCATGGAAATTTTTATTTTTATTTTTCTGGAATTTTTCTGAAAACTTCACTGTTGAAATTTTTTCGAAGTTCAAAAAGCTGCAAGACTTTCTGAAAACTTAAAGCAGTGATTAGTATTGTGAAGCTTCAAAACATAAACACTTGGTACAACAAGGAGAACAAAGACTAAAACAAATGAAAACATAACAAGCTCAACTTTTTATCTATATAAAACATGTTCACTAGTAAGGTTGATCAAGTCTTACCAACAAACAGGCGATATATAGAGCAAAAAGTCTCACCTCTTACGAAGTAATCACTGAACCTTTACTTTGATGGACATTGTCCCCACCATAATAGTTTTGTATTTGTGGTGCACATGTAGTGGACAGTCCCATTCTCCAATCTTCACGGTCTCGATATTTTCTATAGAGTTGAGGCCATGCCTCCTGTCGGTCTTCTTTGGAAAATACACCGTGTGTTCTTTATCATTCACTTTGAAGGTAACCTTCCCTTTATTGCAATCAATAATAGCACCTGCGGTGTTAAGAAAAGGTCTACCAAGAATAATGGACATGCTCCCATCTTCGGGCATGTCAAGCACAACAAAATCAGTAAGGATCAAACAATTAGCAACTTCTACGGGAACATCCTCACAAATACCTATCGGAACGACGGTTGACTTGTCAGCCATCTGAAGAGAGATATCTGTAGGAATTAGTTTCTCTAAACAAAGCCTCTTGTAAAGAGAGAGAGGCATAACACTCACTCCTGCTCCAAGATCACATAAAGCAGTTTTGACATAATTATTCTTTATGGAGCAAGGAATGGTGGGTATACCTGGATCACCAAGCTTCTCAGGAATCTTGCCACTGAAAGAGTAGTTAGCAAGCATAGTAGATATTGCTTCATTACGAACTTTTCTTTTATTAGTGACAATATTTTTCATATATTTTGAATAGGGAGGTAACTTAATAGCATCAGTCAAAGGGATTTGAAGAAAAAGAGGTTTAATCCACTCACAAAACTTATTGTAATGCTCTTCTTCTTTAGATTTGAGAGACTTACCTGGAAAGGGCATGGGTTTCTGTATCCATGGTTCTCTTTCCTTCCCATGTCTTCTTGCGACGAAGTCTTCTCTAGTGTACCTCTTACGTTTGTCAGGTGCTTCTTCTTCTCGAACTTCAGGCGGATCATTCTTCTCATTATCCTTACCTTCAGGTTCGGCACCGTCTTCAGTCTCAGCATCGGAGATAGATACACTGTTGGGATCAACAGCTGGCTCTTCATCTGTAATAGGATCATTGGAATTGTCAGCCTCCTTATGTTTCTTCTTCTTCTTTTTTGGAGAGCCAACAATTTCTTCTTCCTGCATTTGAGAATCTTGCTCGATTCTCCTCGGATGCCCCTCTAGATAGAGAGGATCTTGAGTGCTAGTTCCTCCTCGGGTCTTAATCCCGAAGGCCTGCAAATCATCTTGTTTGGCATTGTTAGCAAGCAAATCTTTTTGCACATCAAAAATTTGTTCAAGCTGAGTTTGAACCATATGAAAATGCTTCACAAGACATTGAACATCATTAATTGTTCTTCCTAGAACATGAAGCAAACTTTTGATAGTAAGGGAATCATCATGCAATTGACTTTGTATCCTCTCATTAAAATGATTTTGTTTCATAATAAAATTATCAAACTCATCTAAACATTGATCAGGAGTCTTACCATGAGGGATGTCACTTGCGCTGAAATCTAAAAGAGAGTGTACCTCTACCATAGGAGGGTGAGTGGTAGGCTCACACAACTTCTCAATAGGGGGTAGATTCTTCACGTCCTCATTTTTTATACCCTTCTCCTTAATAGACTTCTTTGCTTCTCGCATATCTTCGGGGCTTAGAACAAACATGCCCCTCTTCTTTGGTGGTGGAGGTGGTTCAGGGACGGACCAATCTTCATGGTTTTTGGCAATCCTGCCCATCAAATCCTCTGCATCGTCCGGTGTTCTTTTCCTGAAAACACAACCAGCACAACTGTCCAAATAGGACCTGGATTCATCAGTTAGACCAGCATAAAATATATCGATTAATTCGTTCTTAGGGACTCCATGTCCTGGTCTAGCCCGAATCAGACCGCAGTACCTCCCCCAAGCTTTAGGGAGGTGCTCATCCTGCAACTGTTTAAAGTTATAAATTCTTTGTAAAGCAGCATGTTGCATATGAGCAGGAAAGTACTTATCAACAAAAGAGTGAGCTAAGTCTTGAGGACTCTTAATGGAACCACATGGGAGTGAATCATACCATGTTTTAGCACCTTCCTTCAAAGAGAAAGGAAGAAGCTTAGTCACATAAAAGTTTCGTATCTTCTCATCCGTGGTAAAAAAGCCACCCAACTCAGTGAGTTTGGTCAGGTGTGCAATAGCATCATCATTTTCTCTGCCATAAAAGGGGTCAGCTTCAACCATAGGTATAAGTGAAAGATCAACAGAGAAATCATAATCAGGATCATCAATGCATATAGGAGATGTAGCAAATACAGGATCAGGAACAGTCTTGTTCTTCAAAGAGTGTTTCTCAAGCAGCTTCTTAATAGCTTCAGGGTCAGAGCCGGCAAACTCTGTCAGTTCCCTGCATAAATCATCATCAAGCATAATGTAATCATCATCAAGGAGTCTCTCCTTGAGTTTACTCAAATCAGGATAATCGTAAGTTCCACTAATAGGGTAGCGAGTAACAGGAATTTCAATTCCAGACTTTTTTGCAGCAGCAGCGATCTGTTTCTAAGAGCATAACCAAGTGAACTAATATCATCAAGAGTAGTAGAAGCATCATCAAGAGTATCGGACATAGTAACAGATTCAGTAGGAGCATCATGTGGTGGCGGTGAGGCAAACTTACTCATAACAGAAGGTGAATCAAGTGTAGCACTAGTGTTCAGAACAGTACCTCTTCTTGTAGTGGATAGTAAGATCGGAACCTTAGGGTCTCCTTTCTTACCCATAGCGGATGAAGTGCAGCAGGTAGGATACTTCAAGTAGACTTGTAAATATTGCTATGCTCCCCGGAAACGGCGCCAGAAAACGGTACTTGATAACCCTCAACCGTAAGGGATCGAGATAGTCTTCGCGGGTAAGAATAACCCAATTTATTGATTCGACACACGGGGAGCCAAAGAGTATTTATAAGCTTTGACAGTTGAGTTGTCAATTCAACCGCACCTGAAATATACTTACTTGCAACAAAAGTTAAGTGGTAACGGTGATATGATAGTGATGGTGGTGATAGTAAAAGTAAACAGCAAAAGTAAATAGCAAAAGTAGCAACTAGTAACCAGCAGGATTTAAAACACTGTAGGCTCGGGAGATGGATGGTTGGGCACTGCATGGATGAGATATATCATGAATCTAACTTGGGGCAAGGCACACGGAAAAGTAATGATCATCTAGGCAAATATCAAACATTAGGCATGTATCCCATAGGTAGTTGTACGTGCTTGCAATAAGAACTTGCACAACATCTTTTGTCCTACCATCCCGCTACGAACGGGGCCAAAAGGAACTTATGGAGATTAAGGTGCTCCTGTCAAAGAGCACCGGAACAAAGCAATAAAGTCAATGGATACATGTAATCCTCAAACTACGGACCATCCCCTTTGGTGTCCCAAGCTGTCACTTTTGGGATCGCCGGTTCCGGACCGTAATAGGTGCAAACAACTCATAGATAGGATCAAGAACACAAATATATTCATGCAAACACATATGGTTCAGATCTGAAATCATGGCACTCGGGCCCTAAGTGACAAGCATTAAGAATAACAAGTTTAAGCAAAGATGATAAACACCGTAGTAGATGATAGGCAACATGCCCCCAACGATCTGATAAACTATTACATGATCTAACTCATCCAATCCCTACCATCCCCTTTGCCTACAGCAGGGGATTACTCACACATGGAAGGAGAAGTCATGGAGGGAGGATGGAGTGGTGATGATGATGACGATGGCGACGATCTCCCCTCTCCGGAGGCCAAATCAGCCTCCAGATTAGCCCTCCCAAAGAAGAACAGAGGGTGGCGGCGGCTCCGCGACGAAAACTGGGAAAACAACTCCTGATCTGGGATTTTTTCGTCACGGGCTAAAATACGGGTCAAAGTAGGGCACCAGGGGAGGTGGGGCCCGCCCAGGCGGCCTCCCGGCGCGGCCAGGGGGTGGGCCACGCCACCAGGGCGCCTGGAGCCCCCCTGGCCCCCCTCTAGCCCCTCTTCTGGCACCAGGTTCCTTCGGGTGCGTGGATTTTCTGTGATTTTTCGTGGAATTTTCCGAGATACCTAAAAATCCGTTTTCCTGCACACAATAAAACCATACAGGCAGCTCTGCTGAAAACAGCGTCAGTCCGGGTTAGTTTAGTTCAAATCATGCAAGAATGAGGTCAAAACAATATCAAAAGTGTTTGGAAAAGTAGATACGTTTGAGACGTATCAACACCTCCTCGGGGTACTTGTCTCTTTGTGAACCTCCTAATTAGATTGAGAGTTACCGATAATAAGTGCATGAGTTCTTCGGACTAATGTGAGTATTCGAAGGTTGACACTTCCACCTAACCATATTTTTCTAGCCTCTTCGGTTCCGTGCATTGCCCTTTCTCACCTCGAGAGTTGGCGCATACTTCGCCGGTGCATCCAAATCCTTGGCACGATACGCTCTGTCATCATAAGCCTCATTATATCCTTCCTCAAAACAGCCACCATACCTACCTATTAAGGCATTTCCATAGCCTTTTCGATATACATTGCCATGCAACATCCATCTTCTCATGACTTGATCTTCATGTCATACATGCTTTTTGCTTGATCGATGAGCCGCATGCTAGTTGGGCCTTGCCCTAATCATTGCTACATGACGCGCTAGTATCATTGCATATCCTGCTACACTGGCAGAGGCATACATTTGCATACATCATGATAGTTTCATTTTATTTATGTTGAGTACTTTTGTAAAGTGTGAAAGATCTTCTATACTTCTTGTAATACATAGAGTGTTGCCCCTAAAGTGAGGAAAAGATCCCAAAGAGGACAAATCAAAAGATCCCAAAGAGGACAAAATCAAAAGATCCCAAAGAGGACAAATGAGAGATAAAGAGAAAGAGCCATTGAGGCCACAAAAAAAAATAGAAAAAGAAATAAAAAGAGAGAAGGGGCACACTACTATTTCTTTTGAGAGATCCACACTCGTACTCCATCTTATACCTTGTACTCCATAGAGATTATCATTCATGCATATAGCTATGTGGAGACCTTTACACTATAGAACTTGGCTTGTATATTCCAATGATGAGCCTCCTCAAAAGAGCTCTAGGTCTTCTTGAGCAAGCAAGTTGGATGCACCCCCAATAGTTCCATTGGAGAGCTTACCTTAGCTCATATGTGCATCCGTTGCATGGCAATCCCTACTCCTCACATCATATCTATCATTTGGCTTTCTCTCGCCGATGATTGTCCTCATTGATGTGAGCCTTTCACACCTTTTTTGTCTTCCCCCTCTATCATTTTTCTCTCTTTGCCATCCTAAGTGTCGACTTTCTTGCTTACGCTCATCCATTGCATGAGTGCTCAAAATATCGAAAGGGAGTGGATCATTTTGACTTGTACCTGGCTGACGGTCTGGGGATGAGTCAAGATAAGATTCCAAAGAAGACCAAGTGTGAAACTTTAGTAGATTAAGTTCTCAACAATACAAAAACTATGTTTTACTCTCTCATATATCCCTATCCCCTTTCTTGCACGCAAACACCATTTGGAGACATTCGAGTCACAGACAGCGAGAGCTCTTGCACCTTTATGTTCTTATGTTACTTGTTACAATACTAATATAGACTATTGCTTGTTATGACTTGAATTGAATTACATGCCTTGATTGCTTTACTTAAAAGTTCTTATATGGTTGATAGCATGTCACCACAGAAATTATGCTTGTTATCATTTACCTACTCGAGGACGAGCAGGAATTAAGCTTGGGGATGTTGATACGTCCAAAACGTATCTATAATTTCTGCTTGCTCCATGCCTCTTTTGTGTGATATTGCTATGATATTTATGCACTTCCATACACTTTTGATCATATTTGGACTAACCTATTAACTCAGTGCACCACAGTGCCAGTTCCTGTTTTCTGCTGTTTTTCTATTTCAGGTTTCCCCCATATTAAAAGTGCCCTAAAAATTCCGGGAAAAATACAGGAAAAATCAGCGTATCGGGAGCTTCCAGAAAAACCAAGCCTGGGCCAGAGGGGAGCCTGGGGTGGCCCAGGCGGCCACCCGGCGCGGCCCCACCCCTGGCCGCGCCAGGGGGGCGCCTGGGGCCCCACCTCCGCCTCTGGTGACCCCCTTTTGCATATATATTGCTCGCGCCCCGAAACCCTCGAGGACGGAACCCTTTTTCGCGATCTCGTCTCTGTTCCGCCGCCGCCACGCTTCCAAGATCGGGAGCACCAGGAGAACTCTTCCCGGCACCCTGCCGGAGGGGAGAACCACCACCGGGAGCTTCTCCACCACCATGGACGCTTCCCGGATGAGTTGTGAGTAGTCCCCCTTGGAGCATGGGTCCATGACCAGTAGCTATGTGATGTTCTCCTCCCCTCTTTGTTCTTCATCGATTAGACCTCGTGAGCTGCCCTACATGATCGAGGCACATATGTAATCTTTATGCTGTTGCTCTGCTGAGTTTGCTGGGATCCGATGGATTATGAGATTATGTTCAGATTGTGTGTGAGTAATATATTTGATTCACCTCTTTTATATTTATGTTCTTGAGTAATTCTTGCATGTTCTCCGTTGCTATTTATTGCTTTGGCCGAGTAGTAGGTAGTAACTCCAAGAGGGAACGTTATGCTTGATTGTGGGTTCATGCCCCTCGATGACTAGTTTGAGTGACAGAAACATGAGTCTAGGGGATGTGCTGTTGCCACAAGGGGGAAAACAACGGTGCTTGTACTTGCGGGTTCAAGGATTGTTTACTTTACGCAAAGTTCTTTTAATGCAGTTGTTTGTTGCTTTGAGTTTACACTTTGGGTGGGACTCGCAACTTAATACCAGCGAGATGTTCTGGATAGATATCTCAAGGTGGATGATTAGTAGTAGATGCAGATGGATTTCGGTCTACTTGCCTTGGCGTACCGCCCATGCTTTTGAGCCTCTACCTTTCTTTACAACATAGTTAGCATTGGTTTGCGCACATAATCCTGTCAATTGCCCAGCTGTAATTTGTTTACCTCGCTTAGCTGTTTTATCGTCTTTTGGGAGAGAGACATCACTAGTGAACATCATGGGACCCCGGTCCATATTACCATCACTGATCACACCCGCTATTTAATTCCTGTTCTTATTTCCTAGTTGTAGTCATACCTATCACTATTATCTCTTGCGTTTGATCCTTTGTAAAGGACAAGGCCGGAGGGATTGACAACCTCTCTGTACTCGTTGGGAGCAAAGTTATTTGTATCTGTGTGCAAGTCCTGTCAAGCAAAAGTTTTCTGGCGCTATTGACACCTTCTTGTCGACCCTCGGAGTCTCACGGGATTCGATCCTTGGTATCTTTGCCAAGGGAAATTTGCCGCTACGCTCTCAAACCTTCCACTTGGGGTAACCAACGAGGGGCGAGAAGCCATCAAGTATTCAAACCAAATTTATTGATTCGACTCAAGGGGAGCCAAAGAATATTCATGAGTTTTAGCAGCTGAGTTGTTGATGTCTACACACGCTTCTACTCTTGTAGACTATGTTGGGCCTCCAAGCGCAGAGGTTTGTAGGACAGTAGCAATTTCCCTCAAGTGGATGACCTAAGGTTTATCGAACTCAGGGAAGTAGAGGTTGAAGATGCTCTCTCTCAAGCAACCCTGCAACTAAGATACAAGAAGTCTCTTGTGTCCCCAACACACCTAATACACTTGTTAGATGTATAGGTGCACTAGTTCGGCGAAGAGATGTTAAATGGCAAGTGATATGGATGGCAAAACAAGGTAATATAAATATGTAATAAAAAGTGCAGCAAGCAAACAAGTAGTAAACGTGAGCACAAACGGTATTGCAATGGTAGAAACGAGGCCTAGGGTTCATACTTTCACTAGTGGCAACTCCCAACAACATTAACATAATCGAATCACATGATATTTCCCATAAAACATGCAAAGGGGACACACTCGGAGGTTATTCCTTCGTGGTCAAGAGAGGACGAGAATTATGTAGGGCTACAAAAGCACACCTCAAAGTTCGTAGTTCTCAATCTAAGGATTTCCCAATGTCACCGCGGCCATCCCAAGAGAGTCCCACAATCACCACAACATATCTAAAGGATAGTCAAAGACAAGCACCAAGAGACTCGCAATCTTCAATCAACACACAAGAGAGGAAATCACTCATGAAAATATTGTTCTAATCCATGTCCAATAGACCGCTGTCACCTTGGTCTCGGGGATTATACTAGATAGAGACAAGTGAGTACATCAATCCAATACATAGAGGAAGGGGAAATATCATGGGATCACCCTAGATTAACATAGCCTATGATCACAACGAAGATCACATCATGGGAGAGAGAATTGACCACATAGCTACTGGTAAGAACCTCAGCCCCGAGGAGGAACTACTCCCGCCCCATGGAGGGAGGAAGCAACGTCGATGGAGATGAATCCGGGGGCACTTCCCCGTCCTGGCAGGGTGCCGGCGCAGGAATTCTGGTCCCCCGAAGCTTGATGGCGATGGCGGCGGAGATCGGAATCGCGTCTGGAGAAAAGGGGTCCGGAATCAAGGTTTCCTCGACGGACCTTAAATATATGCCAAAGGGGGTCACCAGAGGGGGTCAGGGGTGCCCAGGCGCCCCCCAGCGCGGCCCAGGGGGGGGGCATGGGCAGGCCGCCTGGAGCCCCTGTGGGTCCCCCCGGCTGTACTTTGGCCGCACGGTAGCTCCTGGAACGCTGATTTTTTATATATTTTTTTCTAGATTTTTCCTGGCAGTTCTCGTAACGTGAAAACCTGAAATACAAAAACAGCCGAAAACAGAAACTGGCACTGGGGTGCACTGAGTTAATAGGTTAGTCCAAATATGATCAAAAGTGTATGAAAGTGTATAAATATCATAGCAATATCACCCAAAAGAGGCATGGAGCAAGCAGAAATTATAGATACGTTTTGGACGTATCAGTTGTCAATTCAACCACACCTGAAAGACTTAATATCTGCACCCAAGTATTTAGTAGCAAAGTCATATGGAAGTAATGGTAACGGTGGTAAAAGTAACAATAGCAGTTTTGTAGTGATTGTAACAACAACAGTAACGAAAGTAACTTAGCAAAGATCAATATGAGACAAACTCATAGGCAATGGATCGGTGATGATAAGTGTCGGATGATATTCATCATGTAGCTGTCATAACCTAGGCTGACACAGAACTAGCTCCAATTCATCAATATAATGCAGGCATGTATTCCTCATATAGTCACACGTGCTTATGGAAAAGAACTTGCATGACATATTTTGTCCTACCCTCCCGTTGTAGCGGGGTCCTAATGGAAACTAATGGATTTTAAGGCCTACTTTTAATGGAGAACCGGAACAAAACATTAGCACTTAGTGATTACATGAACTCCTCAAACTACGACAATCACCGGAAAGAATCCCAATTATTGTCACCTTGGGCTCTGCGGATCGGATCAAGAACACATGTATATTCATGAAAACATAAAGGGTTCAGATCTGAATTCATGGCACTCGGGCCCTAGTGACAAGCATTAAGCATAGCAAAGTCATAGCAACATCAATCCCAGAACATAGTGGATACTAGGGATCAAACCCTAACAAAACTAACTCGATTACATGATAAATCTCATCCAATCAATCACCGTCTAGCATGCCTACGATGGAATTACTCAAGCACGGCGGTGAGCATCATGAAATTGGTGATGGAGGAAGGTTGTTGATGACGACGACGACGAGGGATTCCACTCTATGGAGCCCCGAACTCACTCCAGATCAGCCTTCCCGATGAAGAACAGGAGGTGGCGGCGGCTCCGTATCGTAAAACGTGGCAAATCCTTTTTCTCTATTGTTTTCTCCCCAAAACTGAATATATAGAGTTGGAGTTAGGGTCGGAGGAGCTCCAGGGGGCCCACAAGCCTGTAGGGCGCACCCTAGGGGGGACACGCCCCCAGGGCTTGTGGCCTCTGGGTGGCCCCCCTTTGGTAACTCTTTGCGCTAGTATTTTTTATATTTTCCAAAAATATTGTCCGTAGATTTTAAGGTCATTCCGAGAACTTTGATTTATGCACAAAAATAATACCATGGCAAATCTGCTGAAAACAACGTCAGTCCGGGTTTGTTCCATTCAAATCATGCAAATTAGAGTCCAAAACAAGGGCAAAAGAGTTTGGAAAAGTAGATACGACGGAGACGTATCAACTCCCCCAAGCTTAACCCATTGCTTGTCCTCAAGCAATTCGGTTGATAAACTGAAAGTGACAAAGAAAAACTTCTACAAACTCTATTTGATCTTGTTGTTGCAGATATGTCTAGCCAAGGTTCAGGTTTTTACCAAAGATTATAAACTAACCATGTTCACAATAACACGTGGTCTCACATTTACCCATATCAATGGCATAACCAACTAGCGAGCAATAATAAGATATCTCGGATGACAACTCTTTTCAAAACAATCATGATACAATATGATACAATCATGATAAATGTCGCCAAATTTTTGCCTCTGCCATTACTGACATGTGGGTCCCCATTGTCATCTACGCACACCACCTCCAATACTTGGCAACTCTTCCTCCCTCATTTTCTTTGTTTATAGCACTCAACTGTGCGGTATACTACTACTTCTACTGGAGTAGGACTAGTACGACGGAGGAGCGCGAAACACAGCAGCCCAGTGCGACATGGCGATCCCATGGCGCCACTCATCATTACTCCCTCTCTGTCAGTTTACAAGGCGTGCGTGTTCCCCTAAGTCATCAATTTGACCAACCTAATAGAAGTCATATATAAAAAAAAACATACCATTGTAAACTTTATATATTTTATTTTCAAACGGTATAATTTTTTGTGTTATATAGTTTATATTACTTCCTCTATTTCAGTTTACAAGTCCTGCGGGTATATCTAGGTTGCCAATTTTATCATTGTAATATAAACTATATAACACAAAAATTATACCGTTTGAAAATAGAACATCTAAAGTTTATAATGGTATGTTTTTTGTAAGGGTGTGTCTTGGTCTTAGTCGACTGAGACTTAACCAAGTCTCAGTAAGGAAAAACTAAAAATATTTTTTTGTGCGATTCTCATTGCATGATCAATGGAATATAACACCGACTGAGACATAACGAAGTCTAAGTCGAGTGAGACTTAGCAAAACTGTTTTTGTAATGTATGACTTCTATTAGGTTGGTCAAATTGACGATCTAGGGGTACGCGCACATCTTGTAAACTCACACAGAGGGAGTACGGTGATACGTCCATTTTGCATCATGTTTCCTTACTGCTATTCATGTTGTTTTTATGCATAATAATGCTTTTTGGAGTAATTCTAATGCCTTTTCTCTCATAATTTGCAGGGTATGAACCAAGAGGGAGAATTCCGGCAGTTGGAAATCTGGACCTGAATAAGCCACGCCAGGCCACCTATTCTGCACAACTCCAAACAAGCTGAAAATTTACGGAGAATTTTTATGGAATATTTGAGGAATATCGGAGCAAATAAGTACCAGAGGGAGCCACCAGGTGGGCACAACCTGGGCGCGCCAGGGAGCCCAAGCGTGCCATAGTGGGTTGTGCTCACCCAGGCCCACCTCTGGTGCCCCTCTTCTGGTATATAAGTCATTTTGACCTAGAAAAAATAAGGGGAGGATTTTGTTGGAAATATGCCCTAGAGGCAATAATAAATTGGTTATTATTATATTTCCTTGTTCACGATAATCGTTTATTATCCATGCTAGAATTGTATTGATAGGAAACTCAGATACATGTGTGGATACATAGACAAACACCATGTCCCTAGTAAGCCTCTAGATGACTAGCTCGTTGATCAATAGATGGTTACGGTTTCCTGACCATGGACATTGGATGTCATTGATAACGGGATCACATCATTAGGAGAATGATGTGATGGACAAGACCCAATCCTAAGCCTAGCACAGATCGTGTAGTTCGTATGCTAAAGCTTTTCTATATGTCAAGTATCTTTTCCTTAGACCATGAGATTGTGCAACTCCCGGATACCGTAGGAATGCTTTGGGTGTACCAAACGTCACAACGTAACTGGGTGGCTATAAAGGTGCACTACAGGTATCTCCGAAAGTGTCTGTTGGGTTGGCACGAATCGAGACTGGGATTTGTCACTCCGTATGACGGAGAGGTATCTCTGGGCCCACTCGGTAGGACATCATCATAATGTGCACAATATGTGATCAAGGAGTTGATCACGGGATGATGTGTTACGGAATGAGTAAAGAGGCTTGCCGGTAACGAGATTGAGCAAGGTATCGGTATACCGACGATCGAATCTCGGGCAAGTGCTATACCGATAGACAAAGGGAATCGTATACGGGATTGATTGAATCCTTGACATCGTGGTTCATCCGATGAGATCATCGTGGAACATGTGGGAGCCAACATGGGTATCCAGATCCCGCTGTTGGTTATTGGCCGGAGAGTTGTCTCGGTCATGACTACATGGTTCCCGAGCCCGTAGGGTCTACACACTTAAGGTTCGATGACGCTAGGGTTATAGGGAAACTATGTACGCGGTTACCGAATGTTGTTTGGAGTCCCGGATGAGATCCCGGACGTCACGAGGAGTTTCGGAATGGTCCGGAGGTAAAGATTCATATATGGGAAGTCCTGTTTTGGTCACCGGAAAAGTTTCGGGCGATATCGGTAATGTACCGGGACCACCGGGAGGGTCCCGGGGGTCCACCAGGAGGGGCCACCAGCCCCAGAAGGCTGCGTGGGCTAAGTGTGGGAGGGGACCAGCCCCAAGGGGGCTGGTGCGCCCCCCCACCAAGTCCCTAGGCGCATGGAGAGTGGAGGGGGGCAAACCCTAGGTCCAGATGGGCCTTAAGGCCCACCCTAGGGCGCCCCCCCTCTCTCCCCCCCTTGGCCGCACCCTAGATGGGTTTTTGGGGGCTGCCGCACCCCTAGGGGTGGGAAACCCTAAAGGGGGCGCAGCCCCCCCTTCCCCCTATATATATGTGAGGTTTTGGGGCTGCTAGACACACGAGAACGTCTCCCTCTTGGCGCAGCCCTACCCCTCTCCCTCCTCGTCTCTCGCAGCGCTTGGCGAAGCCCTGCTGGAGTCCCGCGCTCCTCCACCACCACCACGCCGTCGTGCTGCTGTTGGATGGAGTCTTCCCCAACCTCTCCCTCTCTCCTTGCTGGATCAAGGCGTGGGAGACGTCACCGGGCTGCACGTGTGTTGAACGCGGAGGCGCCGTTGTTCGGCGCTTAGATCGGAATCAACCGCGATCTGAATCGCAGCGAGTACGACTCCTTCATCCGCGTTCTTGCAACGCTTCCGCATCGCGATCTACAAGGGTATGTGGATCCGACTCTTCCCTCGTAGATGCATCTCCTAGATTGATCTTGGTGAGCGTAGGAAAATTTTTGTTTCCCATGCAACGTTCCCCAACAGTGGCATCATGAGCTAGGATCTTGCGTAGATGTTTTCACGAGTAGAACACAAAGGGGTTTGTGGGCGTTGATGTTTAGATTGCTTCCCTCTTTGGTCTTTCTTGATTCAGCGGCATTATGGGATGAAGCGGCCCGAACCAACTTTACATGTCCACGTACATGAGACCGGTTCCATCGACAGACATGCGACTTTTGTTGCATAAGATGGCTGGCGGGTGTCTGTCTCTCCTATCTTAGTTGAATCGGATTCGACGAAGGCGGTCCTTGTAGAAGGTTAAATAGCAACTTAAATATCACCGTTGTGGCTTTGCGTAGGTAAGAAGCGTTCTTGCTAGATACCCATTGCAGCCACGTAAAACATGCAACAACAAATTAGAGGACGTCTAACTTGTTTTTGTAGGGTATGTATGTGATATGATATGGCCAAAGACATGATGAGATATATTTGATGTATGAGATGATCATGTTGTAATAGTTAATATCGACTTGCATGTCGATGTATGCGGCAACCGGCAGGAGCCATAGGGTTGTCTTTAATTTTTGTATGACCTGCGTGTCAATCATTAAGCGCTATGTAATGCTTTACTTTATCGCTAAACGGTAGCAATAGTAGTAAGAGCATGGTGGGCGTGCGACAACCCCGATGGCGACACGATGATGGAGATCATGATGATGGGGATCATGGTGTTACGCCGGTGACGATGGAGATCATGCCGGTGCTTTGGAGATGGAGATCAAAAGCACGAGTTGATGGCCATATCATGTCACTTATGATTTGCATGTGATGTCAATCCTTTTATGCATCTTATTTTGCTTAGGACGACGGTAGCATTATAAGATGATCCCTCACTAAAATTTCAAGATAAAATTGTGTTCCCCCCGAGTGTGCGCCGTTGCGAAGGTTCGTCGTTTCGAAGCACCACGTGATGATCGGGTGTGATAGACTCTACGTTCGCATACAACGGGTGCAAGCCAGTTTTGCACATGCAGAACACTCGGGTTAGACTTGACGGGCCTAGCATGTACAGACATGGCCTCGGAACACGGAAGACCGAAAGGTCGAGCATGAGTCATATAGTAGATATGATCAACATGAAGATGTTCACCATTGACACCACCTCATCTCACGTGATGATCGGACTTGGGTTGGTGGATTTGGATCATGTCACGCTCGGATGACCAGAGGGATGTCAATTTGAGTGGGAGTTATAAGTAATTTGATTAGTTAAAACTCACTTATCATGAACAATAGTCTAAGTTGTCTTCGCAAATTATGTTGTAGACCAATAACTGCGTTGTAGCTCCCTGTTTAATACGATCCTAGAGAAAGACTAAGTTGAAAGATATTGTAAGCAATGATGCGGACCGGGTCCGTAGTCCGAGGAGTGTCCTCACTGCTGCACAGAAAGCTTACGTCTTTGATGCACCGCTCGATGTGCAAACCCCTACAACATTGTCTGTGGATGTTGTGAACACCTGAGAAACACGTCCTGATGACTACTTGATAGTTTAGTGCACCATACTTTACGGCTTAGAATCGGGATTCCAATGACGTTTTGAACGCCATAGAACATATGAGATGTTCTAAGAGCTGAAATTGGGATTTCAGGCTCATGCCCGTGTTGAGAGGTATGAGACCTCTGACAAGTTCTTTTGCCAAAAAGATGGAGGAGAATAGCTCAACTAGTGAGCGTGTGCTCAGAATGTCTGGGTGCTAAAATCACTTGAACCAAGTGGGAGTTAAATCTTCCAGGTGAGATAATGGTTGACGGAATTCTCTAGACACTATCACCAAGCTGCTAGAACTTCATGATGAACTATGACATGCAAAGGATGGTGATGATCCCGGTGCTGTTAGCGGTTCTTAGTACCGCAAAAGTAGAAATCAAGAAGGAGCATCAAGTGTTGATGGTTTAACAAGACCACTGGTTTCAAAAGGGGTAAGGGCTAGAAGGGAAACTTCATGAATGGCAAACCTGTTGTCGCTCTGATGAAGGAACCCATGGTTAAACCCAAACCTCAAGACTAAGTGCTTCTATTGTAAGGGGAACGGTCACATGGTAGCGGAACCACCCCAAATACATGGTAGATATGATAGCTGGCAACTTCAACAAAGTATATTTGATATACGTGTTATTAATGTGTACCTTAGTAGTACTCCTTGTAGCACCTGGGTATTGGATACCGGTTCAGTTGCTATTATTAGTGACTTGAAGCAAAAGCTACGGACTGAACGGAGACTAGCTAAGGGCGAGGTGACGATGTGTGTTGGAAGTGTTTCCAAGGTTGATAAGATCACCATCGCACACTCCCTCTATTTTCGAGATTAGTGTTGAACCTAGATAAATGTTATCGGGTGTCTACGTTAAGCATGAATATGATTAGATCATGTTCATTACAATACGATTATTCATTTAAGTCAGAGAATAATGGTTATTCTGTTTACATGAATAATACCTTTATGGTCATGCACCCAATGGTTTGTTGAATCTCGATCATAGTAATACACATGATGATGATATTAATGCCAAAAGATGTAGAGTTAATAATGATAGTACCACTTTCTTGTGGCACTGCCGCTTAGGTCATTTTGGCATAAAATGCATGAAGAAACTCCATGCCGATGGATGTTTTGAGTCACTTGATTTTGAATCGCTTGACACATGCGAGCCATGCCTCATGGGCAGGATGACTGAGATCCCGTTTTTAGGTACAATGAAACGGGCAAGTGACTTGTTGGAAATCATACATGCTGATGTATGTGATCCAATGAGAGTTAAGGCGTGTGGTGGATATCGTTATTTTCTCATCTTCACTGACGATTTGAGTAGATATGGTATATTTACTTAATGAAGCAAAAGTCTGAAACGTTTGAAAGGTTCAAAAATTTCAGAGTGAAGATTTAGAATCATCATAACAAGAAGATCATGTTCCTACGATCTGATCAAGGGGATATTATCTGAATTATGAGTTTGGCAATCACTTAAGACATTGTGGAATTGTTTCGCAGTTGAAGCCCCCTGGAACACCACAGCGTAATGGTGTGTCCGGACATCGTAATCGAACCTTATGAGATATGGTGCGATCTATGGTGTATCTTACCGATCTACCGCTGTTATTTTGAGGTTATGCATTAGAGACAGCTGCATTCACTTTAGATAGGGCACCATCTAAGTCCGTTGAGACAACGCCGTATGAACTAAGGTTTGGCAAGAAACCAAAGTTGTCGTTTTCTTAATGTTTGGGGCTGCGATGCTTATGGCTTCAGCCAGGAAAAACTCGAACCCAAAGCGGACAAATACATCTTCATAGAATACCCAAAGGTAACATTTGAGTATACCTTCTATCTCAGATCCAAGGACAAAAATGTTTGTCACTCAGAACGGGTCCTTTCTCGAGAAAGAGTTTCTCTCGAAAGAATTGAGTGGGAGGAAGATAGAACTTGATAAGGTTTTCGAACCCTCACTTCAACCGGAGAGTAGTGCAACACAGAAAGATGTTTCTGTGGAACCTACGACAGTTGAAGAGGATACTAATGATAGTGATCATGAAGCTCCAGATCAAGTTGCTATCGAACCTCGTGGGTCGACAAGGATATGTACTACTCCTGAGTGGTACGGTGATCCTGTCTTAGAGGTCATGTTGTTGGACAACGATGAACCTACGAACTATGGAGAAGCGATGGTGGGCCCATATTCCGACAAATGGTTAGAAGCCGATAAATCCGAGATAGGATCCATGTATCAAAAACAAAGTATGGACTTTGGTGGACTTGCCCTATGATCGGCAAGCCATTGAGACAAATGGATCTTTAAGACTAAGACGGACGTAGACGGTAATGTCACCGTCTATGAAGCTCGACTTGTGGCAAAGAGTTTTTCACAAGTTCAAGGAGTTGACTACGATGAGATTTTCTCACCCGTAGCGATGCTTAAGTCCGTCGGAATCATGTTAGCATTAGCTGCATTTATGAAATCTGGCAGATGGATGACAAAACAAGTTTCCTTACCAGTTTTCGTAAGGAAAGGTTGTATATGATACAATCAGAAAGGTTTTGTCGATCCTAAGGATGCTAAAAGATATGCTAGCTCCAGCGATCCTTCTATGGACTAGAGCAAGCATCTCGAGTCGGAATATATGCTTTGATGGAGTGATCAAAGTTTTTGGGTATACAAAGTTTGTTAGAAACTTGTATTTACAATAAAGTGAGTGGGAGCACTACAACATTTCTGATAAGTATATGTGAATGACATATGGTTGATCTGAAATGATGTAGAATTTCTGGAAAGAGTAAAGGGTTGTTTGAAAGGTATTTTTCAAAGGAAGACCTGGATAAAGTTGCTTACATAATTGGGCATCAAGATCTATAGAGATAGATCAAGACGCCTGATGATACTTTCAAAAGAAACACACACCTTTGACATGATTTTGAAGGAGTTCAAAATAGGTCAGTCAAAGAAGGAGTTCTTGCCTGATTTGTAAAGTGTGAAGTTGAGTAAGACTCAAAGCTTGACCACGGCAGAAGAAAGAGGAAGGACGAAGGTCGTCCCCTATGGTTTTGTCATAGGCTCTATACGATATGCCATGCTAAGTACCGCACCTGATGTGTGCCTTGCCACATGTCTGGCAAGAGGGTACAAAGGTGATCCAGGAGTGGATTACTAGATAGTGGTCAAAATTATCCTTAGAGGAATAAGGCAATGTTTCTCGGTTATGGAGGTGATAAAGAGTTCGACGTAAAGAGTTACGTCGATGCAAGCTTAACACCTATCCGGATAACTCTAAGTGGAGATACCAGATACGTATAATGGAGCAACAGTTTGGAATAGCTCCAAGTGGAACGTGGTAGCAGCATCTACGATATGACATAAAGTTTTGCGAAGTACATAGGGATCTGAATGTTGCAGACCCGTTGACTACAACCTCTCTCACAAGCATAACATGATCAAACACAGAACTCATTGAGTGTTAATCACATATTGATGTGAACTAGATTACTGACTCTAGTGAACTCTTTGGATGTTGGTCACATGGCGATGTGACCTGTGAGTGTTAATCACATGGCGATGTGAACTAGATTATTGACTCTAGTGCAAGTGGGAGACTGTTGGAAATATGCCCTAGAGGCAATAATAAATTGGTTATTATTATATTTCCTTGTTCATGATAATCGTTTATTATCCATGCTAGAATTGTATTGATAGGAAACTCAGATACATGTGTGGATACATAGACAAACACCATGTCCCTAGTAAGCCTCTAGATGTCTAGCTCGTTGATCAATAGATGGTTACGGTTTCCTGACCATGGACATTGGGTGTCATTGATAACGGGATCACATCATTAGGAGAATGATGTGATGGACAGGACCCAATCCTAAGCCTAGCACAGATCGTGTAGTTCGTATGCTAAAGCTTTTCTATATGTCAAGTATCTTTTCCTTAGACCATGAGATTGTGCAACTCCCGGATACCGTAGGAATGCTTTGGGTGTACCAAACGTCACAACGTAACTGGGTGGCTATAAAGGTGCACTACAGGTATCTCCGAAAGTGTCTGTTGGGTTGGCACGAATCGAGACTGGGATTTGTCACTCCGTATGACGGAGAGGTATCTCTGGGCCCACTCGGTAGGACATCATCATAATGTGCACAATATGTGATCAAGGAGTTGATCACGGGATGATGTGTTACGGAACGAGTAAAGAGGCTTGCCGGTAACGAGATTGAGCAAGGTATCGGTATACCGACGATCGAATCTCGGGCAAGTGCTATACCGATAGACAAAGGGAATCGTATACGGGATTGATTGAATCCTTGACATCGTGGTTCATCCGATGAGATCATCGTGGAACATGTGGGAGCCAACATGGGTATCCAGATCCCGCTGTTGGTTATTGGCCGGAGAGTTGTCTCGGTCATGACTACATGGTTCCCGAGCCCGTAGGGTCTACACACTTAAGGTTCGATGACGCTAGGGTTATAGGGAAACTATGTACGCGGTTACCGAATGTTGTTCGGAGTCCCGGATGAGATCCCGGACGTCACGAGGAGTTCCGGAATGGTCCGGAGGTAAAGATTCATATATGGGAAGTCCTGTTTTGGTCACCGGAAAAGTTTCGGGCGATATCGGTAATGTACCGGGACCACCGGGAGGGTCCCGGGGGTCCACCAGGAGGGGCCACCAGCCCCAGAAGGCTGCGTGGGCTAAGTGTGGGAGGGGACCAGCCCCAAGGGGGCTGGTGCGCCCCCCACCAAGTCCCTAGGCGCATGGAGAGTGGAGGGGGGCAAACCCTAGGTCCAGATGGGCCTTAAGGCCCACCCTAGGGCGCCCCCTCTCTCTCCCCCCCCTTGGCCGCACCCTAGATGGGTTTTTGGGGGCTGCCGCACCCCTAGGGGTGGGAAACCCTAAAGGGGGCGCAGCCCCCCTTCCCCCTATATATATGTGAGGTTTTGGGGCTGCTAGACACACGAGAACGTCTCCCTCTTGGCGCAGCCCTACCCCTCTCCCTCCTCGTCTCTCGCAGCGCTTGGCGAAGCCCTGCTGGAGTCCCGCGCTCCTCCACCACCACCACGCCGTCGTGCTGCTGTTGGATGGAGTCTTCCCCAACCTCTCCCTCTCTCCTTGCTGGATCAAGGCGTGGGAGACGTCACCGGGCTGCACGTGTGTTGAACGCGGAGGCGCCGTTGTTCGGCGCTTAGATTGGAATCAACCGCGATCTGAATCGCAGCGAGTACGACTCCTTCATCCGCGTTCTTGCAACGCTTCCGCATCGCGATCTACAAGGGTATGTGGATCCGACTCTTCCCTCGTAGATGCATCTCCTAGATTGATCTTGGTGAGCGTAGGAAAATTTTTGTTTCCCATGCAACGTTCCCCAACAGATTTTCAGGATGGAGCGCCGCCGTCTCGAGGCGGAACTTGGGCAGGAGCACTTTTGCCCTCCGATGGAGCGATTCCGCCGGGGGGAACTTCCCTCCCGGAGGGGGAAATCATCGTCATCATCATCACCAACAACTCTCCCATCTTGGGGAGGGCTATCTTCATCAACATATTCAATAGCACCATCTCATCTTAAACCCTAGTTCATCTCTTGTGTTCAATCTTGGTACCGGAACTATAGATTGGTGCTTGTGAGTGACTAGTAGTGTTGATTACATCTTGTAGTTGATTACTATATGGTTTATTTGGTGGAAAATTATATGTTCAGATCCAATATGCTATTCAATACCCCTCTGATCTTGAGCATGCTTATCTTTGTGAGTAGTTACCTTTGTTCTTGAGGTCACGGGAGAAATCATGTTGCAAGTAATCATGTGAATTTGATACGTGTTCGATATTTTGATAGTATGTATGTTGTGATTCCCTTAGTGGTGTCATGTGAAAGTCGACTACATGACACTTCACCATATTTGGGCCTAAGGGAATGCATTGTGGAGTAGTAATTAGATGATGGGTTGCGAGAGTGACAGAAGCTTAAACCCCAGTTTATGCGCTATTCCGTAAGGGACCGATTGGATCCAAAAGTTTAATGCTATGGTTAGAATTTATTCTTAATACTTTTCCCGTAGTTGCGGATGCTTGCGGGAGGTTTAATCATAAGTAGGAGGTTTTTTCAAGTAAGAACAACACCTAAGCACCGATCCACCCACGTATCAAATTATCAAAGTAGCGAACCCGAATCGAACCAACATGGTGAAAGTGACTAGATGAAATTCCCGTGTACCCTCAAGAACACTTTGCTTACTATAAGAAACCGTTTTGGCCTGTATTTTGCCACAAAAGGATTGGGCTACCTTGCTGCGTACTATTTTCCGTTACTGTTACTTGCTCGTTACAAATTACCTTGCTATCAGACTATCTGCTACTTACAATTTCAGCACTTGCAGATATTACCTTACTGAAAATTACTTGTCATTTCCTTCTGCTCCTCGTTGAAAATAGCTACAATTTACCCCATATACTTGTGGGTCATCAAGGCTATTTTCTGGCACCGTTGCCGGGGAGTGAAGCGCCTTTAGTAAGTGGAAATTAGTAAGGAAACATTCCTACAATGTGCTGAATTTATTATCACTTGTTACTATGGTGAACAATACTTTGAGGGGTTTGTTCGGGGTATCTTCACCTCGACTGGAACCACAATTAGCTACCCCTCAACCTTCTGCACCTACTGAAAATATTGAATATGAAATTCCTTCGGGTATGATAGAACAACTGCTAGCTAATCCTTATGTAGGAGACGGAACCGAACATCCTGATATGCACTTGATATATGTGGAACAAATTTGTGGATTGTTTAAGCTTGTAGGTTTACCCAGAGATCAAGTTACGAACAAGGTTTTTCCTTTATATTTTAAGGGGAAATCACTGGCATGGTATAGGCTATGCGATGATACTGGAGCTTGGAACTGGAAACAATTGAAATTGGAGTTTCACAAAAAAAATCCTATGCATCTAGTTCATTGTGATCGGAATTGGATATATAATTTTTGGCCCCGTGAAGGAGAAAGTATCGCTCTAGCTTGGGGGAGGCTTAAGTCAATGCTATATTAATGCCCCAATCATGAGCTCTCAAGAGAAATAATTATCCAGAATTTTTATGCTCGGCTTTCTCGTAATGATTAATCCATGCTCAATACTTCTTGTACTGTTTCCTTCATGAAGAATACTATCGAATTCTGGTGGGATCTTTTGGAAAGAATTAAACACAACTCTGAATATTGGGAACTCGACGAAGGTAAAGAGTCAGGTATTAAGCTTAAGTATGATTGTGTTAAAACTTTTATGAATACTGATGCTTTTTCAAAGTTTGGCACTAAATATGGACTTGACTCTAAGATAGTAGCTGCCTTTTGTGAATCATTTGATACTCATGTTGATCTCCCTAAAGGGAAGTGGTTTAAATACCATCCATCTATTAAAGAAGAAATTAAAGAACCGGTACAGCTAAGGAAGAAACTATAATTTATAATGTTGATCCAGTTGTTCCTACTGCTTATATCGAGAAACCACCTTTTCCTGTTAGAATAAAGGAACATGCTAAAGTTTTAACTGTGGTTAACAAAAGTTATATCAGAACACCAAAACCTGATGAACAAATCAAGGTAGAACCTAGTGTTGCTATGGTTAAAGATCTCTTGGAAGAAGATATAGATGGGCATGTTATTTGCTTCAATGAAGAAGCTGCTAGAATTGCTAGACCTGATAAAAAGAACAAACATAGACCCGTTGTTGGCATGCCCGTTGTCTCAGTTAAAATAGAAGATCACTGTTATCATGGTTTATGTGACATAGGTACTAGTGTGAGTGCTATTCCTTACACCTTATACCAAGAAATTATGAATGACATAACACCGCAGAGATAGAAGACATAGATGTTACTATTAAACTTGCTAATAGAGATACTATATCACCAATTGGGATAGTTAGAGATGTTGAAGTCTTGTGTGGGTAAATAAAATACCCTACTGATTTTCCTGTTCTTGGTTCCCCACAAGATGACTTCTATCCCATTATCTTTGGTAGACCTTTTTTGAATACAGTTAATGCTAGGATAGATTGTAAGAAGCAAGCTGTTGGTGTTAGTTTTGGTGATGAGTCTCATGAGTTTAATTTTTCCAAGTTTAGTAGGAATCTTCATGAAAAAGAATTGCCTAGTAAGGATGAATTAATTGGTCTTGCTTCTATTGATGTGCCTCCTACTGATCCTCTAGAACAATATTTGCTAGACCATGAATTTACATATGCATGAAAGAAATGAAATAGATGATATTTTCTTTGAACAACGTCATTTTCTTAAACACAATTTACCTATTGAAACTTTAGGAGGTCCTCCTCCACCTAAAGGTGATCATGTGTTTGAATTAAAACAATTGCCAAACACTTTGAAATGTGCTTATTTTGATGAAAAGAAGATATATCCTGTTATTATTAGTGCTAACCTTTCACAACATGAAGAAGAAAGATTATTGAAAGTTCTAAGGAAGCACCGAGCTGCTATTGGATATACTCTTGATGACTTAAAGGGCATTAGTCCCACTGTATGTCAGCATAAGATCAATATGGAACCTGATGCTAAACCCGTTGTTGATCATCAACATCGGTTAAATCCGAAGATGAAAGAAGTGGTAAGAACGGAAATATTAAAGCTTCTTGAAGCAGGTATAATCTATCCTATAGCTGATAGTAGATGGGTAAGTCATGTTCATTATGTTCCTAAGAAGGGAGGTATTATTGTTGTTCCTAATGATAAGAATGAACTCATTGCACAAAGAATTGTTACAGGCTATAGAATGGTAATTGATTTTAGAAAACTAAATAAATCAACTAGAAAAGATCATTACCCTCTGTCTTTTATTGATCAAATGCTAGAAAGGTTATCTAAGCACACACACTTTTGCTTCCTTGATGGATACTCTAGTTTTTCGCAAATACCTGTTTCTTAACATGACCAAGAAAAGACCACTTTTACTTGTCCATTTGGAACTTATGCTTATAGACGTATGCCTTTCGGTTTATGCAATGCACCTGCTACCTTTCAAAGATGTATGACTGCTATATTCTCTGACTTTTGTGAAAAGATTGTAGAAATTTTCATGGATGACTTCTATGTTTATGGAAAGTCTTTTGATGATTGTTTAAGCAATCTTGATCGAGTTTTGTAGAGATGTGAACAAACAAATATTGTCTTGAATTGGGAGAAATGCCACTTTATGGTTAATGAAGGTATTGTCTTGGGCCATAAGATTTATGAAAAGGGTATTGAAGTGGACAAAGCTAAGGTTGATGCAATTGAGAAAATGCCATGTCCTAAGGATATAAAAGGTATTCATAGTTTCCTAGGTCATGCTGGTTTCTATAGGAGATTTATCAAAGCCTTTTCTAAAATTTCTAGGCCTCTTACAAACCTTTTGCAAAAGGATGTTCCTTTTGTTTTTGATGATGATTGTTTAGAAGCCTTTGAAATACTCAAGAAAGCCTTAATTTCTGCACCTATTGTTCAACCACCTGATTGGAACTTGCCTTTTGAAATTATGTGTGATGCTAGTGATTATGCTGTTAGTGTTGTTCTAGGATAAGAGTTGGTAAGAAACTGTTCATTATGCTAGTAGGACTCTAGACAGTGCTCTAAAGAATTATGATACTACCGAAAAGGAATTCCTAGCAGTGGTGTTTGCTTGTGACAAATTTAGATCTTACATTGTTGATCCAAAGTAATTGTTCACACTGACCATGCCGCTATTAAATATCTTATGGAAAAGAAAGATGCTAAACCCGGACTTATTCGGTGGGTTTTCTTGCTACAAGAATTTGATTTTCATATCAGGGATGGAAAAGAAGCTGAGAACCCCGTAGCTAATAACTTGTCTAGGCTTGAAAATGTGCTTAATGACCCACTACCTATTGATGATAGTTTTCCTGATGAGCAGTTAGCAGCAATAGTTGTTGCTCATAATACTCCTTGGTATGGTGACTATGCTAATTACATTGTTGCTAAATATTTACCACCTAGCTTTACATACCAACAAAAGAAAAAAAATTCTTCTATGATTTGAGACACTACTTTTGTGATGACCCACATCTTTATAAAGAAGGAGTAGATGGTATTATTAGATGTTGTGTACCTGAGAATGAACAGGGACAAATCCTTCAGAAATGTCACTCCGAAGCATATGGAGGGCATCATGCTGGAGATCGAACTGCTCACAGGGTATTGCAATCCGGATTCTATTGGCCTACTCTCTTCAAGGACGCTCATAAGTTCGTCTTATCTTGTGATGAATGCCAAAGAATAAGTAATACCGGTAAGCAACAAGAAATGCCTATGAATTATTCACTTGTTGTTGAACCATTTGATGTCTGGGTATTTGATTACATAGGACCTTTTCCTTCCTCTAATGGGCATACACATATTTTGGTTGCTGTTGATTATGTTAATAAATGGGTAGAAGCTATTCCAACCAGTAGTGATGATTACAACACCTCTATTAAAATGCTTAAGGAAGTTATTTTCCCAATGTTTGGAGTCCCTAGATATTTAATGACTGATGATGGTTCATACTTTATCTATGGTGCTTTCCGTAAAATGCTTGCCAAGTATGGTGTTAACCATAGAATTGCATCACCTTATCATCCTCAGTCTAGTGGCCAAGTTGAGCTCAGTAATAGAGAAATAAAATTAATTTTGCAAAAGACTGTCAATAGGTCCAGGAAGAATTGGTCTAAGAAATTAGATGATGCACCATGGGCTTACAGAACAACTTATAAAAATCCTATGGGTATGTCTCCTTATAAAATGGTCTATGGAAAATCTTGTCATTTGCCTCTTGAGTTAGAACATAAAGCATTTTGGGCAATCAAGGAACTCAATTATGATTTCAAACTTGCCGCTGAAAAGAGGTTATTTGATATTAGATCATTAGATGAATGGAGAACCCAAGCTTATGACAATGCAAAGTTATTTAAAGAAAAAGTTAAAAGATGGCATGATAAAAGAATCCAAAAGTGTGAGTTCAAAGTTGGAGAATATGTTCTTTTGTACAACTCTCGTTTCAGATTCTTTGCAGGAAAACTCCTCTCTAAATGGGAAGGCCCCTATGTCATCGAGGAGGTTTATCGGCCTGGAGCTATCGAAATAAATAATACTGAAGGTACTAACCCGAAGGTTGTTAATGGGCAACGAATAAACATTATATCTCAGGTACGCCCGTTAATGTTGAAAGAAATATTATCCAAACTTTGACACCGGAAGAACACATAAAAGAGTCCTTCCGGAACACTCCAGAATCGTGAAAATAAGGAGGTATGCGATACGGTAAGTAAACGAACTCCGAAAAATGCGCAAAAATATTCTTTGTTAGTTTTGGAATATTTAGAAAATTAGGAATATAAGAAACTTCTAGGAAGCATACCCTGCTGGGCACAAGACACCAGGGCGCACCTGGCAGGTGGGTTGTGCCCACCTCGGGCACCTTCCGAATTCTGTTTTTCTACATTTTGCTTGTTTCCCAAGATAAAAAAATATATTTATATACCCCTCTAACCTATTGACCACCGCATCGCGGAGAAATCTTCTGTTTTCTTTTCTTGTTGTTTTATGCCCAGTCCTGGAAATATGTCATGCCAGGACTCCAATGGAGAGAGCTATGTCTCACATCTCATTGCTGACCCAAAGACCTATGGGGACTTACTCCCCATGGCCGGACTAAGGATGGCGAGGAGGATGCTCACTTGATGAGGATCGATGATTCAAGCTCGGAGGAGGAAGATGTACCTCTACCTCAACCTGGGGATATGCACGTGGAATTCACGAAGTCAAGTCTTCCTAAGAGAGCTAACCAATCTAAAAACCAACTTATTCCTTTTCGTTTTTGGCAGAAAAGCAAAGTGGATTTATGCGACAAGATCTTAAAGCTGGAGCTGGAGATCGATGATCTAAAGGAGGAAATTTCCCTCCTCAATTACAATATGAAAAAGCTGAAGGCACAACTATCGTCACCACCACCAACATCTTCTTCACCACCAAAAGAAAACTGAGTGGGTATGGGCACTCGCCTTGGCTTTTGCCAAGCTTGGGGGAGGTGCCCCTGTATCGTATCATCCCCACTATCCTTTTGCCTTTACTTATTCTAGTTCGATCCATAGTTATCTTTTACTTTAGTTGAATAAAAGTTTAGTTCGATCCTTTCTTTTCGAGATTTTGCTTAGTGATCTATCCTTGTAATCGTGTGCGACATATATAATAAGTTAGTTTGAGTTTTTGCTTTCTTTACCTTCTTGTTGCAATAAAAAAAGGAAATAAAATAAGAAGGTCATATGCTAATCTTATGGCAGGTGATGGCACCACATAAGGAAAAGTATAAGTAGAAAATTTTATTAGATATTGACAAACATAGCATTGGTCAATGATGCAACTCATGAAAGAATTAATAAGGGAAGAGAAGATTCACATATAAATATACTATCCTAGAAATTATTTGTGATTGTGAGAGCCCATCAAAATATTATATGCCAAAATTGTTGACGTTGGACAAGGAAGACAACGTAATGGTTTATGTTTGTTCATATTCACATAGAAGTTATATTGTCATAGATCCTTTAACATGTGGTGCTTGCTCAATATCTTTTCTAGCCAAAAATTCCGCACTAAGTAGAGATACTACTGGTGCATAGGGATGGCACCCGCGGGGTATGGGTATGGGTGGAGTCCCCCCATACCCTTACCCGTCCACCCTGAACTTACCTATCACCCATACCGATATCCGTTAAGGGTACAACTTTTTCCCATACCCGTCACCCGATAGGGTATATGGGTACCCACAGGTAAAAGTACCCGCATTTAAAATGCATCGAGTTGAGTATAAAATATTTGTGAAAAACAACATACAATCATAAATTATTAATAGCAACACATTTTAGATGACAGTGTACAAAAACACATTCTCAAAAACAAAACAAAACTTGCCCATAAAGCAACCCATAAAAATGTTAAACAACAACACATAATCATAAATAATAGCACATAGTCATATAGATTAAGTTCACAAAATCACGATAAATTACAGAGATAATTTGACCGCACATTAGAGTTTTTACCTAGTGTGATTAGGGAGGGTAATACGTTAGAATATTAAAGGAAACCCACTTGTCAATATTTTAGATGGGTACATGGGTACGTGGACATGGGTTATACGATCCCATACCCGAACCCTCTCTACCCGATAGGTATGATATTTCCCATTTAAGTACCCATGGGTAAATTTTTGTCCCATACGCTTACCCTAATAAGGTTTTTACCCGCGGGGTACGCGGGCAATGGGTACCCATTGCCATCCCTACTAGTGCATCCAAAAACCCTTAAACCCAAATCTTTTTCAAGAGTCCACCTTACCTACCTATGGATTGAGTAAGATCCTTCAAGTAAATTCTCATCGGTGCAAAAAGGCAATACAAATTGCTTCTAAAAATGTGAGATCATTTAGTATAAGAGAAAATTGAGCATTGCAAGAACTTGTGATGGTGGAGAATAAAAGCGACATACTGCATAATAAAGGTCGTTATCACAAGGGACAATGCAATGTGACATTCTTTTGCACTAAGGGGTTGATCATACAAACAAATAAGCACATGGCAACCCCTGCTTCCCTCTAAGAAGGCCCTATCTTTTACTTTTATGCAAGAGTCAAAGTTTTTCTATCTATTGCTTTTTATTTTCTCCTTTGGCAAGCACCATGTGGTGAGGAAAGATCTAGGCACATATGTCCAGCTGAATATGGGTATCATGAATTATTATTGTTGACATCACCTAAAGGTGAATACGTTGGGAGGCGAAACTATAAGCCCCTATCTTTCTATGTGTCTGGTTGAAACATTTTGCTCATGTGTATGCGGTGAGTGTTAGCAATCATAGAAGACTATATGATGGTTGAGTATGTGGACTTGCCTAAAGGCTCCGATACATGACCCTTCCTGAAAAGATGATGAATTGTAGTTGCAAAGTTGTCCGAGAACATAGTTTGTTGGTTTCTAATAGAGTTTATGCTTTATACTTCGATTGTGTGATGAACTGTTACTTGTTCATGATAAGTCTATGATGAAAGTCTTATGTTTAAATTTGTTGATGTTATAATAATCTACATGATGCTTCTATGTTTGTATTTTGTTTTTATCGACACCTCTCTCTCAAAGCATGTGGACATGTTTCTCAATTTCGGTTTTCGATTGGGGACAAGCGAGGTCTAAGCTTGGGGGAGTTGATACGTCCATTTTGCATCATGTTTTCTTACTGTTATTCATGTTGTTTTTATGCATAATAATGCTTTTTGGAGTAATTCTAATGCCTTTTCTCTCACAATTTGCAAGGTATGAACCAAGAGGGAGAATTTCGGCAGTTGGAAATCTGGACCTGAAAAAGCTACGTCAGGCCACCTATTATGCACAACTCGAAACAAGCTGAAATTTCACAGAGAATTTTTATGGAATATTTGAGGAATATTGGAGAAAATAAGTACCAAGGGGGCCCACTAGGTGGGCACAACCCACCTGGGCGCGCTTGGGAGCCCAGGCGTGCCCTGCTGGGTTGTGCTCACCCAGGCCCACCTCCGGTGCCCCTCTTCTGGTATATATATATATGTCATTTTGACCTAGAAAAAAAATAAGGGGAGGATTTTCATGATGGCGCGCCGCCGTTTCGAGGCGGAACTTGGGTAGGAGCACGTTTGCCCTCCGGCGGAGTGATTCCGCCTAGGGAACTTCCCTCCCGGAGGGGGAAATCATAGTCATCATCATCACCAACAACTCTCCCATCTTGGGGAGGGCTACCTCCATCGACATCCTCAGCAGCACCATCTCATCTCAAAACCTAGTTCATCTCTTGTGTTCAATCTTGTTACCGGAAGTATAGATTGGTGCTTGTGGGTGACTAGTAGTGTTGATTACATCTTGTAGTTGATTACTATATGGTTTATTTGGTGGAAGATTATATGTTTAGATCCAATATGCTATTCAATACCCCTCCGATCTTGAGCATGCTTATCATTTGTGAGTAGTTACCTTTGTTTTTGAGGTCACAGGAGAAATCATGTTGCAAGTAATCATGTGAATTTGATATGCGTTCGATATTTTGATAGTATGTATGTTGTGATTCCCTTAGTGGTGTCAGGTGACATCGACTACATGTCACTTCACCATATTTTGGCCTAAGGGAATGCATTGTGGAGTAGTAATTAGATGATCGGTTGCGAGAGTGACAGAAGCTTAAACCCCAGTCTATGCCATATCCCGTAAGGGAGTGCTACTTCTCGAGCTTGCGTTGTATTCCCTCGAAGAGGAAAGGGAGATGCAGCACAGTAGGAGACCATGCGCGAGTCGCTCGCACCTGCACAAACAAATAAGAACTTCGCAGCCAATGCGATAATGGGTTGGCAATCCCTTTACGGTCACTTACGGAAGTGAGATCTGATAGAGATGATAGTTTATATTTTTGGTATTTTTGATTATAAGAACATAAAGTAAAAGCGGAAAAGTAAAGTAGATTGTAGATTGATATGTTGAGAATAGACCCGGGGGCCATAGTGTTCTCTTGTGGCTTCTCTCATGATAGCGATATTCTACGGCGGGTAAACAAATTACTGTCGAGCAATTGATAGAGAAGCGAATAATTATGAGACTATCTAGGCATGATCATTATATATAGGCATCATGTCCGAGACAAGTAGACCGAAACGATTCTGCATCTACTACTATTACTCCACACATCGACCGCTATCCAGCATGCATCTAGTGTATTAAGCTCATAAGAACGGAGTAACGCCTTACACAAGATGACATGATGTAGAGGGATAAACTCAAACTTAGTGATGTAAACCCCATCTTTTTATCCTCGATGGCAACAATACGATGCGTGCCTTGCTGCCCCTACTGTTACTGGGAAAGGACACCACAAGATTGAACCCAAAGCCAGGCACTTCTCCCATTGCAAGAACTATAGATCTAGTAGGCCAAACCAAACCAATAATTCGAAGAGACTTGCAAGGATATTATAATAATACATAAAGAGTTCAGAGAAGAACCAAATATTTCTCATAGATAATCTTGATCATAAACCCACAATTCATCGCATCTCGACAAACACACCGCAAAAAGAAATTACATCGAATAGATCTCCTCGAAGACCGAGGAGAACTTTGTATTGAGATCCAAAGAGAGAGAAGAAGCCATCTAGATACTAGCTATGGACCCGAAGGTTTGTGGTAAAGTACTCACAACTCATGGTGAGGCAATGATGATGATGTAGGAGAACTCCGTGGAAGATCCCCCCCCCGGCGGAGCTCCAAAACAGGCCCCAAGATGGGATCTCACGGGAACAGAAGGTTGCGGCGGTGGAAATAGGGTTTTCTCTATTGTTCTGATGGTTTCGGGGTACGTAGGTATATATAGGAGGAAGGAGGGAACCAGGGGCCAAACGCGGGGTCCACGAGGCAGGCGGGCGCGCCCTATAGCGGGGGGGGCGCCCCACCCTTGTGGGCACCACATGTGCCCTACTTCGTGGTTCTCAAGTCCCCCGTGCGTGATTTTCTCCAAAAATATCTCTCCCGATGGTTTCATTCCATTTGGACTCCCTTTGATATTCCTTTTCTGTAAAACGCTGAAACAGGCAAAAAAACAATCTGGACTGGGCCTTTGGGTTAGTAGATAAGTCCCAAAAATAATATAAAAGTGTATAATAAAGCCCATTAAACATCCAAAACATCATAAATAATAGCATGGAACAATCAAAAATTATAGATACGTTGGAGACGTATCAAGCATCCCCAAGCTTAATTCTTGCTCGCCCTCGAGTAGGTAAATGATAAAAACATAATTTTTGATGTGGAATGCTAACCAACATAGTTTTTCAATGTAACTCTTAGTTGTGGCACGAATGTTCAGACTCGAAAGATTCAAGACAAAAGTCTATATTGACATAAGAAATAATAATACTTCAAGCATACTAACAAAGAAATCATGTCTTCTCAAAATACTATGGCTAAAGAATGTTATCCCTACAAAATCATATAGTCTGGCTATGCTCCCTCTTCATCACACAAAATATTCATATCATGCACAACCCCGATATCAGCCAAGCACTTGTTTTCATACTCTATTCTTTCAAACCTTTCAACTTTCACGCAATACATGAGCATGAGCCATAGACATAGCACTATGGGTGGAATAGAGAGGTGGTTGTGGAGAAGACAAAAAGGAGGGAGATAGTCTCACATCGACTAGGCGTATCAACGGGCTATGGAGATGCCCATCAATAGACATCAATGTGAGTGAGTAGGGATTGCCATGCAACGGATGCACTAGAGCTAAGAATGTATGAAAGCTCAACAAAAGAAACTAGTGGGTGTGCATCCAACTTGCTTGCTCATGAAGACCTAGGGCATTTGAGGAAGCCCATCGTAGGAATATACAAGCCAAGTTCTATAATGAAAATTCCCACTAGTATATGAAAGTGACTAAACATGAGACTCTCTATCATGAAGAACATGGTGCTACTTTGAAGCACAAGTGTGGAAAAAGATAGTAGCAATTGTCCCTTTTTCTTTTCTTTTTTCCTTTTTTGGGGGCCTTTTTTGGCCTTTTTTGGATGGGCTTTATTGATTTAGCCTTTCCTCACATGGGACAATGCTCTATTAATGATGATCATCACACTTTCATTGAATTACAACTCGATATTACAACTCGATGCTAGAACAAAGTTTGACTCTATATGAATGCCTTCGGCGGTGTACCGGGATGTGCAATGAATCAGGAGTGACATGTATGAAAAATTATGCATGGTGGCTTTGCCACAAATACGATGTCAAGTACATGATCATGCATGGCAATATGACAATACGATGCATGTCATATGAACGGATTGGTGGAAAGTTGCATGGCAATATATCTCGGAATGGCTATGGAAATGCCATGATAGGTAGGTATGGTGGCTGTTTTGAGGAATATATATATATATATATATATATATATGGTGGCTGTTTTGGGGAAGGATATATAGTGGGTGTATGGTACCGGCGAAAGTTGCGCGATACAAGAGAGGCTGGCAATGGTGGAAGGGTGAGAATGCGTATAATCCATGGACTCAACATTAGTCATAAGAACTCATATACTTATTGCAAAAATCTACGAGTCATCAAAACAAAGAAATCAACGCATGCTCCTAGGGGGGAGGTTGGTAGGAGTTAACCATCGCGCGCCCCCGACCTCCACACAAAGGTTGACACTTTACACATACCTCATGCTCTAACTTCGTCACATAGCGGTTCACCATATGTGCATGCTATGGGAATCACTAACCTTAACACAAGCATTTCTCAATTTCATAATAACTCCATTAGCATGACTCTAATATCACTATCCTCATATCTCAAAACAATTATCAAGCATCCAACTTCTCATCATATTCAATGCACTTAGTGTGAATGTTTTTACTACATTGATATTGGATGCCTATCATGTGAAGACTAGTTTTATAGCCTAAACACAATACCATGATGTTTTAATAGACTCTCAAAAGGATATAAGTGAAGCATGAGAGATCAACAATTTCTTCAAAATATTATCACCACCGTGCTCTAAAAGATATAAGTGAAGCACTAAGCAAAAACTATTCAACTCAAAAGATATAAGTGAAGCACATAGATTGTTCTATCAATTCCTAAGCCATATTTAACTCTCTCAAATAGGTGTGTCCAGCAAGGATAATTGTGGCAAACTAACAAGCAAAGACTAAAATTATACAAGACGCTCCAAGTAAAACACATATCATGTGGTGAATAAAAATATAACTCCGAGTATAGTTAACGATGGATGAAGACGAAAGAGGGGATGCCTTCCTGGGGCATCCCCAAGCTTAGGATTTTGGTTGTCCTTGAATTTTACCTTGGTGTGCCTTGGGCATTCCCAAGCTTAGTATCTTGCCACTCTTTGTTCCATAGTCCATCAAAGCAATACTCAAAATTTGAAAACTTCACAACAAAAAACTTAGACAAAAAATCTCATGAGCTCCGTTAGTATACGAAAGCAAACAACTACTCAAAGGTACTGCCATGAACTCATTCTTTGTTTATATTGGTGTTAAACCTACTGCATTCCAACTTCTCTATGGTTCATACTTCCCAATACTACTCATAGATGCATTGAAATAAGCGAACAACACACGAAAAACATAATTTGTCAAAAACAGAACAATGTGTAGTAATCTGCAGTTTTCGCATACTTTTGTAACTCCAAAAAATTCAAACTAAATTGGTAAACATGAGGAATTTGTCTATTAATCATCTGCAAAAATAATCAACTAAATAGCACGCTCCAGTGAAATCTGGTGATCATTCTAGCGAGCGCTAACGATTCCATTTTTCACAGCAAGATCACATAAACTTCACACAAGTCTTCCCAAAGGTTCTACTTGGCACAAACACTAAACAAAACACAAAACCACATCTAAATAGAAACTAGATTCAATATTTATTCCCAAACAGAAGCAAAAACAAAAAAATAAAAATAAAATTGGGTTTCCTCCCAACAAGCGCTATCGTTTTACGCCCCTAGCTAGGCACGATACATGGATAGATCTAGGTATTGCCATCTTTGGAAGGCAATCCATAAGTGGCTCTCATAATAGATTCATATGGTAATTTGATCTTCTTTCTAGGAAAGCGTTACATGCCTTTCCTTAGCGGAAATTGGAATCTAATATTTCCTTCCTTCATATCAATAATTGCACCAATCATTCTAAGGAAAGGTCTACCAAGACTAATAGGACATGAAGGATTGCAATCCATATCAAGAACAATGAAATCTAAGGGAACATAATTCCTGCTTGCAACAATAAGAACATCATTAATCCTTCCCATAGGTTTCTTAATAGTGGAATCTGCAAGATGCAAATTCAAAGAACAATCATCAAGATCATGGAATCCTAGCAAATCACACAAAGTTTTTGGGATAGTGGAGACACTTGCACCCAAATCACACAAAGCATAGCATTCATGATCCTTAATTTTTATTTTGATAGTAGGTTCCCACTCATCATAAAGCTTTCTAGGGATAGAAACTTCTAACTCAAGTTTTTCTTCATAAGATTGCATCAAAGCATCAACTATGTGTTTGGTAAAAGCTTTATTTTGACTATAAGCATGCGGAGAGTTTAGTACGGATTACAACAAGGAAATATAATCAATCAAAGAGCAATTATCATAATTGAATCCCTTGAAATCCAAAGTAGTGGGTTCATCACTATGCAAAGTTTTAATCTCTTCACTCCCACTTTTAACAATTTTAGCATCAAGATCTAAAAACTCCGAATCATTGGGACACCTTAAAGTGGAATCATCTCCAATCCTTTCTTTATCAAGATTCATACTAGAAAACAAGGATCTAATAGGATACACATCAATAACTTTCAGATCTTCATCTTTATTTTCATGATAACTAGAAGAACACGCTTTTATATAATTCTCTATTTTAGCACGCATAAGAGTGGTTCTTTCTTTGCATTCATCAATGGAAATTATCATGGCTTAGAGAGACTCATTGATATCATGCTTAGGTGGGATAGATCTAAGTTTCAAAGAATCAACATCAAGAGTAATTCTATCCACACTTCTAGCCAATTCATCAATCTTAAGCAAATTTTCTTCAAGCAAAGCATTGAAATTCTTTTGCGAAATCATAAACTCCTTAACACTAGTTTCAAATTCAGAAGGCATCTTTCCATAAGAGTTTTTGTAGGAATTACCATAATTATTAGAGGAATTACTAGGAAAAGGCCTAGGATTGAAGTTCCCTCTATAAGCATTGTTACCAAAATTATTCCTACCAACAAAATTCACATCCAAAGATTCATTGTTATTTTCAATCAAAGTGGATAAAGGCATATCATTAGGATCATAAGAAGCACCCTTAGCAGCAAATAATTTCATAAGTTCATCCATCTTTCCACTCAAAACACTAATCGCTTCAATAGCATGCACTTTTTTACTAGTAGATCTTTCGGTGTGCCATTGAGAATAATTAACCATAATATTATCTAGGAGTTTGGTAGCTTCTCCTAAGGTAGTTTCCATGAAAGTGCCTCCTGCTACCGAATCTAAAAGATTTCTAGAAGCAAAATTCAAGCCAGCATAAAAGTTTTGAATAATCATCCACAAGTTCAAACCATGTGTAGGGCAATTACGTATCATTAATTTCATTCTCTTCCAAGCTTGTGCAACATGCTCATGATCTAGTTGCTTAAAATTCATAATATCGTTTCTAAGAGAGATGATCTTAGCAGGAGGGAAATACTTAGAGATAAAAGCATCTTTGCACTTATTCCACGAATCAATACTATTTCTAGGCAAAGAGGAAAACCAAGTTTTAGCACGATCTCTAAGTGAAAATGGAAATAACTTCAATTTAACAATATCGTTATCCGTATCCCTTTTCTTTTGCATATCACACAAATCAATAAAGTTGTTTAGATGGGTAGCGGCATCTTCACCAGGAAGGCCAAAAAATTGATCTTTCATGACAAGATTCAACAAAGCAGCATTGATCTCACAAGATTCAGCATCGGTAATAGGAGCAATCGGAGTGCTGATAAAATCATTATTGTTGGTATTGGAGAAGTCACACAATTTGGTATTGTTCTGAGCCATAGTGACAAGCAAGCAATCCAACACACAAGCAAAAAAGAAGCAAGCGAACGATAAACACACGGCAGAAGAAGGGCAAATAGAACGACAAGGGTGAAGTAGGGGGAGGAAAACGAGAGGCAAATAAATGTATTGCGAAGGATAAAGGTTTGTGATAGGTAGTTGGTATATGACTTTTCCGTAAGCCTCCCCGGCAACGGTGCCAGAAATTCTTCTTGCTACTTCTCGAGCTTGCATTGTATTCCCTCGAAGAGGAAAGGGAGATGCAGCACAGTAGCATAAGTATTCCCCTCAGTTTTTGAGAACCAAGGTATCAATCCAGTAGGAGACCACGTGTGAGTCCCTCGCACCTACACAAACAAATAAGAACTTCGCAGCCAACGCGATAAGGGGTTGTCAATACCTTTACGGCCACTTACGAAAGTGAGATCTGATAGAGATGATAGTTTATATTTTTGGTATTTTTGATTATAAGAGTAAAAGCGGAAAATTAAAGTAGATTGTAGATTGATATGTTGAGAATAGACCCGGGGGCCATAGTGTTCTCTAGTGGCTTCTCTCATGATAGCGATATTCTACGGCGGGTAAACAAATTACTGTCGAGCAATTGATAGAAAAACGAATAATTATGAGACTATCTAGGCATGATCATTATATATAGGCATCATGTCCGAGACAAGTAGACCGAAACAATTCTACATCTACTACTATTACTCCACACATCGATCGCTATCCAGCATGCATCTAGTGTATTAAGCTCATAAGAACGGAGTAACGCCTTAAGCAAGATGACATGATGTAGAGGGATAAACTCAAACTTCGTGACATAAACCCCATCTTTTTATCCTCGATGGCAAAAATACAATACGTGCCTTGCTGCCCCTACTGTCACTGGGAAAGGACACCGCAAGATTGAACCCAAAGCCAGGCACTTATCGCATTGCAAGAACTATAGATCTAGTAGGCCAAACCAAACCAATAATTCGAAGAGACTTGCAAGGATAATATAATCATACATAAAGAGTTCAGAGAAGAACCAAATATTTCTCATAGATAATCTTGATCATAAACCCACAATTCATCGAATCTCGACAAACACACCGCAAAAAGAGATTACATCGAATAGATCTCCTCGAAGACCGAGGAGAACTTTGTATTGAGATCCAAAGAGAGAGAAGAAGCCATCCAGATACTAGCTATGGACCCGAAGGTCTGTGGTAAACTACTCACAACTCATGGTGAGGCGATGATGATGATGTAGAAGAACTCCGTGGAAGATCCCCCCTCCGTCGGAGCTCCGAAACAGGCCCCAAGATGGGATCTCACGAGAACAGAAGGTTGCGGCTGTGGAACTAGGGTTTTCTCTGTTGTTCTGATGGTTTCAGGGTACGTAGGTATATATAGGAGGAAGGAGGGCACCGGGGGCCAAACGTTGGGCCCACGAGGCCGGGGGCGCGCCCCACCCTCGTGGGCACCACGTGAGCCCTACTCCGTGGTTCTCAAGTCTCTCGTGCGTGATTTTCTCCAAAAATATCTCTCCCGAAGGTTTCATTCCGTTTGGACTCCGTTTGATATTCCTTTTTTGTAAAACCCTAAAACAGGCAAAAAACAACAATCTGGACTGGGCCTTTGGGTTAGTACGTTAGTCCCAAAAATAATATAGAAGTGTATAACAAATCCCATTAAACATCCAAAACATCATAAATAATAGCATGGAACAATAAAAAATTATAGATACATTGGAGACGTATCAGGGACCGATTGGATCCAAAAGTTTAATGCTATGGTTAGAATTTATTCTTAATACTTTTCCTGTAGTTGCGGATGCCTGCGGGAGGGTTAATCATAAGTAGGAGGTTTGTTCAAGTAACAACAACACCTAAGCACTGATCCACCCACATATCAAATTATCAAAGTAGCGAACACGAATCAAACCAACATGGTGAAAGTGAGTAGATGAAATTCCCGTGTACCCTCAAGAACACTTTGCTTACCATAAGAAACTGTTTTGGCATGTCCTTTGCTGCAAAAGGATTGGGCTTCCTTGTTGCATACTATTTGTCGTTACCGTTACTTTCTCGTTACAAATTACCTTGCTATCAAACTATCTGCTACTTACAATTTCAGCACTTGTAGATATTACCTTACTGAAGACCACTTGTCATTTCCTTCTGCTCCTCGTTGGGTTCGACACTCTTACCTATCGAAAAGAGCTACAATTGACCCTCCTATACTTGTGGGTCATCATACGTTGATAAAATTGGCAACCTAGGTATACACGCAGGACTTGTAAACTAAAACAAAGGAAATATCATTGTTCTCTTCGTGCCTCACAGAGAACATGACTCATGCGGCGAAACACCCGAAGCAAAAGAAGAAACACAGGAGCAAAAGAAGAACGAAGACCCCCCCAAGAAGAAGGAAGACGCAGACACAAGTCTGGAGCGCTGCTCTCTGCTTCATGAAGAGTTTATCCCCGCAAAAAAAGCATGATGCTTAAAATAAATAACCAATGGCACTAAATTATACTCCCTTCGTCCAAAAATACTTGTCATCAAAATGGACGAAAAGGGATGTATCTAGAACTAAAATACATCTAGATACATCCCGTTTTATTCATTTTCATGACAAGTATTTTCGGACGGAGGGAGTATATTTAGACGAGAAATACATTGGCTCAGCGTTTGATCCATTTTTTTGTGGACGCGCCTCTTGACCGTGGAGTCCTAACTACTTCTTCATCGCCTCCATGACCTTCATCTCCTCGCTCGTCTCCTCCGCCATCTTCTTCATTCTGTCCATTACACGGGATTTCTCGATGCAAGCATTCATCATCTCTTCCACGGCCGCATTACGTACCTTGACAGCAGCCGGGTGCTCGATGTGGAGCTTCGCCAACTCCTCCTTTTGTTCCATGACGAAGGCGTGCAACATCTTCACGAAGGAACTACTCTTCTCATGTAGCTCCTTCCATCCAGCGTTCTCCTCCTCCAGTAGGTCGAGCTCGTGGAAGAGCTTCGCATTGTCCTCCTGAAGTTGCAGGATTTTGTAGGTCACCTTCTTACCCGAGGCAATGCTCTCCTTCAGCTGCATCATCAAGCCGGCGGTCAACTCCTCCTGCTTATTGAGCTTAGCGGGCATGTCATCGAGGCCCTCCTTTAGCAGCTCCACCAAGCCATCGATGAACTCCTTCTGCTTATTAAGCTGATCGGGCATGTCATCGAGGGATAACGACTCCAGCACCGCCAGTTCCGCATGTTCGCCTCCGTGGCTAGTGCACTCCTGGGAGCCCTCGCCTTCCCGTGAGTGATCTTTCGAGGTCTCTACGAGGCAGCAAGCCCTCTTTTTTTCCTGCGGCCTTGTTCACTACTCCATTGCTACGAGTAGTTCTCGACCTAGAACTCTGCACACAGGGCATGGCAAGGACGGACGAATAGGGAAGACTTATGAGGAGGAAGATAGAGTGATTTTCGGCTAGGTATAGTTCCCCTTTTTATAGCCTAGTACTTCACTAGTACTAAAACCTACATAGTGGGAACACGATTAGGTTTGATACATAGTAGGTGTGAGCAGGTTTGCACTTAATTATAGCATGGTAGTACTACTTTGGAATGTGATGGGAAAAAGCTAAAGATTAATTGATGGTCGAGGCCCAAAATGGCTCCCGATGAGTTTCCTGGAACACAAAATTCAAGTACTACTGCTCAAATGCGGTCGCACAAGTCAGTAATGTAACTGGTCGTACATGGCAGACCAAGCCGATGTGTGTCGCGGGTCCAACCGACCGTTTGTTGGTGCGTCCGACAGTAAGAATTATGCGATGGAGACTTCTGGTTGTGGCTTTGGGTGATTGTCACGACCAAGCAGTCAAAAACTAGTGATAAATCAATTACCATCTTTTTCCAAACGACCAAGTATTTTCACAGGAATAGAATACATATAGATGGAGTGATTGTCACGGCTGCAAACCTCCATGGCGCCGCAAGTTCACTGCATCGCTGGCGGGGAAGGAGGGCAACTCACCTCGCCTACGATGCATCCCTAGCACCGCCGCCATAGCTGGCTTCGTGATTTGGCTTCTCCTACCGCCCATTTAAACAGTTGCACTGGCTGGTCATCCCATCCCGCAGGCATGCACGTTCTTTCCTTACGCGGTCAACTCCATGAATATGATCTCTGCCATTGGCCCCAGCTCAAAATCAATGCGACGATGCGAGATGCTGACATCCCTCAGCATCTCTCCCCTGAGATCGACTTGCGCCTCCGCCTTGTGCTTCGCCAGGCGCAGCTTCTTCAAACTTATCTCTGATCGATGTGACGCGTCCTCGATCCTATTTGCCCTTGCTGCCCACCACCTGAAATGCAGCCCTGGCATGTCCTCCGGCGCCACCGATCTGTGATTCCAGAGCAATGGATCCCCTCCGAAACACATGTGGGTTTCTCTCAATGGCGGCAGTGCTGCGGGCCGCAGCGAGAGGGCAGCCCGCGGGATCCTGGGATCTAAGGGATTATCCATGGCGGGATCTTCCATGGTGGAATCCGGTGGGCAAGGCGGGGAGGCGAGCGTATGTGCTGTAAGATCCCTACAAGGCTAAGATAAAGAATAGTACTCCACTCCGTCAATATTTAAATACAAATGCCACCAACGGTAACCCAGGCAAAAATTGATCATGCTGCCTATGTCCTGGTTTATTGGCCCCCTTTTTATTTTATGCCAATTTTTGACCAAAAATTTAACTAAGAAAATGTTAATGCATGTCAGCAAAAATTATATCATTGGAATCACATTTGAACATTGTTTTCGATTGCATTAATTTTTATGACATGCATAAATATTGTTTTCCTTAAAATTATGGTCAAAAATTGGCACAAAATACGAAGGGGACCAATGGAAGTAGCAACTCATGATTTAACTACTCGCATGCAAGCATTGGAGTAGTTATTATCAACTACTTCCTCCCTCACGTCCACTCTATTTGCATGCACTGTATTAATTGACCATCAATGAAGTGAACGACTCTACACACGTCAAATTATCACATGGGGTGGATCTTTGTACTAAAATGCGTCCCACCATGTACCCGCGTGTGCGTGCGAGGGCATGAGTGCATGCGTGTGTGCACATCTTCGCTTCGTGCACGTACTGCTAGTGTGCGTGAGAGAGGACGAGTACATTCTTCTCGAACCAGCAACATGTCATTGTGATCAATCCACACAAGGAGGACGCGACAACGCCTCCACATGTGCCACATGGCTTCATGGATGCCCCCACATCATTTTAATCATAATATATTAACTGAAATAGTGAGAGACACTGTGTAGCGTGCCATTAGAATTCTAATTTACGTGTTTTGCACATCCTGGAACTACTAGTAAGGTACACGTGCATTGCACGCATGCGATTTGGCAACCAAATTATGAATAAATACCACACTATAGCACGTAAGCTTTGAGTCATATATGCATGACGTAGATGTTCGTTTAATTTTTATAGTTCATCTAATTCAAAATCAAATAGTTTTTATAAAAAAACAATCTATTTTATGATTCATGGAATTGTGCGTTGTAAAGCAAAAAGTAAAAACAAATAATGGCAATTCAACTAGAAAAAAAGTTTGGGCATTTATGATACGAAAGATTCTAGAACAAAGGAGAAGTACTTGTGTTTTGAGGTTTGTGCATTATGCTTAAGTTCAATCATGGAGTCTTCTAGATTGTACATGTGGTGGAATCTGGTGGAATGTAGATGATATCCAACGGCCAACAGTGCTCTGATTTTTTATCTCTGCATTGTCGGATTGGCTTCATCAAACGACCATCTTTCAAATTTATTCGCACACTATATAGGGGTATAGAGTATAGATATAAATATAGATACAGAGGTATAGATATAGACTAGTGGCACATCATCTAAAGCCTTTCTAGATGCTCATTTTTTGTAGAAATGTGCTCTACCATGCACCCGCGCGTTTGTATGTGGGATCGAGTGCGTGTGTGTACCTCTTCTTTTCGCACACATAGTCCGTGCGTGTGAGAGATACTAAGATATGGCGAGGGAATACGTGTCAATGCAATTTGTGTGAAGGACAGGCCTATATACATAAATGTATGTGCATGGGGCCGGGGTGATATACGAGAAGGGAGGGAGGGGTCGACCGCGCGAGATATCGATAGACACATATAGAGTGAAGAGCTCTATGAGCGTACAAGCATTGGGACATGGGGGGCTGGAAGATGGTGCGAGGGGCCAAGTGGAGGGAGAGACTATGAAGGAGTGCACAAGTGTGAGATCGATATTTAAAGAGAGGGGGCGAGAACGTGTGCGGTTGCGCGCAGTGGCGGAGCCATGAAAAATAAATGACCTAGGGGGCCAAGCATTGCTAATCCTTTATGGGGAGGGCCAATTCATCAACTTAAACCATTTTACCAGCAATTGATCTACTGATCACATTCATATTAGCCTCAATATATAGTGATGTTAGGGGGCAGGGCCCTTACTGCCCCTGCCTTCGCCACTGTGCGTGCGTCTGAGAGATGAAGCGGAAGGCATGGATGATGAGAGGGAGACGATGGATAGATAACGTGGGTGTATTAGCTATGTAGTCCTATATAGATAGGTATAGATTGATCGATGTGTGTCGTGGTTTTGTCACGGCAGATGTCCTAGCATAAGGACTTAGTCGTGGAGCCATCGCTACGGGTTAGCTTAAAGTGGTTAAAGCGGACAAAGACACAAGGGATTTTTATACTAGTTCGGCCCCTTCGATGAAGGTAAAAGCCTACTTCTAGTTTGTTGTGGTGTTGCTAGGGTTTCGATGACCAAGGAGCGAATCCGCTTTGCCGGTGTCACGAGTTGTTGTCTCCTGTCCTTGAACTGCCGCCGGGTCGTCCCTTTATATACACAGGATGACGCCCAGTCTGGTTTATAGAATCCCGAGGCCGGCTCATAAACGTGCCTGACTCGACCTCTATCTTTCCTATCTTACAGTACAAGTTACACGCTGTATGGCAGTTTACATTTACGGGCCCTAACACCTTTTGGGCCCTGGATCTTTAATCTTCTACAATAAAGCGCCATACTCTATGTCTTGTTGGGCTTTAGTAGAAGTAACGCTTTATGGGCATAAACCGGCCCCTCCTGGGCGGTTTATACCCAATAGTTATATCCCTGACATTAGGCCCCAGATTGATTTGAACCTCTTCATGTCAGTCTTCAACACTTCGGAAAAGTTTGGTCCTTCATGGCTTCAAATGATCTTGTAAACCATCATGACGTCCTCTTCCTGGATTATGTTGAACCGCCATGACGTCAACTCCTCATTTAATACTTGTACCTGTCTGAACCTTTATTTTTTAAAATCTCTGAAGATCGAGGCGATAGTGCCGGCCCATATCTATTTTTTAGGCTCCTTGATTCCCGCGCATGCCGTTTAACCTTTCAGCTTACAAATAGGGTGAGGGGTCATTTCTTCCCCCCCCCTCGTCTCTTTGCTCCTTCTTCCTCGCATCCGTCAGTGCCTAAGCACCGCCACCGCCGTCGACCTTCACCTCTTCTTCAACCCAAGCCGATGCATCAACCAGTTCGGACCAGAGCTTCGTCGGCGCGCCTCCGCCTCCGACAACTCCGGTAAGTACTTTCCTTACTTTTCATATAGATCTCATTAGGGTTTCTCCTGCGAGTTCGTCAAGCATGGGGCGCTGTTCTTCACTGTTCTTCTCTATTCTTCGTCATAGCTCCAACGGCTAGTGTAGATCTGATGCTTTTTCCTGCGACTGTAGTAATAACTCTGCTCATTTAACGTACTTATCCTTCTTTAAAGTACTCCCCAATCTAGGTTCGTTTGAACTACTGCAGTATCCGTTCAGTGTTGATCCTGAATATTTCTAAACTTTTTGACATGCTGTAGATCTGTAATTTTGTTGCTGAATTGCGAAACCTGTTTTTCCATAACTTTAGATCTGCACCTTTCATATTCTCACCGGTGGTTTAACTTTAGAAAAATTATAACCCGGTAGGTATCATTAGGCCCCGCTTAAACCGCCGCTGCAGTTGCCCTCGTAATGCTTCAGATAGTTAATTTCGGTTTATTATTGCATATTTCTCAATATCTGCCAGTCATAGATCATAAACCGTCCCTTCACTGTAATTTCAGCTTTTTCCCTTGAAATGGCAAAGCAAGCCAAGCAATTTACTTCTGGCAACTGGGTTCCGTCTCGGGTTACTGAAGAGGAACTAAACGGTTGGGCTGAGGTTGGTGCTTTAGGCAAGAAGGACATCATCCACTGGAGAGTCCTAGGACCGGAATGTCCTCCGAAGCCCAGAGATGGAGAAGTGATTGTATTTGTTGATCATTTATCCCGAGGGTTTAGCCCTCCTGGATCAAAATTCTTTCGTGATGTATTGACCAGCTTCCAACTCCACCCTCAAGACATTGGGCCAAACTCTGTGTCCAATATTTGCAATTTTCAAGTATTTTTTGAGGCTTACTTGCAAGAGGAACCTTCAGTTGAACTGTTTAGGGATTTCTTCCACTTGAACCGCCGCACAGAGTTTACGGATGGGCCCAACACTGAACTTGGCGGAATGTCCATCCAAAAAAGGAAGGATGTCAGCTTTCCTCACGCCAAACACCACAGTCATCCTAAAGATTGGAACCAGACTTGGTTTTACTGTCAAGACACATCTCCAGCTGATGAAAATCCTCTGTCGGGTTATCGTTCTCATCGGCTTCCCAATAACCATCCTTTCCTCCAACGGCTAAGTGCTCAGGAGCGATCCCAATACGCACTGCAACTTTCAAAGCTTCAGGCCTTTACCGCAAACGGCTTAACATGCATTGTTTTGTTCGTTGTTGGATTTCTTGGAGCATTCTACCGCTAAGCCGGCGTTCCGGTTTGATGTGTGAATAAACCGGAGATCCCAAAGATCCTCTACGCCATACTGAAGATGTGCTGTCAGAGAGTGAGATCAATGAGTCTGTTAAGAAAATATTGGATGAACCGGTGGACGTCTACAGCAAAACCGGGCTGGCCCCTTTCTATGAATCCAATAAACCGCCATCGGTAAGTCTTCTTATATTGTTTCCTTTATTTCAATCTGTTTAAGTATCCTTTCTGAAAGACCCCTCAACCTTTTTCAGGGTAATGATCCGTTCTGGAAGAGGAAACCCCAGGATAAACTAGCAAAGGCAGCTCGCCTTAAGACCAAGACTGTTAAGAAAACTGCAAAAAACAAAGTCGCTAAGACATCCGATTTAAACCTTGATGATGATGAACCGGCCTCAGAGGTATCACTTGACTCCCTTGGCTCCCTTTTCTTGCATCTTATTGACAATAATTATACCCAAGAAAACGCTGAAGGCAGCCAAGCTGATGGTGCTGAGGTAATTACCCTTTCCTCCGGTTCAGATCCTCTCCGAACACAGAAAATTCGTCAAGCAAGACAGAAAGTACAATTTTCTCACCCTTTAGCTTACTTGGACCCAAACTTTATTTTGAAGAAACAGCAACATGAAGCTCGCCGCACAACACGGCACAACGGTCAAGTAATCACATCTACCGGTTTACCACATACTCCGGCCCGGAAACGTCGATCAGAGGTCTTGTATATTTCGGATGCTCTTTATCCCAAAGCGGGTCATTTCCGCCAGCCTCTTAATCCGTCTGATTCAAATTATCAGGACACCCCTTGTTCGTCATCCGGCGGGTCAACAACCACACAGCTTCCTCCTCTTAAAACTGTTCCTGGGTGAGTTTTTATTTTTCTGTTAATCCCTCTCTTTTAATCCACTGACTAACTTTATCATTGTCTTTCTTAGTAAGACAAATCCTAGTAAGAAGGCTAAGTTGAGCAAACCGGCAGGTGATGATGTAAACCCTGAACCGAAAAGACTCCAGAGCCAACAGAAGATGCTGATGCCTTGCGTGATGATCCCCCTCCACCGGATCACGAAATTTTTACCGAACAGGAAGTTGCTCCAATGGAGCTGGATGATAACCAAAACAACCCAGTTCGGGCCAGTAGTAATCTGGCAAGCCCTGCCAGAGCCGCTGCTGTTACCAAAGACGGTGTTATAATTACCGGTTTTGGTCACACCACTCCTGGTGAACCCGTTGCTTTGTCCAAGCATAACACTAAAGAAGAAGTCTCTGGTATGGACAAAGGCAAATGGAATGCCGACTTGTCAAGCTATGCTCAACTCATCGCCCATGACTTTCATTCCGGCTATCTGAACTGGCTGTGTACAAGCCGTGATTATGAAGCCGGTTTAGTGAATCTTATGAAGGAACGATATGAGGTAATTGCTGCTTAATTTTGCAATATTATTTCTGCCTGAGCCCAATAGCTTGTCTCGACTTCACTATAGCCCCCAAGGGCCGGTATATCTCTTCAGGATGAACCGGGACTTTAGTTTGTAATCTTCCTTTGAACAATAACGCATTAGCCCCCAAGTGCCAAGTATATAACTTGTTATGTGCTTGGGACTTTTGATAAAGATGCCTGATAACTGCAAATATGCATTAGCCCCCAAGGGCCAAGTGTATAACTTGTTATGTGCTTGGGACTTCCAATATGTTGTACCAATGTATGATGCATATACCTCCTTGCAGGCTGATCTAGACCAGAAAGAATCTCAAGTGGCTGATCTTCAAGAAAACCTGAAATTCCAGCAAACCGCCGCTTCCAAAGCCAAGGATGAGCTGACCAGCGCTTTAGCAAGCATGGGAAAATTGAAGAAAGACTTTTAGAAGGAACGGGTGGGTTGGGAGATAGAGAGATCCGCTTTAGAGAAAAGAGCAGCTGATGCAGAGGCCGCCCTTGAACCGGTGTCAGAAGAGCTATCTGGCCTAAAGCGCCAGATAAACGCGATGACTACTGTTGTCTTTGGTAAGCACCCTTATCTTAACTCTGAACATGACATCCCCACCAATTTCCGGTTTAACACTGGTTCCATTACAGGAAAACGTACTGCTCATCTTGGTGCTGATATGCAGAAGAAGCTGAAGGCTGCCTATACTCTTATAGAACAACTCTATACTGGCGCACAGAGGATCATCTGTTCCGCCTCACATAACAAACCGGCCCCAACATTGATCAAAGAAACCTTGGAGAAACTGTCAGTGCTGCCCGCCCGGTTTGAAAAACTGAAGAAATCGGCTGCAAGGGCGGGCGCTTTAACTGCATTAACTCGGGCAAATGCATGGGTACCTGATCTTGATCCGGCTGACATAGTAAACGGCTATCCAAGCATGAAAGAGGATGGATCAGAAATCACCAATGAGGATCTGCAAGCTTTGACAAGAGAAATGCGGCCCTTGGCTAGCAAACTAGCTGATGAAGCTGACATGTCCCGCTACCATGCGGGTTATGATGCTGACAATCGTCGGGTTAATGCGCCGATCCATGATGCGGAAGATCTCATCCCGCCCGTTCGTAAGCACACTTATGCCCCTGATGTTGAACCGCTGAGCTTATAAGCGATGAAGTTGTTTTCCAGGCTCTGACTAGGATCAATTGGGCAACCACTGACTTCCAGCTGCTGGATGGAAATGAGGAAGAGACGGCACAGGATGATCGACAACCGTCTGGCCGGGCTGACGAGGAGTCATGAACCGGTGCCGGTTTAACTTTTAATATATCGCAATACTTATCGAGGAACTGATATTCTTTTGGGCTGCAAAACACCTTGTAATAGGCTAGCTGAAAACATTTGGTCTGTCATGTTATCATGCATATTTCCTCAGCATAATATTGCTTAATCCGGCAGTTTCATAGTATTTCTGCTTATTACGCTGAACAACTTTACTCAACCTGTTTCTGCATAAGACAAAATTTAAAATGTCCTGGCGGTTTATCGCCGGACGGGTCATAATGCCCAAATACATGACCTAGGTTTATAACCTAAGCTGTATTAAAATACGAGACACATATCATACCTGTGATATCAAATTGTGTCATTGGCTTTGCCAACTTTGCAGTAAGGGTGATGATCCCGAATTGTGAGTATTGATGACTCCTGCAATATTTTGCCGGTTCATGATGAAACCATGTCGGGTTGTGATAAACACCGGCTTAGCTGCAAATAATACTGGCGATTTATAATCAAACTAGACCGGGTTGTGTAAACGCTGGCTTATTTAACGGTGGTTACTTGTAGTCAACCACTAGGCCGAATCGATAGATATCGGGTGAATACCAACAATCTCATTGAGAAATAAAACTTGGCAAACAAAAACAAATAAAAACTTGTAGTTGAGGCTTTTTACGAGCTGCCAGGCTCCAAATTCGAGGCTTTTCATGGGCTGCCAGGCTGTTGAGTTAAACCATTTCACAAAGCCTGCTAAGATGGACCTCACATTAACCAATCATCGTTTTAACTTTGACAAGTTCAGGGTCTGTATAAGATTGACTTGTTCAATCGTTCGACAGGTCATACCAGGTTTACCTGGACGGAGTGACTTACTTTATGTAGGCAGGTTAACCCGGGGTTTAAGGTGTATACACCAGGCTTTCAAGCCGTGGCTTGATAGCCTATTACAAGGGCCTTAAAAGCTCTTTGTCGATGTGCGACAAGAGCCCCCAAGTAACATTGTGAGTTGTGCTCAATGGGTGCCTATGTTTGAGTTGTGCTATGCATCAAACTCTTTTTTGCCCCTGACCATCATGTTGGCTTGATAGCCGGATTACTGAAGTAACTAGAGCTGTGATTTTATGATGATATTCGCTTGATAGCCGGTCTAATAGGGCCATAGGAACTCCGTTTTATACACAGAAGCCCCCATGTGATAAACTCTTATGAAAAAAGCAGCAGATACCCCGCTTTAACAGGGACACCGGTTTATTATATTGATCATAATATATACATTGTGAATATATGTACATAAAGCGGAGCCTATGGCTCAGTTGTAATAAGGCTGAAGATGAGCAATGTTCCACGACCGTTGGGTCTCCTCCTCCGCGGTACGTGAGTCCTTGTGTTCTTGAATGTCGATGAGGTAGTATGACCCTTTGTGTAGATTCTTGCTGACCACAAAGGGTCCTTCCCAAGGCGGGGATAGCTTGTGCATATCTGTCTGGTCTTGGATGAGCCGGAGCACCAGATCGCCTTCTTGAAACGTTCTGGTTCTAACTCCGCGACTATGGTATCGACGCAGATCCTGCTGGTAAATCGCCGACCGAGCCGCTGCGATGTCATGTTCCTCATCCAACTGATCCAGTGCTTCTTGTCGCGCCTTCTCATTATCCGCTTCAATGTAAGCCGCCACTCGAGGCGAATCATGACGGATGTCGCTAGGGAGAACTACTTCAGCTCCATATACCATGAATAAAGGCGTGTAACCCATAGACCTGTTGGGCGTGGTGTTTATGCTCCATAACACAGAGGGTAGTTCCTCCACCCAACAACCCGGCGTCCTCTGCAAAGGAACCATGAGCCAGGGCTTGATGCCTCTCAAGATCTCTTGATTGGCTCTCTCAGCTTGACTATTGGATTGGGGGTGAGCCACTGAAGATACGTCAAGCCGGATGTGCTCTCGTTGACAAAATTCTTTCATAGCCCCCTTGGACAGGTTGGTGCCATTATCAGTTTTAATACTGTGTGGAAAGCCAAACCGGAAAATCACCTTTTTGATGAATTGAACCGCCGTTGCTGCATCACACTTGCTGACCGGCTCTGCCTCGACCCACTTGGTAAATTTGTCAACCGCCACTAGAAGGTGGGTCTTCTTATCTAGAGATCTCTTAAAGGGCCCAACCATATCTAGCCCCCAAGTCGCGAACGGCCAAGTAACTGGAATCATCCTCAATTCTTGAGCTGGTATATGAGCACGTCGTGAGAATTTCTGGCAAGCATCACACTTTTTGACTAAGTCCTCCACATCAGCATGAGCTGTCAGCCAATAGAACCCATGACGAAAAGCTTTAGCTACCAAAGACTTTGAACTGGCGTGGTGACCACAATCTCCTTCGTGTATCTCTCGAAGAATCTCGCAGCCTTCCTCTGGCGACACGCAACATTGAAACGCCCCGGATACACTGCAATGATGCAGTTCCCCATTGACAATAGCCATCGACTTGGATCGCTGGATTATCTGCCTGGCCAAGACTTCATCCTTTGGTAATTTGCCTCGGTTCATATACGCCAGGTACGGGACTGTCCAATCCGGAATAGCGTGAAGCGCCGCTACCAATTGGGCCTCCGGATCAGGAACAACCAAGTCTTCTTCTGAAGGCAATTTCATCAATGGATTATGCAATACGTCCAGGAAGACATTAGGTGGAACCGGTTTACGCTGGGAACCCAGACGGCTTAATGCGTCGGCCGCTTCATTCTTTCACCGGTCCACATGGTCCACCCGATAACCCTTGAAGTGCCCAGCGACCGCGTCCACCTCTCGACGATATGCCGCCATAAGCGGGTCCTTGGAATCCCAAGTACCAGATACTTGTTGGGCCACCAAGTCCGAGTCACCGAAGCATTTAACCTAGCTTAAATTCATCTCCTCGTGGGGAAGACCATGGAGGAGAGCCTCATACTCAGCTGCATTGTTAGTGCAAGGGAACATTAAACAGAGGACATAACAAAACTTATCACCTCCTGGGGAAGTTAATACGATTCCAGCCCCCGAGCCCTCCAATTGCCTAGATCCATCGAAGTGAATAGTCGAGTACGTGTGATCCGGTTTTCCTCTCGCGCTTGCAACTCCGTCCAATCGTTGATGGAATCCACCAGTGCTTGAGATTTGATTGCAGTATGAGGCACATATTTTAGCCCGTGAGGACTAAGTTCAATGGCCCACTTGGCAACCTAGCCAGTTGCTTCTCTGTTTTGGATTCTATCTCCCAGAGGGGCAGAACTAACCACAGTGATGGGATGACCTTGAAAATACTGCTTAAGCTTCCAGTTTGCCATGAAGACTCCGTATACCAGTTTCTGCCAATGCGGGAATCTCTGCTTCGACTCAATGAGCACCTCGCTAATATAATAAACCGTCCTTTGAACCGGATATTCCTTCCCCGCCTCCTTGCGCTCCACTACAATGGCAACACTTACGGCTTGGGCATTAGCGGCCACGTATAATAACAACAGATCATTATCAACCGGTGCGTCAAGGATAGGCGGCTCCGCCAGCTGTTTCTTTAAGTCCTCGAACGTAGCATCAGCAGCATCACTCCACACAAAGCGGTCTATCTTTTTCATCATCTGGTAAAGCGGGATGCCCTTCTCTCCCAAGCGGCTGATAAACTAGCTCAGCACCACGATGCGGCCTGTCGGGCGTTGAACATCGTTGACACACGCCGGTTTAGCCAAGGATGTAATAGCCTTGATCTTCTCTGGATTAGCTTCAATTCCCCTGTTTGACACCAGGAACCCTGGGAGCTTTCCTGCTGGTACACCAAAAACGCACTTGGCCGGGTTAAGCATCATCTTATAAACCCGTAGGTTATCAAAAGTTTCCTTCAAGTCAGCTATCAATGTCTCTTCCTTCCTAGATTTTACCACAATATCATCCATGTATGCATGAACGTTTCGCCCAATCTGCTTATGAAGACAATTCTGTACGTAGCGTTGATAGGTCGCCTGGGCACTCTTGAGCCCAAAAGGCATGGATACATAGCAGAAGGCTCCAAAGGGAGTTATAAAAGCAGTTTTCTCCTGGTCCTTAACTGCCATCTTGATCTGATGGTAACCAGAATATGCATCCAAAAAACTTAAACACTCACAACCCGCCGTAGCATCAATGATTTGATCAATACAGGTGAGAGCAAAAGGATCAGCCGGGCAAGCCTTGTTCAGATCTGTGTAATCAACACACATCCGCCAAGTGCCATTCTTTTTTAGCACTAGCACCGGATTAGCCAACCACTCAGGATGAAACACTTCAACGATAAAACCTGCCACCAAGAGCCTGGCTACTTCTTCATCAATAGCCTTGCACCTTTCTTCATTGAAGCAGTGGAGAAACCGTTTAACCGGATTGAACTTGGGATCAATATTAAAAGTGTGCTCAGCGAGTCCTCTCGGTACACCTAGCATGTTAGAAGGTTTCCATGCAAAGATGTCCCGATTCTCACGGATGAACTCGATGAGCGTGCTTTCCTATTTTGGATCCAGGTTAGCGTTGATGGTAAACTGCTTGGATGAATCGCCAGGAACAAAGTCGACCAGCTTGGTCTCATCAGCTGATTTAAACTTCAAGGCCGGATCATGCTCTGTAGTCGGCTTCTTCAACGAAGACATATCCGCCGGATCAACATTGTCTTTGTAAAATTTCAACTCCTCGGTTGCACAAACCACCTCAACATAGGCTGCATCACCTTCCTCGCATTCCATAGCAATTGTACGGCTCCCATGGACCGTAATAGTCCCTTTATGACCCGACATCTTGAGCTGCAGATAAACATAACAGGGCCTCACCATGAACTTAGCATAAACCGGCCGCCCGAAACAGAGCATGATACGGGCTCTTGATTTTTACAACTTCAAAGGTCAAAGTTTCTGATCTCGAGTCTTGTTCATCTCCAAAGGTAACCTCCAAATCTATCTTACCGATCGGATACGCCGACTTACCAGGTACCACGCCATGGAAAACAGTGTTGGATGGCCTGAGCTTCTTGTCTGTCATCCCCATGCGACAAAATCTTTGATACTATAGAATGTTGATGCTGCTTCCTCCGTCCATGAGTACCTTGGTGAACTTATATCCTCCAACCTGAGGCGCCACGCGTCCTCAAATGCCCTAGGTCTTCATGAGCAACCAAGTTGGATGCACGCCCACTAGTTTCTTTTGTTGAGCTTTCATACATTTTTAGCTCTAGTGCATCCGTTGCATGGCAATCCCTACTCACTCACATTGATATCTATTGATGGGCATCTCCATAGCCCGTTGATACGCGTAGTTGATGTGAGACTATCTTCCTCCTTTTTGTCTTCTCCACAACCACCTCTCTATTCCACCCATAGTGCTATGTCCATGGCTCAGGCTCATGTATTGCGTGAAAGTTGAAAGGTTTGAAAGAATAGAGTATGAAAACAAGTGCTTGGCTGAAATCGGGGTTGTGCATGATATGAATATTTTATGTGATGAAGAGGGAGCATAGTTAGACTATATGATTTTGTAGGGATAACTTTCTTTAGCCATAGTATTTTGAGAAGACATGATTGCTTTGTTAGTATGCTTGAAGTATTATTATTTCTTATGTCAATATAGACTTTTATCTTGAATCTTTCAGATGTAAACATTCATGCCACAATTAAGAGAATTACATTGAAAAACTATGTTGGTTAGCATTCCACATCAAAAATTCTTTCTTTATCATTTACCTACTCGAGGACGAGCAGGAATTAAGCTTGGGGATGCTTGATACGTCTCCAACGTATCTATAATTTTTTATTGTTCCATGCTATTATTTATGAAGTTTTGGATGTTTAATGGGCTTTACCTTACACATTTATATCATTTTTGGGAGTAACCTACTAACCCAAAGGCCCAATCCAGATTGCTGTTTTTTGCATGTTTTAGAGTTTTGTGGAAAAAGAATATCAAACGGAGTCCAAACGGAATGAAACCTTCGCAAGAGATATTTTTGGAGAAAATCACGCACGGAGAACTTGAGAACCACGTCAGAAGAGCCACGAGGGGCCCACGAGGGTAGGGGGCGCGCCCCCCTTCCCAGGGCGCGCCCCTGCCTCGTGGGGACACCGTGACTCCCCCGGTGTCCTCCTTCCTCTTATATAAGTCTATGTACCCCGAAACCATCAGCAATAGAGAGAAAACCCTAATTCCACCGCCGTAACCTTCTATTCCCGTGAGATCCCATCTTGGAGCCTGTTCCAGAGCTCCACCGGAGGGGGCTCCATCATGGAGTTCTTCATCATCATCACCATCGCCCTCACCATGAGTTGTGAGTAGTTTACCACAGACCTTCGGGTCCATAGCTAGTATCTAGATGGCTTCTTCTCTCTCTCTGGATCTCAATACAAAGTTCTCCTCGGTCTTCGAGGAGATCTATTCGATGTAATCTCTTTTTGCGGTGTGTTTGTCGAGATCCGATGAATTGTGAGTTTATGATCAAGATTATCTATGAGAAATATTTGGTTATTCTCTGAACTTTTTATGTGTGCTCATAATATCCTTGCAAGTCTCTTCGAATTATTGGTTTGGTTTGGCCTACTAGATCTATAGTTCTTGCAATGGGAGAAGTGCTTGGCTTTGGGTTCAGTCTTGCGGTGTCCTTTCCCAGTGACAGTATGGGCAGCAAGGCATGTATTGTATTGTTGCCATCGAGGATAAAAAGATGGGGTTTATATCATATTGCTTGAGTTTATCCCTCTACATCATGTCATCTTGCTTAAGGCGTTACTCTGTTCTTATGAACTCAATACACTAGATGCATGCTGGATAGCGGTCGATGTGTGGAGTAATAGTAGTAGATGCAGAATCGTTTCGGTCTACTTGTCTCGGACGTGATGCCTATATACAATGATCATGCCTAGATAGTCTCATATTTATTCGCTTTTCTATCAATTGATCGACAGTAATTTGTTTACCCGCCGTAGAATATCGCTATCATGAGAGAAGCCACTAGAGAACACTATGGCCCCCGGGTCTATTCTCCACTTATCAATCTACATCTACTTTACTTTTACCGCTTTTACTTTCTGTTCTTATAAACAAAAATACCAAAAATATAAACTATCATCTCTATCAGATCTCACTTTCGTAAGTGACCGTAAAGGGGTTGACAACCCCTTATCGCGTTGGCTGCGAAGTTCTTATTTGTTTGTGCAGGTGCGAGGGACTCGCGCGTGGTCTCCTACTGGATTGATACCTTGGTTCTCAAAAACTGAGGGAAATACTTACACTATTGTGTTGCATCTCCCTTTCCTCTTCGAGGGAATACAACGCAAGCTCGAGAAGTAGCACGGCCGCACTTCGACGCCCTAATGGCGGAACAGCTACCAGTGCAGGAGGACATGTGCTGCAACCTCCGTCTCCTCAACGAGCACCGGTGAACAAGCGAACGACAATGCCGTCGCGGACATGTGGACCTATGATCCTGCCTTCCCGAATAAGCAGCGGGCGCTGTATCAGACCATCTATAGGGCTCGAGAGGCCCTCTCCGTCGTCCTTCGAGTTGTTGTGCTCGCCGCGGCACCACCGTCTCGCGTTGTCAACATGGTCAACGGACATGAGGATGAGGATATGACTTTACTTGGAGAGGATGACAGTGGGGACCCACCAGGGCCATAGACACACGTACGCAAGTGCCTCCTTATTAGTATATAAAACTATAAAAAATTGCTTCCTCCTGGTTTCCTGACATCACGGTCCCACACCATTGTCAACCTATGTAGTCAATAAATGAGAGAATTGCACAAGAAACGGTCGACAGCTGGGACCAAGCAGCTCGAGCAGTATTAGTGTTTTTGAGGTGTGAGCACTGCAGAGTTTTTCTTGAGCGATGTTTAGCCCAGATACTAATTTTTCTCCTCTGAACAACAATGAAAACATCGCTGCAGCTATTAACTGGGCGGGATGTGGCCTGTCTAGCCCAGGCTAGATATCCAGCCCAGATATTATTATTTTTCAAGCTGAAAATGTCTAGCCTAGCTATACTTTTCTTAGGAATACCCTGGCAAGGTCAAGTTGTTATTCTCCGCCCCGCTGGGCTGCAAATCTTTCCTAGGAGGGATGCATTAGGCTTAACAAGAAAATGGGCTTTAAGAAATAATAAATGGGCTGTAGTTACAAAAACATGGCAGTAATTATAAAAACTGCACCAAACACGTAGTTACTTTATAAAATATTATTTTTGGATATTGAAAATTTTAATTTCATTAATTGTTGCGAGCGCAATGTTTCGTTGGATTTTTAGGTAATATAAATTTATATTGAAATTTTATTTAATCTGACTAGAAATTTCGGGATAAAAATATTTCGGATCCCATCAAAATGTGGGAAATTTTATTGAATTATGTTTTGAACGGTTGGTTGAAATGAGTTGTACTTTTAACAAACTATAAATGGGTTGTAGTAAATTCCATTAGAATTCAAAAATTGGCTGCACATTCTTACAAATCTCAAATGGGCTATAAATTCTCTGCCACACACTTGCGGCCTTACTAAGTTGACGTGTCCCCTAAAAAAAGAGTTGACGCGCATGTAAGGCTTTGTCGACTTATAGTCAACACACGGTTCTAGCAGCAGTGGCCGTTCGATGTCCATCCAACGGATGCCGTGCTTCTTCAATCTCAGATATTCTAGCTTCGCTCGCCCAAAAAATGATTCCTCCCCCTGAAATCTGGGGCGCACCATTTCAGAAGTTGACATGTTGGCCTACTATGTTGACGCATACCAAGGGCTTTGTCAACTTAGTCAATATAAACGATTCTAGCTGCAGTGACTGTACGATGTCCATCCAACGGCCGTCGTGCTTCTTCAACCTCTGGTCTTCTTGCTCCAGCCGCCCAAAGCAGCGCCGGTTGTGCCGCCTGCTCCTGCCTCCCGTGGCCGGCTGTGCTGCCGCGCAAGCCTCACCGCCCCCTAGTACTCCCACCGCTGGCCAGGCCATTCCTCTACTCACCCACACCCCCTGTTATTCCGCGGCGACGGTAGCCTCACACCGCAGCCGAACCAGTGAACCATCATACTCCTCTCCGCGCGGGCTTCCACTGTCGTGTATTCCCCGGCTTCGCGTCATCCCCTTCCTAGGCCTCGCCGTCGTCCACCGCCTTGGTGCTCTCGGCACGGCATGGTCAATGTGGTCAGCGACCGACTTCCATCGGAAGAGTATTGTACGTGGAGAGGCTGACAGCTGGGTCCACGGCCACAGCCCAGTTTTTTGTGATTTGCCAAGTAAGTCGCTTTGTCATGCCTGTTGGGCTGCAAATCTTTCAAGACGAGGAGAGCTTCATCCGGCAGGCCGAGAAAATGGCCTATCAGTAATGAGAAATGGGTTGTACATTTTTAAAACACATCAAACCGGCAATTAGTTTCAAATTTCTTTTTTTCATTTCGAGGTTTTAAATTGCATTGATTTTTATGCGTGGACAATTTGCTGGATTTTATATTGATATACATTTATTTTTAAAATCAGTTTGAATCTGACTCAAAATTTCGGGATCAAAAACAGTTCGGACCGCACCGAAATATGCAAAATTTTGTATATTTTTTTAACCGTGGCCACAATATGGGCTGTAATGCTAACAAAAAGAATATATGCTCCAAAAAAACCTTAGGAATTAGCAAATGGGCTATAAATTATTAGAAATAATGGCAGATGGGTTGTATGATGTTTTCCACAGATTTGAGGCTTTCCTAAAAAAAGGTTGACGCACAAGCAGTGACTGTTGGATGTCCATCCAACGGCCGTCGTGCTTCTTCAATCTCTGCTCTTCCTGCTCCAGTCGCTCAAACAAGCACCGGCGGGACTGCCTGCTCCCTCCTCCCCGCAGACGGCTGTGCTGCCGCGCAGGCCTCACCGCCCCACCATACTCCCATCACTAGCCTAGCCATCCCTCTACTCACCCACACCTGCTATTATTCTCCGGCGATGGCAGACAAACCAGTGAACCCTCGTACAGTCGTACTCCCCTCCATGTGGGAAACAACTGCCGAGTCTTCCCTGCCTCCGTGTCGTTCCCTTCCTAGGCCTCGCCGTCGTCCACCGCCCTGGTGCTCTCAGTGCGGCTTGGTCAACGTGGTCAACGACTAACATGCATTTGAAGTGGACTGTACGTGGAGGGGCTGACAGCTGGGTCCATGGCCGCACGCAAGGAAATGCCTCCTTATTACGCGCAAAATAATGATTCCTCCACCTGACATCTGGGACCCACCGAAAGGGCCTCTGTATTTCGCGGAAAAACTTTACTGCCGCTGACAGCTTGGACCCACCAGCTATATCTTCGCACGCAAGGAAGTGCCTCCTTATTACGCACAAAAAAATGAATACTCCCCCCTGCTAGTTGGGACCCAATATAGTGGCAGGCTGACTTGTGGGCCTACTAAGTTGACGAGGACGGAGGGCTTTGTTAACTTAGTCAATATGCACGATTCTAGCTCCAGTGACCGTACGATGTCCATCCAATGGTCGTAGTGCTTCTTCAACCTCTGGTCTTCTTGCTCCAGCCACCCAAACCAGCGCCGGTCGTGCCTCGTGCTCCTGCCTCCCGTGGCCGGCTGCGATGCGGCGGAGGCCTCACCACCCCCTACTACTCCCACCGCTGGCCAGGCCATCCCTCTACTCACCCACACCCCCTGTTATTCTGCGGCGACGGCAGCCTCACACCGCAGCGAACTAGTGAACCCTCATACTCCTCTACGCTTGGGCATCCACTGCTGCGTCTTCCCCGGCTCTGCGTTGTCCCCTTCCTAGGCATCACCGTCATCCACCGCCCTGGTGCTCTCGGCACGGCGTGGTCAACGTGGTCAAGGAATGACTTCCATCGGCAGAGTACTGTACGTGGAGAGGCTGACAGCTGGGTCCACGGCAGTCTCAAGGAAGTGCCTCCTTATTACGCGGAAAATAATTATTCCTCCACCTGACAGCAGGGACCCATCGGACGGGCCACCATATTTGGCGAAAAAAACATTCCCCCCCTGACTGCTGGGACCCATCGGATGGGCCACTGTATTTCATGAAAAAATGTACCCCCTGCTGTCAGCTTGGACCCACCGAAAGTGCCGCCTTATTACGCACAAAAAATGAATACTCCCCCTTCTAGTTGGGACCCAGCTTGGTGGGTGGCTGACTTGTGGGCCTAGTAAGTTGACGGGGACAGAGTGCTTTGTTAACTTAGTCAATATGAATGATTCTAGCTCCAGTGACCGTACGATGTCCATCCAACGGCCGTAGTGCTTCTTCAACCTCTGGTCTTCTTGCTCCAGCAGCCCAAAGCAGCGCCGATCGTGTTGCATGCTCCTGCCTCATGTGGCCGGCTGTGCTGTTGCGGAGGCCTCACCACCCCCTACTATTCCCAACGCTGGCCAGGCCCTGCGGCGACGGCAGCCTCACACCGCAGCTGAACCAGTGAACCCTCGTACTCCTCTCCGCGCGGGCTTCCACTTCCGCGTCTTCCCCTGCTCTGCGTCGTCCCCTTCCTAGGCTTCGCCGTCGTCCACCGCCCTCGTGCTCTTGGCACGGCGTGGTCAACGTGGTCAAGGAACGACATCCATCGGAAGAGTACTGTACGTGGAGAGGCTGACAGCTGGGTCCACGGCCACAGCAAGGAAGTGCCTCCTTATAACGCGCAAAATAATTATTCCTGCACCTGACAGCGGGGAACCACCGGACGGGCCGCCGTATTTCGCGGAAAAAACGTTTCCCCTTGACTACTGGGACCCACCAGCTACATCTTCGCACGCAAGGAAGTGCCTCCGGGCAAAAAAACAATTCACCCCTTGACTGCTGGGACCCACCAGCTACATCTTCGCAGGCAAGGAAGTGTGTGACACTCGGGACCCACCTGGTCGAAGCGTACGTAGCATTGTCATTCTGGTCACGAACATGTACGTACATACTGGTCGATGTAGAAGCGCGCACGTGTCGTAGTAGAGGCGCGCACGTAGCATGTACACGTACGTACAGCAGCCAGTGTGCAAGAAAGAAAATACGGCCACGTACGTACATATGGGCAGGGTCACGAACGCCTACTCGCACATACGTACGGCCAGGGCTCGTGTACATGGCTGGGTCGGAACGGATAAATAGCGTCGTCGTCGTGTTCATGGGGAGCCAACCAGCTGGGTCGGAACAGAATGCGTTGTCGTGCTCATCGGGAGGACTTGGACGGAACAGCCGATGGAAACGAGGCCTAGCGTATTGCAGAACGGAGGAAACGGCCTTGTGTTCGACCGGCCACGTTCGAAACGGGATCATGTTCATCGGGAGGGGTCTGGCGTACCACAAAACGGAGGAAACGGACCTCCTACGGTCAAAACGGGGGTCCTGTTGATCGGGAGGGGTGTGGCGTACCGCAAAACGGAGGAAACGGACTTGTGTTGGAGCGCTACGGTCAAAGCAGGGGTCCTGTTCATCGGGAGGGGTGTGGCGTACCGCAAAACGACAGAAACGGACTTGTGTTGGAGCGTTACGGTTGAAACGGGGGTCCTGTTCATCGGGAGGGGTGTGGCGTACCGCAAAACCGGACTCCACGAGATACTGTTCATCACCACCGTCGACCCCCTCCAGCCTCCTCGGGCTACTGTTCATCCACCGTCGACCTCCTCCAGCCTCCACCTGCGACTGTTCAGCCTCCACCGCGCGCTACTCCACCGGCTACTGTTCAACCAGCCCTCTCCACGGGCTCCTGTTCAACCACCCCTCCATGGGCTACTGTTCATCCAACCATCCACCATCTACTGTTCATGCAGCCCTCCACGGGGTGGTCCTATGCATGCAGCCCTCCACGGGGTCCTGTTCCTGCAGCCCCAACCGGCTCGATCGAACGGGGTCATGTTCATGCAGAGGCAACACCACGGGGTCCTGTTCAGCCACCCCCACCTGGAACTGTTCATCCAAACCCCCCAACAACGCTCACTGTTCATGCAGAGGCAGCATCGATCGGCTTCAGTTAGCAGCAGTAGCGAAGGAATCGCTCGATCGGGTTCAGTTAACAGCCATCGATCGATCGCTTGGGTTCACTAACGTGTAGCCTGCAGTGCAATCGCTCGGGTTCAGTTAGGGCCCAATGCCTCGCTCGAGTTCAGTTAGAGCGCAACACCTTGCACCCACGCGCGTGCGTGTAAGAGAGAAACGTGCATCGCTCGGCCTCGACCACCCACCATAACCGGGAACACCCCGATATTTTCCTCGCCCTCGCTTCTACCATGGTTTTTTCCATCATGGACGGCCCAAAGAATGTCATGTAGCTGCGTCTCCGGCCCGCCCAAGATGAAAAGCCCATTTTCTGTCATGATTTTTTGTCATAGAAGTAGGACCCCACCACATCTATGATGATACCATGTTTTGTCACAATTATTGTCATAGAAGTGTCATAAGTATGACAGAATAAAGTTTCGTTCGGCACAAAATGTCACGGATGTGTCTTTTTTTGTAGTGGGAGGAGAGAAACCCATATCTACAATTCACTCTAAATTTTGGTCCATGACCCTAAAGAGATTAAGCATGCAAATTACCCAAACATCAAATTTGGCCATCGAAACTAAGAGTGTCAGAGAATCCTAAACCCCTAGTAGACATCCTTACTCTCTAGGCGGTTAAGCCCTATAAAGAGAGACGATTCTCTGATACCAATTGAAAGACCGTGGGTGTCGCCTACATGGGGGGCGTGAATAGGCGCTTTTAAAATAATTACGGTTTAGGCTTGAACAAATGCGGAATAAACCTAGCGGTTAATTTGTCAAGAACAAAACCTACAACAACTAGGCTCACCTATGTGCACCAACAACTTATGCTAAGCAAGATAAACAACTTCATGATAGCAAGATATATGAGAAGAAACAATATGGCTATCACAGAGTAAAGTGCATAAGTAAAGGGCTTGGGTAAGAGATAACCGAGGCACGCGGAGACGATGATGTATCCCGAAGTTCACACCCTTGCGGATGCTAATCTCCGTTTGGAGTGGTGTGGAGGCACAATGCTCCCCAAGAAGCCACTAGGGCCACCGTAATCTCCTCACGCTCTCGCACAATGCAAGATGCAGTGATTCCACTAAGGGACCCTTGAGGGCGGTCACCGAACCCGTACAAATGGCAACCCTTCACTACAAAAAAATACACTTCCGTGATGATACGTGTTTGTCACAGTAGGTCACGTTTTCTGTCATGCATGTACATCCATGAAAATTTTATGACAGAATCAAGATAGTCATACCTGTGCTGTCGTAGAAGTGTTCCATGACATTACCAAAATTATCATCACGGAAGTGTCCACTTCCATGACGATAAATCGCGCGTCACAGAAGTGCTTTTGTCAAGGGTGACCGGCACATGGCATCCACCATAATGGAATGATGTTAAGCTATCGGGTCCGGTTTTGGATCCGTTAACCCGTTAACAACCCCGACCAATGGGGATTTTCCACGTGTAAAATCATCATTGGCTGGAGGGAACACGTGTCGGCTCGCCATTGGGACAGATGTCATCCACTCATTGGACCCATAGCGCCTATGATACGTCAACACGTGGCACGGCCCAACAGAGGCCCATTCATGTGAAAAGTCTGGCCCATTTGACTTGGTCAAAAGGTGGCGGGCCGGCCCACGGGAAGCCTGTTAACGGCATGTTCGCATATAGCCCATTTACAGCCCGCTAACCCAGGGCTCGTTTACGGCCTATCCGAATTAGGCCCGGTAGCGTCATCTCGGCCGTCCAATATAATTCCAGCCCGTTTTAACTTCCGGCCCATGTATGGCCCATGACGTCTTTCGGCCCATATGAGTCCCTTAGTAACCCTCGGCCCATTAACAACTCGTGGTAAAACTGGCCCGTAATGAATAGTGCCATGCAGAGGCCCGTTCCTGTGAAAGACCGGCCCGTTTGACTTGGTCAAAAGGTGACGGGCCGGCCCACGGCAAGCCTGTTAACGGCCTGTTCGCATATAGCCCATTTACAGCCCGCTAACCCAGGGCCCATTTACGGCCTATCCGAATTAGGCCCAGTAGCGTCATCTGGGCCGTCCAATATAATTCCAGCCCGTTTTAACTTCCGGCCCATGTATGGCCCAAGACGTCTTTCAGCCCATATGAGGTCCTTAGTAACCCTCGGCCCATTAACGGCCCATGATAAAACTGGTCCGTATTGAACAGTGTTTCACTTTATACCCATTAACGGCCCATTATTCCGTCGGGCCGTTTCCAGCCCATGATATCTTTTGGCCTTCTCAGAGCCCATTTATTCTTGGGCTCATTTCCAGTATTCATTTACTTTCGGCCCGTTACTGCCATTTTCTGCTTGTGGGCCAAATTCAGCCCGTGGTTACAGTCGGCCCGTTTGTGGCCCGTTAATACGTTAGGTCGTTTTCATAGCGTCATCAAATACGGTCGATCAACGACGGTGTGGGGACCCCGACTTAAGTGTCGAGATCACCGAATGCACGTGTACAGTGATCCCAGAGATCAATGCTCACTGAACACACAGAAGCTGAATAACAAGAGTCTTACATCCATACATACCGTCTTACACAAATTATGGCCATTATGGCCAAGTCTTACATAGATAAGTCCTCAAGGGCTGAATAGCAAATAACTCGAATAGCGGAAGTCTTCGATGATAAGTAGAACCCATGCCATCTGCCTTAACCCTACAGGCATTCTCACTAGGATAGCGTCCTAGTTCGCATGTTCGTCTCTGTAGAACTCTTCTTCATATTCATGTTCCTCCATGCCTGGCCAATTAAATAACCAATGGCAAGCCAATGAGTACTTTGAATGTACTCGCAAGCAACCCATGATTTGGTTCAAAGTAACAATGCAATTGAATAACAATGAGCAATCTAGCTACGAGCTAGAACAAACATTCTACCATCAAGTATATGCATCAATAATTTCACGTAACCTTGAGGACAGGTTACCGATATCAACATGAATATGATTCAACTCAACGAGTCAAGTCACCACTTTGACTCATCACACACACGTACTTTCACCGATGTAGTAAAATTCTGGACATACTTTAAGTAGCACCTCCAAACTGTCCATGACCGTGGACGCGGCTATTCGAATAGTTTTACACTCTGCAGAGGTTGCGCACTTTACCCACAAGATCCGGGAAGCTTTCGTGTCACCCACGATCCCGCAGTACCTCAAGTACTCAGGGGAAGCACCCGGACATTATCTTTCCTTAGACGACACTAACATAGGGTCCACTCGTTGGTACACGGCCCTCGAGTACAAACAATAGATCATGGGACTTGCCCTAATTTCAATGTCACGCGTACCCGAAGGGACCAACGGTGTGTCCGGTGCCCTGTAAAAACAGTCATGGTCGTCTATCCAAGCACGACCCCGTCCCGGGAAAGACCTCAAGTCTTCCCGTCACTAGTAATGCGGGCACCATGCTAGTATCGGCCTAAGTAATCAATAAAGCCCCGTCTCATAAGGGGTAGAGTGGTTGCACATGTTTGGTTGGGATGGTAGTCACACATAAATCTAATCCAGTTTTAATACCCTTCTCTTTAATGGACTTCTTTGCTTCTCGCATATCTTCGGGGCTTAGAACAAACATGCCCCTCTTCTTTGGTGGGGGAGGTGGTTCAGGGACGGACCAATCTTCATGGTTTTTGGCAATCCTGCCCATCAATTCTTCTGCATCGTCCGGTGTTCTTTTCCTGAAAACACAACCAGCACAACTATCCAGATAGGACCTGGATTCATCAGTTAGACTAGCATAAAATATATCGATTAATTCATTCTTAGGGACTCCATGTCCTGGTCTAGCCCGGATCATACTACAGTACCTCCCCCAAGCTTTAGGGAGGTGCTCATCCTGCAACTGTTTAAAGTTATAAATTCTTTGTAAAGCAGCATGTTGCATATGGGCAGGAAAGTACTTATCAACAAAAGAGTGAGCTAAGTCTTGAGGATTCTTAATGGAACCACATGGTAGTGCATCATACCATGTTTTAGCACCTTCCTTCAAAGAGAAAGGAAGAAGCTTAGTCACATAAAAGTTTCGTATCTTTTCATTCGTGGTAAACAAGCCACCCAACTCAGTGAGTTTGGTCAGGTGTGCAATAGCATCATCATTTTCTCTGCCATAAAAGGGGTCAGCTTCAACCATAGATATAAGTGAAAGATCAACAGAGAAATCATAATCAGGATCATTGATGCATATAGGAGATGTAGCAAATTCAGGATCAGGAACAGTCTTGTTCTTCAAGGAGTGTTTTTCAAGCAGCTTCTTAATAGCTTCAGGGTCAGAGTCGGCAAACTCTGTCAGTTCCCTGCATAAATCATCATCAAGCATAATGTAATCATCATCAAGGAGTCTCTCCTTGAGTTCACTCAAATCAGGATAATCATAAGTTCCACCAATGGGGTAGCGAGTAACAGGAATTTCAATTCCAGATTTTTTTGCAGCAGCAGCGATCTGTTTCTCAAGAGCATAACCAAGTGAACTAATATCATAAAGAGTAGTAGAAGCATCATCAAAAGTATCGGACATAGTAACAGTTTCAGTAGAAGCATCATGTGGTGGTGGTGAGGCAAACTTACTCATAACAGAAGGTGAATCAAGTGTAGCACTAGTGTTCAGAACAGTACCTCTTCTTGTAGTGGATAGTAAGATCGGAACCTTGGGGTCTCCTTTCTTACCCATAGCGGATGAAGTGCAGCAGGTAGGATACTTCAAGTAGACTTGTAAATATTGCTATGCTCCCCGGCAACGGCGCCAGAAAACGGTACTTGATAACCCTCAACCGTAAGGGATCGAGATAGTCTTCGCGGGTAAGAATAACCCAATATATAGATTCGACACACGGGGAGCCAAAGAGTATTTATAAGCTTTGACAGTTGAGTTGTCAATTCAACCGCACCTGAAATATACTTACTTGCAACAAAAGATAAGTGGTAACGGTGATATGATAGTGATGGTGGTGACAGTAAAAGTAAACAGCAAAAGTAAACAGCAAAAGTAAACAGCAAAAGTAACAACTAATAACCAGCAGGATTGAAAACACTGTAGGCTAGGGAGATGGATGGTTGGGCGCTGCATGGATGAGATATATCATGAATCTAACTTGGGGCAAGGCACACAGAAAAGTAATAATCATCTAGGCAAATATCAAACATTAGGCATGTATCCCACAGGTAGTTGTACGTGCTTGCAATAAGAACTTGCACAACATCTTTTGTCCTACCATCCCGCTACGAACAGGGCCAAAAGGAACACTCAATGGATACATGGAATCCTCAAATTATGGACCATCCCCTTTGGTGTCCCAAGCTGTCACTTTTGGGATCGCCGGTTCCGGACCGTAATAGGTGCAAACAACTCATAGATAGGATCAAGAACACAAATATATTCATGCAAACACATATGGTTCAGATCTGAAATCATGGCACTCGGGCCCTAAGTGACAAGCATTAAGAGCAACAAGTTGAAGCAAAGATGATAAACACCATAGTAGATGATAGGCAACATGCCCCCAACAATCTGATAAACTATTACATGATCTAACTCATCCAATCCCTACCATCCCCTTTGCCTACAGCAGGGAATTACTCACACATGGAAGGAGAAGCCATGGAGGGAGGATGGAGTGGTGATGATGATGACGATGGTGACGATCTCCCCTCTCCGGAGGCCAAATCAGCCTCCAGATTAGCCCTCCCGAAGAAGAACAGAGGGTGGCGGCGGCTCCGCGACGGAAACTGGGAAAACGACTTCTGTTCTGGGGTTTCTCGTCACCGGGATAAATACGGGTCAAAGTAGGGCACCAGAGGGGGAAGGACCCGCCTAGGCGGCCTCCCGGCGCGGCCAGGGGTGGGGCCGCCTGGGCAGGGCGCCTGGGGCCCCCCTGGCTGCCCTCTGGCCCATCTTCTGGCACAAGGGCCCTTTGGGTGCGTGGATTTTCTGTGATTTTTCTTGGAATTTTCTGAGATACCTAAAAATCCGTTTTCCTGCACACAATAAAACCATACATGCAGCTCTGCTGAAAACAGCGTCAGTCCGGGTTAGTTTAGTTCAAATCATGCAAGAATGAGGTCAAAACAATAGCCAAAGTGTTTGGAAAAGTAGATACGTTTGAGACGTATCAACTCCCCCAAGCTTAGCATATTGCTTGTCCTCAAGCAATTCAGTTCAACGAACTGGACGCGACAAAGAAAACTTTGACAAACTCTTTTGCTTCATTAGATGTATATAAGCATGTACTACGAAAAGAGTCTAGCAAGTATTGAAACAATGCTATGAGGACAATGCACGAAGCAATCCTTCTTTCAAGTGACCAATCACAAATACCTAAAAGTAAATAATATACTACTGAAAATCAAGACAAGATTACATTGCACATAGCTTGAACATACTAGAGTGGTATCTCGCTAGCCTCCATGAATGAAGCAAAACATAAATGCAGAAACTCCTCCAGAGTTTTTAAAGGAGACTAGAACTAAGAATTTCTGAATAAATAATACCACAAGCATGCAGAAGACAATGTAATACTTTGGGACAATGCACATTACACTCAGAATGACAATTATGCTCTCCTAGTTGGTGCTTTGAAGAAAGAAGGTGGAGACTCTCGAACCGTGGAATTTGATGGCGAGGTTGAAAACCCATGGTTGGAAGCAAAGACTAAACATGTACCAGAGCTCTTGGTTTTGAAAACAGAGGTAAAAATGATTTTGAGAGGTGCATATTTCGTCAACGAATGTTAGTTGACAACCCAATTACTTCTCGAGCTGGACAAGTTTCGAGGAATGGCTCCCGCACGGGGACGATCACATCCCATTAATCTCCTTTGTTTATCACTGCCAAAAGTTTTCTGATTTCTCATGAACAAAGCGTGAAGGAGGGTTTGTTTGTTGTATTATCTTTTATGAGCCGGGCGCACTCATGCCAGTTCCTTCTCGTATTAGGGGTTTGCAGATTAGACATGCATTCCCGGGTTAAAACTCGTCCAACTTAAAAAGATCATGAATTAACTACTACTTCCTCATGAGCTAAAACAGAGGCACAAAATAGGAGTAAATTTCAATAATTTCGAGATGGTACAAGAAAGTCTTCATTAGGATGGCCGGTAAATACCACATAGGAAGGTATGGTGGACTCCTATGGAATAACTGGTTTGAAAGGTTTTGGATGCACAAGCAGAATTCCGCTTAGTACGAGCGAAGGCTAGCAAGAGACTGGGAAGCGACCAACTAGAGAGCAATAACGGTCATAATCATGCAGAGCGACAAAGCAACATTGAATCGGGCATGAAAGTGATATAACTATTCTGAAACTCAAAGATCATCAAGGCAAAGCAGACTTTTTAGTCTTAGACATGTGTAAACATGTGCCAAGTCAATCCAAGAATTCTCCAAAGGGAAATACCACCTCAGTATACCAAACTATGAACAGTGCAATGCATGTAAATCATTTCAATAACACATTATATACTCTAGCTATTTGAGACTAGCCACAAGGAAAGCATGAACCACTGGGAAAGCATTGTAAACATAGCACTATGTCGCTACAAGTTGGTCTCTAGATCATAAGTACAGGCATATGTACAAAAGTAGAAACAAGAAGAGTTCATACCGGTTTTCCTTGTTGCTTCCCTTCCGTCGATCTTCATCATTACTGCCTTGTCACTTGCACGATCGAACGTAGGAAATATAATTAAATGCCATCACGGACTCGAGCTGAACTCTGAAAACAAATCAAACTAAAGAGACAAATGAAATCTGTTTGGGTTTTTTCAAAGGTTGAACGAAAGCAAAAGAAAGAGAAAATCTTTTTGTTGTTTTTGCAAAGAAAGAAGCAATAAAGAACGGGCAAAAACTTCGAAAAGATCAAAGCGAACAAAAATAAAACAGATAATACAATGGAAAAGTGAGAAGGGCACGTACTCCCCCAAGCTTAGGCTTTTGGCCTAAGTTGGTAGTAGCTACTGCCCCCAGGAGCCTCCTGCTCCGGGGGGGGGGGGGGTGCTGGTGAGTCCAAGGGTCGTAAAAGGATTCCGGCGCGTACACCGAACTCCTCGGATCCTCCCACGAAGAAGGGTCCGTACTCCAAGCAGAGGAAGACCCTTCACCAAACTGGGTGACGGTCTCCCCCTGAAAAGGTGGTAACTCACCGTGCTCCTCCTCGTCGGGCACAACCCCCTCCATGGGGTTATGAAACTGATGCTGGACCATGAACTCATCGAACTGGATAACATCAAAGGACCATCCGTTCCTGCGAGAAAAATCAAACAAAAGAGGTGCAGGTAGACGGATCTTGCGTTCCGCGGTAGTTCCGAAACGCAAGATATAAACAAGGTTACCAAACTCAGAAGTCATGGTAACAAACTTATGCCTTTTCATAGCAGCAAGATCAAAACTTAAATAAGTAAAAGGCTTATCATCAGGGTGTGGGGTGCCTTTAAGATGTTCTAAGATAAGTGTGGCATAAACGCCACCAAATAAATCTCCCCTATTATCGTTCATAGCAAGGCGTCGAGCAATTAAGGCACCCAAATTATAATCAAACCTCCCTCAGAGGGCGGTTGCCAGGATAGCAATATCTGGCGCAGAAGTGTTGCTCGTGTTGTCACGAGCTAATGCCCCTCTAGCAACATAATACGCAAAATACCTGAGGTGAGGGAATAAGATGCTGGAGATTTTTGACCGATGAATATCCCTCGTACCCATGCTGCAGAGAGAGTTGAAGATGGTTTTCAGCTCGGAGGGCTGGGAGGTCATCTTCGCCGTCCGCCTAACGTTTGGCACACCTATTATTTCACAAAACTTTTCCAAGGGCATGGTCAAAAGATTATTGTAAATTTTAAACTCAATAGCACCAGTATCAAGATTATATCTAAAACTGTTAATGAAACCAGAGGTGAGTTTTTGATACTGAGTAACACGGCACGTGACGAGCCGTGTCAGACCTGCATTAGCACAAAGATTATAAAACTCATCCTTAATTCCCGCAGCTTCAAGGAATTCATCACATGGGAACATCATAGCACGTGCTGGACTTGTGTCTTCCAACAACTCTAGGGGCACATGATCTTCATTGTAGCTCACCCTAGCAGTCGAGGGTGAAGCTGCGGCTCTAGAAACTCGATCGGAGCGCGTGGGCTTCTTCTTCTCAAGCCACCCCTTTGCCCTTCCTAACAAACTCATTTCTGAATTTTTTGGCAAAATACAAAAACAAGGATTTAAACAAAGTGGGTTAAGGCAAACTACTCAACTCACTTACCTAAGGCATAAACTTGCATCAAAACTTGGAAAATAAATTTCTACACATGCATGCAAGCTCATCTATACAGCACCAAGAACTACTAAATACTCACAAATGAAGCCACCAACCAAAAATCTAATTGGAGGGTGGAGGAGTTACATACTAGGGAGTATTTGTTCAAAATCTCAGCTCGAATGATAGGCTATAGAGAGAGATCGAAAATCGCCTCCAAGAGCAGCAAGAACGCAAGAACAAGTGCAGAACTCGTGTTTTTGGAGAGAAAGAGAGAGAGAGGAAGAAGACTCACCTGGAGGTGGGGCCTGTGGGCCCCAGGCGCCCTATGGGCGTGGCCAGGGGGCAGGCCGCGCTAGCTGGCCGCCTGGGCCACTGGTGGCCCCCCTAGTCAGCCCCAGGTGCCTCTGGGTCACTCCCGGCCTGGAAATTTTTATTTTTATTTTTCTGGAATTTTTCTGAAAACTTCACTGTTGAAAATTTTTCGAAGTTCAAAAAGCTGCAAAACTTTCTGAAAACTTAAAGCAGTGATTAGTATTGTGAAGCTTCAAAAACATAAACACTTGGTACAGCAAGGAGAACAAAAGCTAAAACAAATGAAAACATAACAAGCTCAACTTTTTACCTATATAAAACATGCTCACTAATAAGGTTGATCAAGTCTTACCAACAAACAGGCGATATATATAGCAAAAAGTCTCACCTCTTACGAAGTGATCATTGCACCTTTACTTTAATGGACATTGTCCCCACCATAATAGTTTTGTATTTGTGGTGCACATGTAGTGGACAGTCCCATTCTCCAATCTTCACGGTCTCGATATCTTCTATAGAGTTGAGGCCATGCCTCTTGTCGGTCTTCTTTGGAAAATACACCGTGTGTTCTTTATCATTCACATTGAAGGTAACCTTTCCTTTATTGCAATCAATAATAGCACCTGCGGTGTTAAGAAAAGGTCTACCAAGAATAATGGACATGCTCCCATCCTCGGGCATGTCAAGCACAACAAAATCAGTAAGGATCAAACAATTAGCAACTTCTACGGGAACATCCTCACAAATACCTATCGGGACGGCGGTTGACTTGTCAGCCATCTGAAGAGAGATATCTGTAGGAATTAGTTTCTCTAAACAAAGCCTCTTGTAAAGAGAGAAAGGCATAACACTCACTCCTGCTCCAAGATCACATAAAGCAGTTTTGACATAATTATTCTTTATGGAGCAAGGAATGGTGGGTATACCTGGATCACCAAGCTTCTCAGGAATGTTGCCACTGAAAGAGTAGTTAGCAAGCATAGTAGATATTGCTTCACTAGGAACTTTTCTTTTATTAGTAACAATATCTTTCATATATCTTGAATAGGGAGGTAACTTAATAGCATCAGTCAAAGGGATTTGAAGAAAAAGAGGTTTCATCCACTCACAAAACTTATTGTAATGCTCTTCTTCTTTAGATTTGAGAGACTTACCTGGAAAGGGCATGGGTTTCTGTATCCATGGTTCTCTTTCCTTCCCATGTCTTCTTGCGATGAAGTCTTCTCTAGTGTACTTTTTGCGTTTGTCAGGTGCTTCTTCTTCTCGAACTTCAGGCGGATCATTCTTCTCCTTATCCTTACCTTCAGGTTCGGCACCGTCTTCAGTTTCAGCATCGGAGGTAGATATACTGTTTGGATCAACAGCTGGCTCTTCACTTGTAATAGGATCATTGGAATTGTCAGCCTCCTTGTGTTTCTTCTTCTTCTTCTTTGGAGAGCCAACAATTTCTTCTTCCTGCATTAGAGAATCTTGCTCAATTCTCCTCGGATGCCCCTCTGGATAGAGAGGATCTTGAGTGCTAGTTCCTCCTCGGGTCTTAATCCCGAAGGCCTGTAAATCATCTTGTTTGGCATTGTTAGCAAGCAAATCTTTTTGCACATTAGAAATTTGTTCAAGCTGAGTTTGAACCATATGAAAATGCTTCACAAGACATTTAACATCATTAACTGTTCTACCTAGAACATCAAGCAAACTTTTGATAGCAAGGGAATTATCATGCAATTGATTTTGTATCCTCTCATTAAAATGATTTTGTTTCATAATAAAATTATCAAGCTCATCTAAACATTGATCAGGAGGCTTACCATGAGGGATGTCACTTGCGTTGAAATCTAAAAGAGAGTGTACCTCTACCATAGGAGGGTGAGTGGTAGGCTCACAAAACTTCTCAATAGGGGGTAGATTCTTCACGTCTTCAGTTTTAATACCCTTCTCTTTAATGGACTTCTTTGCTTCTCGCATATCTTCGGGGCTTAGAACAAACATGCCCCTCTTCTTTGGTGGGGGAGGTGGTTCAGGGACGGACCAATCTTCATGGTTTTTGGCAATCCTGCCCATCAATTCTTTTGCATCGTCTGGTGTTCTTTTCCTGAAAACACAACCAGCACAACTATCCAGATAGGACCTGGATTCATCAGTTAGACCAGCATAAAATATATCGATTAATTCATTCTTAGGGACTCCATGTCCTGGTCTAGCCCGGATCAGACTACAGTACCTCCCCCAAGCTTTAGGGAGGTGCTCATCCTGCAACTATTTAAAGTTATAAATTCTTTGTAAAGCAGCATGTTGCATATGAGCAGGAAAGTACTTATCAACAAAAGAGTGAGCCAAGTCTTGAGGATTCTTAATCGAACCACATGGTAGTGCATCATACCATGTTTTAGCACCTTCCTTCAAAGAGAAAGGAAGAAGCTTAGTCACATTAAAGTTTCGAATCTTTTCATTCGTGGTAAACAAGCCACCCAACTCCGTGAGTTTGGTCAGGTGTGCAATAGCATCATCATTTTCTCTGCCATAAAAGGGGTCAGCTTCAACCATAGATATAAGTGAAAAATCAACAGAGAAATCATAATCAGGATCATTGATGCATATAGGAGATGTAGCAAATTCAGGATCAGGAACAGTCTTGTTCTTCAAGGAGTGTTTTTCAAGCAGCTTCTTAATAGCTTCAGGGTTAGAGTCGACAAACTCTATCAGTTCCCTGCATAAATCATCATCAAGCATAATGTAATCATCATCAAGGAGTCTCTCCTTGAGTTCACTCAAATCAGGATAATCATAAGTTCCACCAATGGGGTAGCGAGTAACAGGAATTTCAATTCCAAAATTTTTTGCAGCAGCAGCGATTTGTTTCTCAAGAGCATAACCAAGTGAACTAATATCATCAAGAGTAGTAGAAGCATCATCAAAAGTATCGGACATAGTAACAGTTTCAGTAGAAGCATCATGTGGTGGTGGTGAGGCAAACTTACTCATAACAGAAGGTGAATCAAGTGTAGCACTAGTGTTCAGAACAGTATCTCTTCTTGTAGTGGATAGTAAGATCGGAACCTTGGGGTCTCCTTTCTTACCCATAGCGGATGAAGTGCAGCAGGTAGGATACTTCAAGTAGACTTGTAAATATTGCTATGCTCCCCGGCAACGGCGCCAGAAAACGGTACTTGATAACCCTCAACCGTAAGGGATCGAGATAGTCTTCGCAGGTAAGAATAACCCAATTTATAGATTTGACACACGGGGAGCCAAAGAGTATTTATAAGCTTTGACAGTCGAGTTGTCAATTCAACCGCACCTGAAATATACTTACTTGCAACAAAAGATAAGTGGTAACGGTGATATGATAGTGATGGTGGTGACAGTAAAAGTAAACAGCAAAAGTAACAACTAATAATAAGCAGGATTGAAAACACTGTAGGCTAGGGAGATGGATGGTTGGGCACTGCATGGATGAGATATATCATGAATCTAACTTGGGGCAAGGCACACAGAAAAGTAATGATCATCTAGGCAAATATCAAACATTAGGCATGTATCCCACAGGTAGTTGTACGTGCTTGCAATAAGAACTTGCACAACATCTTTTGTCCTACCATCCCGCTACGAACGGGGCCAAAAGGAACTTATGGAGATTAAGGTGCTCCTGTCAAAGAGCACCGGAACAAAGCAATAAACTCAATGGATACATGGAATCCTCAAATTATGGACCATCCCCTTTGGTGTCCCAAGTTGTCACTTTTGGGATCGCCGGTTCCGGACCGTAATAGGTGCAAGCAACTCATAGATAGGATCAAGAACACAAATATATTCATGCAAACACATATGGTTCAGATCAGAAATCATGGCACTCGGGCCCTAAGTGACAAGCATTAAGAGCAACAAGTTGAAGCAAAGATGATAAACACTATAGTAGATGATAGGCAACATGCCCCCAACAATCTGATAAACTATTACATGATCTAACTCATCCAATCCCTACCATCCCCTTTGCCTACAGCAGGGAATTACTCACACATGGAAGGAGAAGCCATGGAGGGAGGATGGAGTGGTGATGATGATGACGATGGCGACGATCTCCCCTCTCCGGAGGCCAAATCAGCCTCCAGATTAGCCCTCCCGAAGAAGAACAGAGGGTGGCGGCGGCTCCGCGACGAAAACTGGGAAAACGACTTCTGTTTTGGGGTTTTCTCGTCACGGGGATAAATACTGGTCAAAGTAGGGCACCAGAGGGGGAAGGACCCGCCTAGGCGGTCTCCCGGCGCGGCTAGGGGTGGGGCCGCCTGGGCAGGGTGCCTGGGGCCCCCCTGTGTCACACCCTGCATTTTGTAACATGTTATTTGTATCTTTGGAGCATGAAAATTTGAACCAGCAAAATTTTTTAGCATCTTTTGGCTTTTATTTGGAATTGAGTTTTCTTCATATGTTTTTCATGTGCTTTTTCATGTGCTCATTAAAGTCAACTATGACCTCTTGTAGAATTCATCTCCATACCCAAAACTTCTGCCCAATGATCATGCCAAGTGTTATATAGCAGTATAGTATTTTCCTACAAAATTATTTTGGCCAAAAAGTATTTTATAAATTTAGTTTTCCAAAAACCCCTGAATTGAGATTTGCACTGCAAGTACTTGATTTAGGGTGAGAAAATTATTTCAAAAGGGATATTTGAGACCTAGTAGTCATAGGACTCCCAGGAACCACAAAGGTATAATTTTAAAAGTTATTTTCCCATTTTATTTAAAAGCTTTTTCTTAAGGCCAGAAATGGTCTTTAATAGGGGAAAATTATTTAACTATTTCAAAAATATTTGCCAAAATTCAGAGAGACTCAGAGGACATATATTGTCCATATATAAGAGTTTCAACTCTTGGTCATATTCAAAATAATGGGCTAAACCCTCTAAAACCCTTTCTGGATATTTCAAGCTTTTGAAATATTTACAAAGGAAACTTTCTCCAAAAATTCCAGGGAAATTCTATCATGTCATATATGACATATTTGATGATCTTGCCAAGTCCCATGCCTTGGGAAGCAAGAAAACATCCTCAAACCCCTTCATAACCATTCTGTCCATATTTGAAGTTTGAGCAAATTTACATTGCCAAACTTGTCCAATTGCCCCCAAACTTGGTGCACATGCTAGAATGACCTAATAAGGCATCTAGAACAAATGGCACAAGATTTGCAATAGAGAAACTTGATCAGATCACCCCAAAACTCTTTCTGTTCAAATGCAAGTTTGAACAACTTTACATTACCAACTTTTTATCTGGAGCTTCAAACTTTGTGGGCATGATCAATACCCCAAATGATGATGCTACACCAAGTGGTGCATCAAGGGGAGGTGATTAGCTTGACTCAAACAAGATGAAACGGTTTCTGTTGATTTCTAGGGTTCACCAAAGTTACATTGGCTAGTCTCTTCAAATGAGCCCAAATTTGGTGAAGCACCCTATTTTCTCATGTCTTTCAACCCTGTTAAGTGCCATGTCAAGTGGAAGTCATTTACTTGACCAAACACTGATCAAACACCTTCTGGCTTTTTACTAAAACTTCCAACTTGATCACTTTTACTCTTCTCCATGGCCTGTACTTTTTACCACATGATCATTGAGTTACTAGCTACCTCCAGTAACCTCCCCAGCACCCCAGCTCCATGATTGAGGGGTGAAAGCCCTGTTTTACCTTGCTGGACAGCAAGTTTTCACCAAGTCCCCAGCCTCCTCACTCTCTCTCAGCATCTCCAGGGCATCCAAGGCATCAGGCCATTTCTTTACTCTTTCCTCAACGTGCTAGACACTGCTGGACACGCTGGTTTTGACAAAAACGGCGAGAGCGCGATGGTGCCAGCCAAACGCGCGCTCTGGAGCACGCAACAGTGCAGACAAGCACTGTAGCTTCAGCCAATCAGCCTCTCCCGACAGCCTCGGGCCTCCCCTTCGCGCCAGTCGAGGCACCTCGACATCCGCAAACTCCCCGGCGCTGTCCCCACCTCCTCCTGCACCCTCCAGTCGTCGCCGTCGCACGCGCGCTGGCCGCCCGCGGCGGCCACTCTGCTGCTTCACACGCGCGCGCACTCCAGACGCTCCTCCGCTCCTCCTCTCACTTCTACTGGACGTGGAGCTCGTCCAGGAACACCACGGACTCACCCCCTTGGCCTCCCGTGCGCTGTAGCCTCGAGCCGGAGCTCGCCGGCGCACTGGACCACGGGCCTCCGTCGACCTCCTATAAATAGCCCCTCCCGAGCCTCTCCAGGACCACCAGCGACCTCTCCTCACTCCACTGAGCCTCCCAGTACCACCCACTCCACCCCAGGACGTCCCAGTGCTCGGGATCGACCGGAGCTCCGCCGCGTCGGGCCGTCGGCGATCTCGTGGTACGGGCCTTCCCTGCCCCTCCTTTCACCTGATTCGGAACCGCCGTGCTCCACTGACCCTTTCCCCCTTGTTTCCCCCTCCGTTTGCAGTCGGAAACGACCGGAGCATCAACCTCCCGACGAGCTTCCGCCGTCCCACCTCGCCGCCGGCGAACCTGACCTCCCCGGCGTACCGCACCACCACCCCTACATCCGCGACACGACGCTGAGTCGATCCCTGCCCTCCGTTGCCGTCGCCGTGGCCGGAAACGTCGCCGGTGAGCTCGCCGTTGCCGTGGCCGCAAGGTTGGAGATGACAGGCGGGCCCCGCCTGTCAACCCCTCACCTCTCTCCCCCTCCTCTGTGCCACTGACCCACGGGCCCCGCCCGTCAGGTTCAAAAACCTGACGTGCGCGCACAGGCTCCCGTGCGGCTGGGCTGGACCGCCTGGGCCGTGCACTGTGGCCTTCTCTGGCCCAGTGCACAGGACATTTTTTCTTTTTCTTTTCTGTTAATGTTTTAAACATTTCTACAGAAAAGAATAATGGTCCAAATTAAATAATTCCAACTCCTAAAATCTTGTAATATTCCAACCTATTTAATGGTACCACTTTCATTCAAATCCATGAAACTTTTCTGTACTGTTCAAATTTAAATTCAAATTTGGGCAGTAAAACTCCTGTTCAAAAATCAATAGATTCTATTCTGTAACTCCAAAACTCCAACCAAGATTTTTCCCCATCTTAGAAATTCCTCTAGTATTTTACAAAAATGAGTTGACATTTTCTTGAGCACTTTGATTTTTCTGTTTTGTTTGTATTCTTATTTTCCCGTGGTTATTATGCGACGTATAGATCCCGTATTTGACGAAGTTGCTGTGGAAGAAGAAGGAGAAGGATTTGAAGACTTTGAAGACCAAGCCAATCCAGGCAAGCAGCCCTTTGACCATGATACACTTGTTCCTCGGAACCCGTTTGTTTCCGATGCATGATGTTAGGGTTACTATGGTAACCTAGTTGATCCAACCACATGATGCATGCTTGATCTTGATCTTGCTAAGTGCTAGATGACATGCAAATAGTTGGTCATGATGCTTAAATGATGCATGTGTGACTTGAACCTTCGTAGTTGAAATCATTTGCATGAACCCATCGGGTGCCCCTAATGCCCGAGGGTGATGATATGTTAGGTCATCACTTGAGAAAGAAGTGATGTGCCGGTAAATCATGTGCATGGTGGAATGATGGATTAGATTTATGTGTGACTACCGTCCCAACCAAACATGTGCAACCACACTACCCCTTATGGGACGGGGCTTTATTGATTACTTAGGTCGATACTAGCATGGTGCCCGCATTACTAGTGACGGGAAGACTTGAGGTCTTTCCCGGGACAGGGTCGTGCTTGGATAGACGACCATGACTGTTTTCACAGGGCACCGGACACACCGTTGGTCCCTTCGGGTATGCGTGACATTGAAATTAGGGCAAGTCCCGTGATCTATTGTTTGTACCCGAGGGCCGTGTACCAACGAGTGGACTCTATGTTAGTGTCGTCTAAGGAAAGATAATGACCGGGTGCTTACCCCGGGTACTTGAGGTACCGCGGGTCGTGGATGACACGGAAGTTCCCCGGATCTTGTGGGTAAAGTGCGCAACCTCTGCAGAGTGTAAAACTATTCGAATAGCCGTGTCCACGGTCATGGACAGTTGGGTGGTGCTACTTAAACTATGTCCAGAATTTTACTTCATTAGTGATGTTATGTGTGTGATGAGTCAAGGTGGTGACTTGACTCGATGAGTTGAATCATATTCATGTTGATATCGGTAACCTGTCTTTGAGGTTACGCGAGGTTATTGATGCATAGACTTGATGATAGCATATTGTTCTAGCTTTGCTAGATTGTTCATTATTATTCCATTGCATTGTTAACTTGAACCACATCATGGGTTGCTTGCGAGTACATTCAAAGTACTCATTGGCTTGCCACTGGTTATTTAATTGGCCAGGCATGGAAGAACAGGAATATGAGGAAGAGTTCTTTGGAGACGAACATGCGAACTAGGACGCTATCCCAGTCAGAATGCCTGTAGGGTTAAGGCAGATGGCATGGGTTCTACCCGTTATCGAAGACTTCCGCTATTTGAGTTATTTGCTATTCAGCCCGTGAAGCTCTATCTATGTAAGACTTGGCCATAATGGCCATAATTCGTGTAAGACTATTTGTATGGATGTAAGACTCTTGTTATTTCAGCTTCTGTGTGTTCAGTGAGCTTTGATCTCTGGGATAACTGTACACGTGCATTCGGTGATCTCGACTTCTAAGTCGGGGTCCCCACAAAGCTGGTATCAGAGCCATCCTCACTGTAGGAAGCCTTAGTTAGCATGGGCGTTAGTTAGTTGAGACCCCTTTTCAAAAACCTTCTGAACCTCTCTTCTTTTCTAAACCTGAGATTTCATCAGCTTATTAACCCCTCCTATTCCACCTTTGTAGATGGCCGCTGTACCCGAAGAGCACCTGACCACTGGGTTTCCCTTACTTCTCGAGGATAGCCTCCAGGAGTGTCAGTTCCACCGAGCACCCATCCTCACCTACCTTGAGCATTGGGTGAGCGATGCTGAGGTGGAGTACCGTGTGGAAGTGATCGTGAAGGCAAACGATCCTCCCACAAGTTGGTTCTTCGAGGGACCCCAGATGGCAACACTACCACTCGCTGTCGAGGCTGCTGCACTCAAGGCATTAACCCGTCTCCGCGAGCTTCTTCCGGAGATGGCAGGCAAGATGGCAACTCGCTTCTTACCTTACCGGAAGGAAGGTGAAGAAGAAAGCAGCGCACTAGCCCCTCCACTGAAGGGAGGACTCTCACTTCGGTTCCAGACCTACTTCAGTCTATGTGCCGACAGCTTGGCACAAGACTTGGCCTCGGAATCAATGAAGCTTCAAGAAGAACTTCACAAGACCAAGGCACTTCTTCGACGAGCTCAAGAGAAGGCAAATAGGATCAAGAAGGAAGGAGCGCCTTCCGGACAATCCGCTATCGCATATCGAGGCGGAAGGCCCTCCGAGGATGTATCTTCCAAGGGTGAAGAACCACCTCGGCGACGCCGGATGACGGCAAAGGAATATCGCAAGCTTTTCCCTGCACCACCGACAAAGCACCGTCGTATCCAACTCCTCCACTCCCCCACACCCTCAAGTGACAAGGGATCCCAGACAGATAAAGACAAGGAGGAAGACCCAGAAGAGCCGGAATACACGACCGAACATTCCGCCGCTTAGGCATTATTCGCCACTCGGATATGCCAGTTGTAACCTCTACGGTAGGATAGGTCGTGTAACCCTTATGCGCAGTCGAGTCCTTGTATGGTTCATATGAAACCATCTAGTGTTTGCTTTTGTCGTGTCTGGATGTATGTCGTATTCTTCCTTCGGGAATGTGTAAACGACTACATCACCCATTTGGATTTTAATGGATGTGATTTGTCCTTTCGGCCCTTGCATGATTTAATTTAGTGTCACACCCACCCCCTTACTAGGCACCCATCTATCTTGCTTTCCCTCTTCCGAGTCATGAGACCTTTTACCGCTCCAACAGGATGCCTGTTATAACTCGTACTGGTACCTCTACCCAGCAGCCCGAAGCCGGAGCATCCTCTCAGCCAGAGGCAGGCCACGACCAAACCAACGACCAAGCTCCACCACCACCACCTCCTCCAAGCATGGACATGGCTCAGCTTCTCCAAGCTTTCCGAGAGGAGCGCCAAGCCAACACTGCAGCTCTTCAGCTGATCGCTCAAGCTGTCGCCAACAACCGCCAGCCGGCGGGGAATGGCAATGGATGTTCCACGTTGGCAGAGTTCAAGAAGCATGCACCACCAACCTTCATCGAGACTGCTGAACCCCTGGATGCAGATGACTGGGTCCGTTCCATCGAGGAAATTCTGGAACTAGTCGGATGCACCGAAGACCGCGAGAAGGTGGCTTATGCAGCCCACTGCCTCGGGGGAACTGCTAGAGCTTGGTGGGATGGATTCAAAGTCATGCATGCTGAACAAGACATCACTTGGGTTAACTTCAAGGCAGAATTCCACAAGGCCCACATTCCCTCCGGAATCATGGCTATCAAAAAGCGTGAGTTCCGAGCCCTGAAGCAAGGAAGTGGCACTGTCAAGGAGTACATGCAGAAGTTCAGTATTCTGTCAAGGTATGCCCCTGAGGTGGTGACTTGACTCGATGAGTTGAATCATATTCATGTTGATATCGGTAACCTGTCTTCGAGGTTACGCGAGGTTATTGATGCATAGACTTGATGATAGCATATTGTTCTAGCTTTGCTAGATTGTTCATTATTATTCCATTGCATTGTTACCTTGAACCACATCATGGGTTGCTTGCGAGTACATTCAAAGTACTCATTGGCTTGCCACTGGTTATTTAATTGGCCAGGCATGGAAGAACAGGAATATGAGGAAGAGTTCTTTGGAGACAAACATGCGAACTAGGACGCTATCCCAGTCAGAATGCCTGTAGGGTTAAGGCAGATGGCATGGGTTCTACCCGTTATCGAAGACTTCCGCTATTTGAGTTATTTGCTATTCAGCCCGTGAGGCTCTATCAATGTAAGACTTGGCCATAATGGCCATAATTCATGTAAGACTATTTGTATGGATGTAAGACTTTTGTTATTTCAGCTTCTGTGTGTTCAGTGAGCATTGATCTCTGGGGTCACTGTACACGTGCATTCGGTGATCTCGACTTCTAAGTCGGGGTCCCCAAACCCTGGCTGCCCTCTGGCCCATCTTCTGGCACAAGGGCCCTTCGGGTGCGTGGATTTTCTGTGATTTTTCTTGGAATTTTCTGAGATACCTAAAAATCCGTTTTCCTGCACACAATAAAACCACACAGGCAGCTCTGCAGAAAACAGCGTCAGTCCGGGTTAGTTTAGTTCAAATCATGCAAGAATGAGGTCAAAACGATAGCCAAAGTGTTTGGGAAAGTAGATACGTTTGAGACGTATCAGCATCCAGAGAGCCCGCGCGTGTGAGGCCAGAGGTTGGAGCTTGCGGGCGGCCGGCGCGCGTGCTAGGGCGGCCATTGGAGGGAGAAGGAGGAGGAGGGGGACATCACCGGGGGGAGTTGCGGACGCTGAGGTGCATCGGTTGGCGCGAGGGGGGAGCACGAGGTGGTCGGAGGCGAGGGATTGGGCGAGGCTACAGTGCGGGTGCGCACTGTAGCGCGCTCTGGAGCGTGCTAATTGCATGCCACGGCATGCCGTTTTCTCACTGGGCATGTCCGCCGTGTCTGGGGGGTCCAGCACGAAGTAAAGAAACCCGTTGTGGCCTTGGATGCTCTGGGTGATCAGTGAGGGAGGAGGGAAGCTGGTAGATGGGTAGAATTGGGCTGTCCAGCAAGGTAACTTAGGGTTTTCACCCCTCAATCATGGAGCTCTGGTCCAGGGGAAGTTACTGGAGGTAGAATGTAACTAGGTGAAGCTGTGGTAGAAAGTTGAAGCAAAAGTAAATAGTAAAAGAGGTCAAGATGATGGTTTTGGTAAAATAGCAGAAGGTGTTTGATCATGTTTTGGACAAGCAAATGATCTCCACTAGCCATGGCACTTAACAGGACTGAATGTCATATGGAAATAGGGTGTTTCACCAAATTTGGGCTTGTTTGAAGAAACTAGCCAATGTAACTTTGGTGAACCCTAGAAATCAACAAAAATGGCTTCATCATGTTTAAGTCAAGCTAATCATCTCCCCTTGATGCACCACTTGGTGTAGTGTCATCATTTGGGGTTATGATCATGCCCACAAAGTTTGAAGCTCCAGGTAAAAAGTTGGTGATGTAAAGTTGTTCAAATTTGAATTTGAACAGAAATGGTTTTGGGGTATTCAGATCAAGTTACCCTACTCCAAAGCTTGTGCCATTTGGTCTAGATGCCTTATTAGGCCTTTCTAGCATGTGCACCAAGTTTGAGAGCATTTGGATAGGCAATGTAAAGTTGCTCAAACTTCAGATATGGACAGAATGGTTTTAGAGGGTTTTGATGATGTTTTCTTGCTTCCCAAGGCCTGGGGCTTGGCAAGATCATCAAATATGTCATATATGACATGATAGAATTTCCCTGGAATTTTTAGAGAATATTTCCTTTGTAAATATTTCAAAAGCTTGAAATATCCAGAAAGGGTTTCTGAGGGATTAGCCCATTATTTTGAACATGACCAAGTGTTGAAACTCTTATATATGGACAATATATGTCCTATGAGTCTCCCTGAATTTTGGCAAATAATTTTGAAATAATTAAATAATTCTCCCCTATTAAAGACCATTTCTGGCCTTAAGAAAAAGCTTTTAAATAAAATAGGAAAATAACTTTTAAAATTATACTTTTGTGGTTTCTAGGAGTCCTATGACTACTAGGTCTCAAATATACTTTTTGAAATAATTTTCTCAACCTAAATCAAGCACTTGCAGTGCAAACCTCAATTCAGGGGTTTTTGGAATACTAAATTTTGAAAATACATTTTGGCCAAATTAATTTTATAAGAAAATACTATACTGCTATATTCACTTGGTATGATCATTGGGCAGAAGTTTTGGGTAAGGAGATGAATTCTACAAGAGGTAGTAGTTGACTTTAATGAGCACATGAAAAACATAGGAAGAAAAACTCAATTCCAAATAAAAGCCAAATGATGCCAAAAAAATTGCTGGTCCAAATTTTCATGCTTCATTGATGCAAATGACATGTTACAAAATGCAGTGTGTGACAGACCTACCCCTCTTACAAGAATCTCGTCCCCGAGATTCCTAAACTAGGTCTTAAAAGAGATCGGGATACTCGGATCTAAGATAGTCTTCACGTTCCCAGGTTGCTTCTGCTTCCGTGTGGTTGCTCCACTGGACCTTGAAGTACTTGATGGTGCGGCTTCGTGTCTGTCGTTCTGCTTCATCCAGAATGCGAATGGGTTTCTCGCGGTAGGTCAAATCAGGCTGGAGATCAATGGCTTGGTGATCAACATCTTTGTAAAGATCAGGCTTGTTCGGAACTTGGAGACATTTCCGGAGTTGTGACACGTGGAATACGTTGTGCACATCGGATAGCTCAGGTGGTAGTTCCAACTGGTAAGCCACTTCTCCTCGTCGTGCAGTGATCTCAAAGGGTCCAATGAACCTTGGTGCGAGCTTCCCCTTGACGTGGAAACGCTTCATTCCCTTTAGAGGAGTTACCCGTAGGTACACATGGTCCCCGACATGGAAACTCACGTCCCGACGGTGAGTGTCAGCATAGCTCTTCTGCCTTGACTTGGCTGCCTTCAAACGTTCTCTGACTAGTTGGACTTGCTCTTGTGCTTCGCGGAGAATATCCGGTCCAAAGACTAGCCCTTCTCCAGTCTCTGATCAGTTGAGGGGTGTGCAACATCTGCGTCCGTACAATGCCTCAAATGGTGCCATCTGAAGGCTCGACTGGTAACAATTGTTATAGGAGAACTCGGAAAAAGGGAGGCAATCTTCCCACTTGGCTCCATATGCCAAGACACAGGCTCGGAGCATGTCTTTGAGAATTTGATTTACTCATTCTGTCTGACCTCCGATCTGTGGATGGAAAGCCGTGCTGAAAGACAACTTGGTTCCCAAGGCTTCTTGGAACTTCCTCCAGAACCTTGAGGTGAACTGGGTTCCTCGATCTGACACAATCTCCTTGGGAACGCCGTGAAGGCTCACGATTCTGTCGATGTAGAGAGCTGCCAGCCGGTTGCCATCATAAGTGGTCTTGACATGAATGAAATGGGCCACCTTGGTCAAATGATCGACTATGACCCAGATAGAGTCATGTCCTCTATTTGACCTTGGTAATCCAGGGATGAAGTCCATTCCGACCTTATCCCACTTCCACTCAGGAACCTTGAGTGGTTGGAGCAATCCAGCGGGTCGCTGATATTCAGCCTTGACCCTTTGGCACACATCGCACTTTGCAACATAGGTTGCAATCTCTCTTTTCATCCCGTGCCACCAGAATCTTTCCTTCAAGTCTTGATACATCTTGGTTCCTCCAGGGTGGATGGAATACGGAGTGTCGTGGGCTTCTTGCAGGATCAGGTTCTTCAGCTCTATCTTCTTTGGTACGCAGATGCGGCCTTTGTACCAAACAATCCCGTGCTCGTCCTCGGAGAATCCTGGGGCCTTGCCTAGCTTCATCTTCTTCTTGATGCCTTCAATGATTGCATGCCCGCCTAGCGCCTTCTTGACTTCATCCATCAGGGTTGGTTTGACTTCCAAATGATCCAGAAATCCAGGGGTGACCAATTCCAAACTGAATTGTTCGAGCTCCTTAAATAGGGCTGGCTGCCTCTTTTGAATAATGGCATTCAAGGAGCAAGCCTTCCTGCTTAAGGCATCGGCCACCACGTTAGCCTTCCCGGGGTGATATTGAACACTAAGGTCATAATCTTTGATGAGTTCCAACCATCTTCGCTGCCTCATGTTCAATTCCTTTTGGGTGAAAATGTACTTCAGACTTTTGTGGTCTGTGTATATCTCACACCGTTTCCCTAGGAGGTAATGCCGCCATGTCTTCAAGGCATGAACCATTGCCGCTAACTCAAGATCGTGAGTAGCGTAGTTCTCTTCATGAGGTCGTAGCTGCCTGGAGAGGTAAGCTATGACTCGGCCTTCTTGCATCAGAACGCTTCCCAATCCGGTTCGAGAGGCATCACAATATATCACGAACTCCTTGTGAATATCAGGTGTTGCCAAAACTGGGGCGGTGGTCAATTTCTTCTTGAGCTCTTGGAAGCTCTCTTCGCATTTTGGCGTCCATTCGAACTTCTTGTCCTTCTTGAGGAGCTGAGTCATTGGCCGGGCAATGCTAGAGAATCCTTCCACGTATTTGCGGTAATAGCCCGCAAGTCCGAGGAAGCTTCTGACTTCCTTGACGGTTGTTGGAGATTGCCATTGGGTCACAGCTTCGATCTTCGCGGGATCAACTGACAATCCTTCTTCGGTTAAGACATGACCTAAGAATCCAACTTTATGCAGCCAGAACTCACACTTGCTGAATTTGGCATATAGTTGGTGCTCCCGAAGCTTGTCTAGGACCATCCTCAAATGTTGCTCGTGCTCTTCCTCCGTCTTCGAGAAGACAAGAATGTCATCGATGAAGACAACAACAAACTTGTCCAAATATTCCATGAAGACTTTATTCATGAGATACATGAAGTAAGCTGGGGCATTGGTTAACCCAAAGGACATGACCGTGCACTCGTACAGGCCATATCTGGTTACGAATGCCGTCTTCGGAATATCTTGGGGTCTGATCTTCAGCTGGTAGTACCCAGATCTGAGGTCGATCTTGGAGAACACCTTGGCTCCGCTGAGCTGATCAAACAGATCTTCAATCTTGGGAAGTGGATATTTGTTCTTGATTGTAACTTCATTGAGGGAGCGATAGTCAATGCATAAGCGGATGGTACCGTCCCTCTTTGCCACAAACAGAACAGGTGATCCCCAAGGGGAGGCACTTGAGCGGATAAATCCCTTCCTCAGCTGCTCTTCTAGTTGCTTCTTCAACTCGGCTAATTCTTCCGTCCCCATTCTATAAGGCTTCTTATAGATGGGTCCTGCCCCGGGCACGAGCTCGATGATGAACTCAATGTCACGGTCAGGGGGCATTCCCGGTAGCTCATCCGGAAAGACATCGGGATACTCGCATACCACCGGTACTTGCTCCAGCCCAACTTCAGATAGACAGTTGACTTGAATGGCTTGAGCGGAAGAGGAGTTGGGAGCAAACTTGACTTCGACTCCTTGGTCATTGGTCACAGTGACAGTCCGATTGGCACAGTCTAACAAGCCTTGGTGCTTGCTGAGCCAATTCATGCCTAGGATCACATCCAAGCCTTGTGATCTCAGGACTATGAGGTCTGCTAGGAAATCTACACCGTTAAGGGTAATACTGACTCCTTTACAGCCTATCTTGGCTCTCATCTCTACTCCGGGGGTTTGTACCACCATGGGGTTATTCAGGGGTGTAGGGGTCATGCCACTTTTTAATGCAAATCTTTGAGTGAAAAATGAATGCGTGGCTCCAGAATCAAACAAGACAGTTGCAGGTGCTCAGTTGACAAGGAACGTACCCAGCACGACGTCCGGGTCTTCCTGGGCTTCTTCAGCAATGACGTGATTCACACGCCCCTTCCCATGGTTAGGCGGGTTGCGAGGAGCTGGGTTCCTTGGTGGCATCCCGCGGCCTTGTCCTGGGTTCTGCGCATTGGGGCGCGGGGCATCAGGCTTCTTGTTTGGGCACACCCTTGAGATGTGTCCTGACTGACCACATCCAAAGCAAGTGACTTGGTTTGGATTGTTGATCTTGTTGCCACCACTGCTATTGGGGTTGAATGCTGGCCTTGGGTTGGCATACTGCTGAGGCTGATAGTTGGTGCGAGGTGCAGGAGCTCTTGGTTGCTGATAGGTTGGCTTGACCGGGGCTGACTGCCACGGGCGAGGCTTCTGGTTGCTGGAACTTCCCTTGCTGACCATCTTGCTCTTGCGAGTGTCTTCCAGAGCATGCCGCTTTTCTTCAAGCATGAGTGCTTTGTTCACCAGGTCAGGGAAGGTTGGGCAGTCGCACACGACAAGCGAGTACTGCAGAGTCTGATTGAGGCCTTCCATGAAGCGCTCCCTTTTTGCAGCATCAGTGCTGACATCTTCAGGGGCATACCTTGACAGAACACTGAACTTCTGCATGTACTCCTTGACAGTGCCACTTCCTTGCTTCAGAGCTCGGAATTCACGTTTTTTGATGGCCATGATCCCGGAAGGAATGTGGGCTTTGCGTAATTCTGCCTTGAAGTTGTCCCAAGTGATGTCTTGTCCAGCATGCATGACCTTGAATCCATCCCACCAAGCTCTAGCAGTCCCCCCGAGGCAGTGGGCTGCATAAGCCACCTTCTCGCGGTCTTCGGTGCATCCGACTAGTTCTAGCAAGTCCTCAATGGTGCGGACCCAGTCGTGTGCATCCAGGGGTTCAGCAGTCACGATGAAAGTTGGCGGTGCATGCTTCTTGAACTCTGCCAACGTGGAACGTCCATTGTCATTCCCCGCCGGCTGGCGGTTGTTGGCGACATCTTGAGCAATCAACTGAATGGCTGCAGTGTTGGCTTGGCGTTCCTCTCGGAAAGCTTGGAGAAGCTGAGCCATGTCCATGTTCGAAGGAGGTGGTGGTGGTGGAGCTTGGTCGTTGGTTTGGTCGTGGCCGGCCTTTGACTGAGCGGATGCTCCGGCTTCAGGCTGCTGGGTAGAGGTACCAGTACAAGTTACAACAGGCATCATGTTGGAGCGGTAAAAGGTCTCATGACTTGGAAGAGGGAAAGCAATATAGATGGGTGCCTAGTAAGGGGGTGGGTGTGACACTAATCAAATCATGCAAGGGCCGAAAGGGCCAAACACATTCATTAAAATCCAAATGGGTGATGCAGTCGTTTACACATTCCCAAAGGAAGAATATGACATACATCCAAACACAACAAAAGCAAACACTAGATGGTTTCATACGAACCATACAAGGACTCGACTGCGCATAGGAGTTACACGACCTATCCTACCATAGAGGTTACGAACTGGCATATTCGAGTAGCGAATAATGCCTAAGCGGCGGAATGCTCGGTCGCGTATTCTGGCTCTTCTGGGTCTTCCTCCTTGTCTTCATCTGTCTGGGCCCCCTTGTCACTTGAGGGTGTGGGGGAGTGGAGGAGTTGGATACGACGGTGCTTCGTCGGTGGTGCAGGAAAAAGCTTGCGATATTCCCTTGCCGTCATGCGGCGTCACCGAGGTGGTTCTTCATCCTTGGAAGATACATCTCCGAAGGGCCTTCCGCCTCGGTATGCGATAGCGGACTGTCCGGGAGGCGCACCTTCCTTCTTGATCCTATCTGTCTTCTCTTGTGCTCGACGAAGAAGTGCCTTGGTCTTGTGAAGTTCTTCTCGGAGCTTCATCGATTCCGAGGCCAAATCTTGTGCCAAGCTGTCGGCACATAGACTGAAGTAGGTCTGGAATCGAAGTGGAAGTCCTTCTTTCAATGGAGGGGCTAGTGCGCTGCTTTCATCTTCACCTTCCTTCCAGTAAGGCAAGAAGCGGGTTGTCATCTTGGCTGCCATCTCCGGAAGAAGCTCGCGGAGACGGGTTAGTGCCCTGAGTGCAGCAGCCTCGACAGCGAGAGGTAGTGTTGCCATCTGGGGTCCCTCAAAGAACCAACTTATGGGAGGATCGTTTGCCTTCACGATCACTTCCACATGGTACTCCACCTCAATGTCGCTAACCCAATGCTCAAGGTAGGTGAGGATGGGTGCTCGGTGGAACTGGCACTCCCGGAGGCTATCCTCGAGAAGCAAGGGAAACCCAGTGGTCAGGAGATCTTCAGGTACAGCGGCCATCTACAAAGGTGGAATAGGAGAGGTTAATAAGCTAATGATATCTCAGGTTGGTAAGGTTTAGAAAAGAAGAGAGGTTCAGAAGGTTTTTGAAAAAGGGGTCTCATCTAACTAACGCCCATGCTAACTAAGGCTTCCTACAGTCAGGATGGCTCTGATACCAGCTCTGTGGGGACCCCGACTTAAGAGTCGAGATCACTGAATGCACGTGTACAGTGATCCCAAAGATCAATGCTCACTGAACACACAAAAGCTGAATAACAAGAGTCTTACATCCATACATACCGTCTTACACAAATTATGGCCATTATGGCCAAGTCTTACATAGATAAGGCCTCAAGGGCTGAATAGCAAATAACTCGAATAGTGGAAGTCTTCGATGATAAGTAGAACCCATGCCATCTGCCTTAACCCTACAGGCATTCTGACTGGGATAGCGTCCTAGTTCGCATGTTTGTCTCCGTAGAACTCTTCTTCAAATTCCTGTTCCTCCATGCCTGGCCAATTAAATAACCAGTGGCAAGCCAATGAGTACTTTGAATGTACTCGCAAGCAACCCATGATTTGGTTCAAAGTAACAATGCAATTGAATAACAATGAGCAATCGAGCTACGAGCTAGAACAAACATTCTACCATCAAGTATATGCATCAATAATTTCACGTAACCTCGAGGACAGGTTACCGATATCAACATGAATATGATTCAACTCAACGAGTCAAGTCACCACTTTCACTCATCACACACGTACTTTCACCGATGTAGTAAAATTCTGGACATAGTTTAAGTAGCACCTCCCAACTGTCCATGACCGTGGACGCGGCTATTCGAATAGTTTTACACTCTGCAGAGGTTGCACACTTTACCCACAAGATCCGGGAAGCATTCGTGTCACCCACGATCCCGCAGTACCACAAGTACTCGGGGGAAGCACCCGGTCATTATCTTTCCTTAGACGACACTAACATAGGGTCCACTCGTTGGTACACGGCCCTCGAGTGCAAACAATAGATCATGGGACTTGCCCTAATTTCAATGTCACGCGTACCCGAAGGGACCAACGGTGTGTCCGGTGCCCTGTAAAAACAGTCATGGTCGTCTATCCAAGCACGAGCCCGTCCCGGGAAAGACCTCAAGTCTTCCCGTCACTAGTAATGCGGGCACCATGCTAGTATTGGCCTAAGTAATCAATAAAGCCCCGTCCCATAAGGGGTAGAGTGGTTGCACATGTTTGGTTGGGACGGTAGTCACACATAAATCTAATCCATCATTTCACCCATGCACAAGATCTTTACCGGCACATCACTTCTTCCTCAAGTGATGACCTAACTCAATATCACCCTCGGGTATTAGGGGCACCCGATGGAGTTTATGAAAAGAATGCAACCACGAAGGTTTCATGACACACATGCATCACTAAGCATCACTACTAACCATTTGCATTGCATCTAGCACCTAGCAAGATCAAGAGTAAAGCATGCATCATGTGGTGGTTTTAAACTAGGTTACCATCGTACTCTTATCATCATGCATTCGGAAATAAACGGGTTCCGAAGAACACAAGTGTATTATGGTCAAAGGGCTGCTTGCCTGGATTGGCTTGGTCTTTAAAGTCTTCAAATCCTTCCCCACCTTCTTCTTCAGCAACCTCGTCAAATACGGTATCTAATCATCGCAAAATAACAACGGGAAAATAAGACCACAATAAAAACAGAAAAATCAAAGTGCTCAGAAAAATGTCAACTTATTTTTGTTAAATACTAGAGGGAAAACTAAGATGGCAAAAATTCTTAGTTTGAGTTTTGGAGTGGCAGAATGGGATCTAAGGATTTTTGAACAGAAGTTTTAATGTTAAAATTTGAATTTGAATTTGAACAAAACAGAAAAGGTCTATGGACATGTGTGAAAGTGACACTATTAAATAGGTTGGATTTTTACAAGTTTTTAGGAACTGGAATTAATTCATTTGGATAAATATTTATTTCTGTGAAATTATTTGAAATAACCACATAAAAGAAAAAGAGAAAAAGGCTCTGTGCCACTGGGCCAGAACGGCCATAGTGCACGGCCCAAGGCAAATAGCCCACCGCACGGGCGCCAGCGCGCGCGCCAGGGGTTTTTAAACCTAACGGGCGGGGCCCGGCGGTCAGCGGCAGAGAGGGAAGAGAGAGAGAGAGGTGAGGATGATAGGCGAGGCCCGCCTGTCATCTTCAACCTTGCGACCAGAGAGACGGCGAGCTCACCGGCGGCGATAGGGTGCACAGCGGCGCAAGCTACTGGCAGGAATGGACCCAGCGGAGAGTCGCCGTTCTAGTGGTGCTGGAGCGGCTCGCCGGAGGGGCCTGGTTTGTCGGCGGCGAGGTGGAATGGCAGCGGAGCGTCGGGAGGATCCTGGCTGGCTCACTCCGGGCTGCAATAGGAGTGGGAGAAGGAGGGGAATGGGTCAGTGAGGTCCGATGGCTCCAGATCGAGCAAGAGCTGGGGCGGAGGGAGGCTGTACCGCGAGATCTCCGGTCGATCCCGAGCACAGAGGCTCTCTGAGGGCGAGTGGGTGGTGCTGGTGAGCTTCTCGGGGTATGGGGAGGAGATGGGTGCTGTTGGAGAGGCCCGGGGCATGCTTATATAGCCGGGCCCCGGTCCATCGTGGACTCGTGCGCCGACGAGGTTACGGGCGAGGCTAGAGGCCGTGCAGGCACTTGTGTTCGAGTCGGGGACGTTTGTGGATGAGGTCTACGCCTGGGAGAGGGAAGAGGAGGAGCGGGGAAGCATCCAGAGAGCCCGCGCGTGTGAGGCCAGAGGTTGGAGCTTGCGGGCGGCCGGCGCGCGTGCGAGGGCGCCCACTGGAGGGAGAAGGAGGGGGGGACAGCGCCGGGGGGAGTTGCGGACGCCGAGGTGCATCGGTTGGCGCGAGGGGGGAGCACGAGGTGGTCGGAGGCGAGGGATTGGGTGAGGCTACAGTGTGGGTGCGCACTGTAGCACGCTCTGGAGCGTGCTAATTGCATGCCACGGCATGCCGTTGGCTCACTAGGCGTGTCCACCGTGTCTGGGGGGTCCAACACGAAGTAAAGAAACCCGCTGTGGCCTTGGATGCTCCGGGTGATCAGTGAGGGAGGAGGGAAGCTGGTAGATGGGTAGAATTGGGCTGTCCAGCAAGGTAACTTAGGGTTTTCACCCCTCAATCATGGAGCTCTGGTCCAGGGGAAGTTACTGAGGTAGAATGTAACTAGGTGAAGCTGTGGTAGAAAGTTGAAGCAAAAGTAAATAGTTAAAGAGGTCAAGATGATGGTTTTGGTAAAATAGCAGAAGGTGTTTGATCATGTTTTGGACAAGCAAATGATCTCCACTAGCCATGGCACTTAACAGGATTGAATGTCATATGGAAATAGAGTGTTTCACCAAATTTGGGCTTGTTTGAAGAAACTAGCCAATGTAACTTTGGTGAACCCTAGAAATCAACAAAAATGGCTTCATCATGTTTAAGTCAAGCTAATCATCTCCCCTTGATGCACCACTTGGTGTAGTGTCATCATTTGGGGTTATGATCATGCCCACAAAGTTTGAAGCTCCAGGTAAAAAGTTGGTAATGTAAAGTTGTTCAAATTTGAATTTGAACAGACATGGTTTTGGGGTATTCAGATCAAGTTACCCTACTCCAAAGCTTGTGCCATTTGGTGTAAATGCCTTATTAGGCCTTTCTAGCATGTCCACCAAGTTTGAGAGCATTTGGATAAGTTTGGCAATGTAAAGTTGCTCAAACTTCAGATATGGACAGAATGGTTTTAGAGGGTTTTGATGATGTTTTCTTGCTTCCCAAGGCATGGGGCTTGGCAAGTGATGGCTTCTCGCCCCTCGTTGGTTACCCCAAGTGGAAGGTTTGAGATGCAGTGTAGCGGTAGTTTTCCCTTGGCAAAGATACCAAGGATCGAATCCCCTGAGACTCCGAGGGTCAACATGAAGGTGTCAACTGCTAGCGGCGCAACTTAGCGATTGACAGGACCTGCACACAGATACAAATAACTTTGCTCCCAACGAGTACAGAGAGGTTGTCAATCCCTCCGGCCTTGTCTTTTACAAAGGATCAAACACAAGAGATAATAGTGATAGGTATGACTGCAACTAGTAAGTAGAACAGAAAGTAAATAGCGGGTGTGATCAGTGATGGTAATATGGATCGGGGTCCCATGATGTTCACTAGTGATGTCTCTCTGCCAAAAGACGATAAAACAGCTAAGCGAGGTAAACGAATTACAGCTGGGTAATTGACAGGATTATGTGCGCAAACCAATGCTAACTATGCTGCAAAGAAAGGTAGAGGCTCAAAAGCATGGGCGGTACGCCAAGGCAAGTAGACCGAAATCCATCTGCATCTACTACTAATCATCCACCTTGAGATATCTATCTAGAACATCTCGCTGGTATTAAGTTGCGAGTCCCACCCATAGTGTAAACTCAAAGCAACAGACAACTGCATTAAAAGAACTTTGCGTAAAGTAAACAATCCTTGCACCCGCAAGTACAAGCACCCTTGTTTTCCCCCTTGTGGCAACAGCAAATCCCCTAGACTCATGTTTCTGTCACTCAAGCTAGTCATCGAGGGGCATGAACCCACAATCAAGCATAACGTTCCCTCTTGGAGTTACTACCTACTACTTGGCCAAAGCAATAAACAGCAACGGAGAACATGCAAGAATTACTCAAGAACATAAATATAAAAGAGGTGAATCAAATATATTACTCACACACAATCTGAACATAATCTCATAATCCATCGGATCCCAGCAAACTCATCATAGCAACAGCATAAGGATTACATATGTGCCTCGATCATGTAGGGCAGCTCACGAGGTCTAATCGGTGAAGGACAAAGAGGGGAGGAGAACATCACATAGCTACTGGTCATGGACCGATGGTCCAAGGGAGGCTACTCACAACTCATTCGGGAGGCGTCCATGGTGGTGGAGAAGCTCCCGGTGGTGATCCTCCCCTCCGGTAGGGTGCCGGGAAGAGTTCTCCTGGTGCTCCCGATCTTGGAAGCGCGGCGGCGGCAGAACAGAGATGAGATCGCGAAAAAGGGTTCCGTCCTCGAGGGTTTCGGGACGCGGTGTAAATATATGCCAAAGGGGGGGCGTCAGAAGAGGCCAGGGGGGCCCAGGCGCCCTGGCGGCGCGGCCAGGAGGGGGGGCCGCCCCCTCTGGTCGCCTGGAGCCCTGGTGGGCCCCCTCTGGCCTTACTTTGGCCGCATGGAAGCTTCCGGAATGCTGATTTTTTATATATTTTTCCCGGGATTTTTCTTGCAATTTACGTAATGGGAAAACCTGAAATACAAAAACAGCAGAAAACAAAAACTGGCACTGGGGTGCATTGAGTTAATAGGTTAGTCCAAATATGATCAAAAGTGTATGGAAGTGCATAAATATCATAGCAATATCACACAAAAGAGGCATGGAGCAAGCAGAAATTATAGATACGTTTTGGACGTATCAACATCCCCAAGCTTAATTCCTGCTCATCCTCGAGTAGGTAAATGATAACAAGCATAATTTCTGTGGTGACATGCTATTAACCATATAAGAACTTTTCACAGTCACATGACAAATGCTTATTGAGATAATGAATCTGTAGTAATTAAGTTGCCTCATGAGAATATCACAAAGAACTGAAAGTTTTACAATATGATACTGAAACACTCAATAGATTTGTAGTGAGCATGGTGTGCAAACATGACAAAGTGGTACCTCACTTGCCCCCTTTAGTGAAGCAAAACATAAATGCAGGGGCACCTCCAAGGTTTAAGTGACGACTAGATACAATGATTTCATAATAAACGATATCATAGTCATGCAAAAGACAATGGTACTTTGGGACAATGCACATTACACTCAGAATGACAATCATGCTCTCGATAGTTGGTGCTTTAAAGAAAGAAGGTGGAGACTCTCGAACTGTGGCTTTTGATGGCAAGGTTGAAAACCCGTGGTCGGAAACAAAAACTAAACATGTACCAGAGCTCTTGGTTTTTAAAAACAGAGGTAAAAATTATTTTTGGGATATGCATATTTCGTCAACGAATGCTAGTAGATAACTCAATTACTTCTTGAGCTGGACAAGTTTCGAGGAACGGCTCCCGCACGAGGAATCACATCCTCTTAATCTCCTTTGTTTATCACTGCCAAAGTTTTCTGATTTCTCATGAACAAAGCGTGAAGGAGGGTTTGTTTGTTGTATATTTTTTAATGAGCCGGGCGCACTCTATGCCAGTTCCTTCTCGTATTAGGGGTTTGCACATTAGACATGCAATCCCGGGGTGAAGCTTGTCCAACTTAAAAAGATCATGAATTAACTACTACTTCCTCATGAGCTAAAACAGAGGCACAAAATAGAACTGCTTTTTTTGATTAATTTCGAGATGGTACACGAAAGTCTTCGTTAGGAATGGCAAGTAAATACCATGTATAGGAAGGTATGGTGGACTCATATGGCATAACTGGTTTAAAGGATTTTGGATGCACAAGCAGTCAGTCCGCTTAGTACAGGCGAAGGTTAGCAAAAGACTGGGAGCGACCAACTAAAAGAGCAATGACGGTCATAATCATGCAGAGCGACAAAGCAACATTGAATCGGGCATGGAAATTATATCGCTACTCAGAAATTAAAGATCATCAAGGCTTGATAGACTTTCTTTACAGTCTTAAATATGCGTGAGCATACGCCAAGTCAATCAAAATAAATTCTTGGAGGAAGATATCACTAAACCATACCACATCATAGGCAAACAAATCATGTTGGTACTTCAACAACACATTAAGAACCCCCCAGCTATTTGAGACTAACCATAAGAAAACATGAACTACTAAGCACCATTATGCACATAGCATTTTTATCATAGACATATCAACCAGTGCAACAGAAGCCAACTCTCTTAACAAGATAAGCATGATAACTCAAGAGAGTTCCAGCGACCAACTAAACAAAAGCTCTTTAAAAAGTAAAGCATGAAAACTAAGAGCTGAACATGATAGTAGCTATTGAAAGACAAAGAACATACACAGCAAAGATAAACATGAAAATCCCATGTTATGTTCTAGGTTGAAGTGGAGCGTGTTTCTCTCCCACACAAAGAAAGATGGGTTCCAACTTGTTATGAACAGCAAGCAAAGCTAAAGAAAACTAAAAAGGAAACTAAAAGCAAGACGCTCCAAGCATAGCACATAACACATGAAGTGATTAAAATATAGTGGAATGAAAGACGAACTGATAATTGTTGATGGAGAAGGGGATGCACGGGGGCATCCCCAAGCTTAGACGCTTGAATCTTCTTGAATATTTCTTGGGGGTGCACGGGGGCATCCCCAAGCTTGAGCGTTTGACACTCCTGAATCTTTTTATCATCTTCCCTCGCACACTTGAAAACTCCCTTCATACATAACTCATCATAATCTGATTAGCGAGGTTAGTACCCATAATAAAATAATTTTTCCTTGCTGGAAATAAGGATAATCTTGAAGGTCTACTGTTTCTCAAGATTGCCAAAAGGTTTTTGCAAAGAAAAAGCAAGCTCAAGGTTTGCAAAACGAAGGAAAGGCAAAACAGGACAGAATCTGTGAAAAACAGACCAGCAGGTAGTAAATAATTTTTCGGGGCACTTCTGCAACTCAAATCGAAAAACTCAGAACAGACGCCCGAAAGCCAATTGTATAGAGCACGCTGTCGAAAAAATTCAGACCAAAAAGATGATATGGTGATTTTATACGAATTTTTCTGTCCAAGGACAGAATATGTTTCCTGGACAGCACGTCACAACTTTTGAACTTTCTTGCAATCAGAGGCTACACTTGGCACAAAGCTGAAAAGTAAAGATACAATGATGATGCTACTGTAGTAACAAACATCAAGACACAACAAAAGCAAAATAAAATTTTATTCATTGTGGTCTGCCTCCCAAAAGCGCTTTCTTTTATGCCTTTAAGCTAGGCATAATGCAAAGAGATCAAGTTGTATCAATTGAACCATCATCAAGATCATCAAAAAGCTCTTCAATAGTACAACTAGTCTTAAGAGGACTTTCAAATAAAGGCCTAATAGAGATACTTCTAGGGAGAAGACCAAAAGGAAAAAAGTCAAGGGAAGACTCATTTATAAATTTATCAAAGAAAGGTGTTTCTTCCAAAGTCTTCACAGTTTCAATCCCTTTGGCAATAGATGGATTACTTTTGGAGCGGGGAGCCTTTGGAACGTAAACGAACTTAGGCTCCTTCTTTGCCGGAGTTTCTACCTTTTTGGTTTTGATTGAGGAGAAAGTAGTTCCTAAAGTGTCGAAGATTTCCTCAATCTTGTCTATCCTAGAAGAGTCCAAGTCATGGGATTTGATGGTCTCCAAAGTTTTGAGAATTTTATGCATGGAGCTATCAAGCCTATTCAAATTCCCTTGGATCTTACGGTCCAACTCATTTATCTTATTAATGTTTGGCATCTCTAGCTCTATCTTTTCAAGTTTTTTCATAATGTGAGCTAGGGTAATGTCCTCTTGAATGCTAACAAGAGGGGGATTTCCAACAAGATTTTCAGTAATACTAAGAGATTCCCAAACTGGGGCTTCTAGGAAATTTCCATTGATAGCAGAATCTAGAATAAACCTATTCCAAGAAGTAATTCCAACATAAAAATTTCTAAGCAGGATAGTAGTAGATTGCTTCTTGGTGGCTCTTTTATGAGAATCATTAATTCTATACCAAGCATCTTTTAGACTTTCTCCACCTCTTTGTTTAAAGGTGAGAACTTCTGCCTCACCAAAGGCAAAAAGACCAGACATAATACCAACTAAAAAGCGAGATAACTATTTTTGTGATTTTTGATAAAGGGAACTAAAGCAAAAACTGAAAGGTAAACTAACAAGACTAAAAAGCAAAGGTAAAAGATAGCGTGCAACTCCCCTATCTTGAAGAGTGGAGTCCCCGGCAACGGCGCCAGAAAACTTTGCTTGATGGCTTCTCGCCCCTCGTTGGTTACCCCAAGTGGAAGGTTTGAGATGCAGTGTAGCGGTAGTTTTCCCTTGGCAAAGATACCAAGGATCGAATCCCCTGAGACTTCGAGGGTCAACAAGAAGGTGTCAACTGCGAGCGGCGCAACTTAGCGATTGACAGGACCTGCACACAGATACAAATAACTTTTCTCCCAACGAGTACAGAGAGGTTGTCAATCCCTCCGGCCTTGTCGTTTACAAAGGATCAAACACAAGAGATAATAGTGATAGGTATGACTGCAACTAGTAAGTAGAACAGAAAGTAAATAGCGGGTGTGATCAGTGATGGTAATATGGACCGGGGTCCCATGATGTTCACTAGTGATGTCTCTCTCCCAAAAGACGATAAAACGGCTAAGCGAGGTAAACAAATTACAGCTGGGTAATTGACAGGATTATCTGCGCAAACCAATGCTAACTATGCTGCAAAGAAAGGTAGAGGATCAAAAGCATGGGCGGTACGCCAAGGCAAGTAGACCGAAATCCATCTGCATCTACTACTAATCATCCACCTTGAGATATCTATCCAGAACATCTCGCTGGTATTAAGTTGCGAGTCCCACCCATAGTGTAAACTCAAAGCAACAGACAACTGCATTAAAAGAACTTTGCGTAAAGTAAACAATCCTTGCACCCGCAAGTACAAGCACCGTTGTTTTCCCCCTTGTGGCAACAGCACATCCCCTAGACTCATGTTTCTGTCACTCAAGCTAGTCATCGAGGGGCATGAACCCACAATCAAGCATAACGTTCCCTCTTGGAGTTACTACCTACTACTTGGCCAAAGCAATAAACAGCAACGGAGAACATGCAAGAATTACTCAAGACAATAAATATAAAAGAGGTGAATCAAATATATTACTCACACACAATCTGAACATAATCTCATAATCCATCGGATCCCAGCAAACTCATCATAGCAACAGCATAAGGATTACATATGTGCCTCGATCATGTAGGGCAGCTCACGAGGTCTAATCGGTGAAGGACAAAGAGGGGAGGAGAACATCACATAGCTACTGGTCATGGACCCATGGTCCAAGGGAGACTACTCACAACTCATCCGGGAGGCATCCATGGTGGTGGAGAAGCTCCCGGTGGTGATCCTCCCCTCCGGCAGGGTGCCTCGAAGAGTTCTCCTGGTGCTCCCGATCTTGGAAGCGCGGCGGCGGCGGAACAGAGATGAGATCGCGAAAAAGGGTTCCGTCCTCGAGGGTTTCGGGACGCGGTGTAAATATATGCCAAAGGGGGGCGTCAGAAGAGGCCAGGGGGGGCCCAGGCGCCCTGGCGGTGCGGCCAGGAGGGGGGCCGCCCCCTCTGGTCGCCTGGAGCCCTGGTGGCCTCCCTCTGGCCCTACTTTGGCCGCATGGAAGCTTCCGGAACGCTGATTTTTTATATATTTTTCCCGGGATTTTTCTGGCAATTTACGTAATGGGAAAACCTGAAATACAAAAACAGCAGAAAACAGAAACTGGCACTGGGGTGCACTGAGTTAATAGGTTAGTCCAAATATGATCAAAAGTGTATGGAAGTGCATAAATATCATAGCAATATCACACAAAAGAGGCATGGAGCAAGCAGAAATTATAGATACGTTTTGGACGTATCAGCAAGATCATCAAATATGTCATATATGACATGATAGAATTTCCCTGGATATTTTAGAGAATATTTCCTTTGTAAATATTTCAAAAGCTTGAAATATCCAGAAAGGGTTTCTGAGGGATTAGCCCATTATTTTGAACATGACCAAGTGTTGAAACTCTTATATATGGACAATATATGTCCTATGAGTCTCCCTGAATTTTGGCAAATAATTTTGAAATAATTAAATAATTTTCCCCTATTAAAGACCATTTCTGGCCTTAAGAAAAAGCTTTTAAATAAAATAGGAAAATAACTTTTAAAATTATACTTTTGTGGTTTCTAGGAGTCCTATGACTACTAGGTCTCAAATATACTTTTTGAAATAATTTTCTCACCCTAAATCAAGCACTTGCAGTGCAAACCTCAATTCAGGGGTTTTTGGAATACTAAATTTTGAAAATACATTTTGGCCAAATTAATTTTATAAGAAAATACTATACTGCTATATTCACTTGGTATGATCATTGGGTAGAAGTTTTGGGTAAGGTGATGAATTCTACAAGAGGTAGTAGTTGACTTTAATGAGCACATGAAAAACATAGGAAGAAAAACTCAATTCCAAATAAAAGCCAAATGATGCCAAAAAAATTTGCTGGTCCAAATTTTCATGCTTCATTGATGCAAATGACATGTTACAAAATGCAGGGTGTGACAGACGGCCCATTATGGTCGGCCCGTTATGGTTGGCCCATGAACGGGCGATTTCAACTCTAGCCCATTTACGGCCATAATGTGGTCGGTTATTGGCCCATGTTTGGCCAACCGATCATACGGCCCGTAGAAGGCCCATTGTGTCTACGGCCCGTATAAGGCCCATTGTTTCTATGCCCCATAGAAGGCCCATTCTTTCTATGGCCCTTAGACTGCCTGTAAGAGGCCCATGTTAACTACAGTAAATATGTAGCCCATGGTTAATGTGGCCTAGTTTTAAAAAATAGGCTATTGCGGCCACTAGAAAACCATGGAAAAAGAACTGCATTGACTACAAGAAAACAAATAAACAAGACAATAAGGAAATAAATAGGCAAGCAACTTATGCTAGGCTATCACGGCTATTACACATATTACATCCACTAGGCATCAAAATTCGCCACCAGTGCAAATATAGGGAACAAAGCAGCATATAAACACCCCAGCAAAACAAGCCCATTACTGAAACCACTTCAGAAGAGCTCAAGAAACAATATCCTAGGTACCCATAATGCTGGCAAGATGCTTAGCAAGCTTATTAACTTTCTCTTGTTTGGCGCTTAAATCCTCCAGCACTTGCTGTTGCACCAGAAAGTATGCATCTGAATAATGCAGGGACTTCCTCAGTCCTTCGGCTTCATGTCGCATAACATCTGATCGATGTCTTTCAACTTGAAGTTGAGACTCAAGAAGCTAAACTGATTCAGGCAGCGAGTTTGAAGAGCTAGTGCCAGCAGTAGTAGCCACTAACTCGAACACTACATCATGACAGGACTTTGGGGTTGTCTCAATGTCTTCAATATAGTTTTTATCAGCTTTCTTGGAGACCAACAGGGATGTCTCACTATCTTGAACCTTATCTGCATTACTTCCTGAACCATTGCATAACGGGGTACTCTACTCCAATATTTCATCCGCATTCTAAAAGAGAAACAAACAAACACATCACAAGTTTACAATGTAGTATATGAAACTCATTTTGGTAAACCAGTTCAGTAGTAAGGTGGACAGGATAACAACATGAAACAAACATATATCTATGTAGTATGGTCATTGTATGCTCTATATCATTCTAGTTTATGTTGCCAAATCAAGACAGATACAGTTCGAATCATATATATTTAAAACAAAGCAGCTTAGACAGAATATAAGTATGGGAAACTACACAGCAATAACAACACTTGTAAGGTGCATGGCATGAGAATATAACTGTTTATTCAATTGATACTGAAATCAGCATAGAGCAAGTTACAACAGCAAACACGTTAAAGAAACAGGTTTAAAACATACATGTTGCGCCATTGGAGTTTTAATTGCATCCTTCAAATTTGAAATTAGTTGGTATGAGTAAATACAGTGATGCAAGAGCAAAGTAGTGTGAACCATAGCTACGGAACCTGACCTGAGAACAATTCTTCTTCTGCTTTAAGTGTTGACTTGGGGTTCCGAGTGGTGGTCCTCGTGCTTTGGGCACTCCAGTTGCCTTACTAACTGCTTGTGTTTGGGTGCTCTGTGGTGGAGACGGTGCTGTGTCAACGGGAACTGGGTTACTATATGCTGGGGTTGGGGTTAGAAGGGGTGTAGCTGGTTCTTTGTCCAACTGGGTAGGGGTACAATCTGCGTGAGTCTGGGTTATGTGTGGTGGGGTTGGTTCTTGGGCAAGTACAACCGTGGTTCTATCTCCATCGATAGGTAGCACGATCTTTTATGAAGACTGTGTTTTTACTCCCACAGATACTGCCATCACCCCCTCCAATTGAAATGGCTAATAAAAAAGAAAAGTAATTGAATGTACAGACATTGTAAGATAGACAGGTGCAATGGATAGTACGGAAGAAAACAGGGCATGAAATAATTCACATTTATGTTGTCTAACCAAACAAAATAGCAGGACATAATTTCACATATATGATGGCTAATTAAACAGGATAGCATGACACAATTTCACATGTATGATGGCTAACTAAACAGGATAGAATGACATACTTCAAAATATGATGACTATGTAAACAGGATGACATGTATAACTATATGATGTGTCTATTAAAGTGGTTGGCATGCCATAAATCACAAACATGTCGTCGATGGAAACATGATGGCATGATATAATTCATGGATAGAATGGCATAATTCAAAATATGATGACTATGTGAACATGATGAGATGACATAACTATATTATGTCTTTAGAAAATGGGTTGGCATGCCATAATTCAGATACATGATGTCTATGTAAACATCATGGCATGATATAATTCAAATATATGATTTATATACTAAGGAAGTGAGCAGAGGGCAATCGCATATATGATGTGTCAACTAAGGAGATGGCATTCAATATCGTGTATATGATGTAAAAACTAAGCATTGCAATACAACATATGCATGATATGAGTAATATAACCCTGCCAAGTTTGAGCATACACCTCAGGGGGATAATAGCACTGGTCATCTGCCTCTGAATCCTCCTCTGAAGAGCTATCTATAACCAGCAAGATATCTGCTTCACCGGGTAGCATTGTTTGCTCTGAAGACCTTGTTTTCACTCCAGATTTCTCCATCACCAATTCAAATGGCTCATGCACAGGAAGAGCGGTTGAATATACAAACATTGTCGACAAAAGCAATGAGAAATACAAAAAAATAGGACAGCATGATATAATTCACATATATGACGCTTGGCTAAACAGCATGGCATTGCATAATTCACATATATAATGCCTTGCAACAAGATAGCATTGCATAATTCACATATATAATGTCTTGCAAAAAGATGTCATTGCATAATTCACATATATGGTAATTAGACACTAAATAGGTGGCATTCACACAAATCATGTCTAAACTAAGCAAATGACATAGCAATGCAAGATACCATACGCACGATATGAGCAACATAACCCTGCCAAGTTAGAGCATGCACCTCGGGGGGGGAATAGGACTGGTCATCTGTCTCTGAATCCTCCTCTCATGAGGTATCTTCCTCTTGATTACGATCCGAAATGTGTGGAGGGGGGCTGCCTTTGCGCCCACCATGGATCGACGTCTGCATGAAATTTTATTGCCACGCAAGGCTCATCTCTTTTGCTCTACATGTTCAGTTCCATTGTGTACAATAACTGACATTCATAGGAATATAACATAGTGAGATTATGTAAGGAGTGCATGCACAAATCCAGAGTGAAGGTAGCAAATTGTGGATAGACCCAAAACCAATGATAGCAGGCAGATAATAGCTTTAGTTAAAAAATACAGATAATGGCTCTTTTAATGTTTGTTTGCACCCAACATGAAACTCATAGTAGACACCCGAGATTAACCAGATAGTAGACAGATAGTACTGATTGTTGGCCCAATATGTACCCCACAACCATTTCAAAACTCAAGTTTCAGCAAAAGTTTGGACCTGAGTCGGAGTCTAATAGGTGAACAAGACGATAAGGTAGCATGTCATAATATTAAGAGATGCATAACGTAAGTAGACACGGAAGAGTGCGACCTCTCTTGTGGACCCATGTAGTCCTCAAGGTCATCTGCTAAGTTGATGATGGTAATGCAGTTGTCGTGGCTGCCGGCGGCGGGGAAAAAGATCTGAGGCGGCGAAAGACAGTCTGGAGAGTGGATCCCTGCTGTGGTGAACCCTTCCGTCATTGGAGCAGCTGAGCTGGGGTGGAACACAACACCGCAGGAGCAGGACAAACCACACAAGGTTTTCTTTGACACATATCTGTAAGAGAAGTAATTGTGTAAGGGCTCGTTTGAATTTGAGGATTTTAACGATGCAGGGATAGGAAATAGACTGGAATAGGATAGGAATGCACGTGCAAAACAGAGGATTTAAAAACATAGGATTTCTGCCAATCTAGGTGTTTGGTTCACAAGAATTGGAAGATCACATGATGCAAAGAAGCATGGTGAGATTAAGTCAAACCACAAGAAGTGTACAACCTCTTTGGCGAAGCCATGTCGATCTCAGCGTGATTGGGTTGGCCGGTGAGGATGCTCCGACTGACTTGGCTGTCGGAGGAGGGGAAGAAGATCTTAGGCGTCTGGAGATGGAGCCCAAGGTACTGCTCCGCTGTGATGGAGGGTTTCATCATTGGGGCAGCTCCGGTGAGTTGTACGACGCCGAGGCTGAAGCAGGACAAGAGAGTCAATGTTAACCTGAGTGGAATTCTAATAGCATCTCCAATAGATGACGTAAAATACATAACCACAAAGTGCTAGATGTATACATTAGCCGCTCATTTCTGAACTTAACTGTCGAAACTGAATTTAACTGTCGAAACTGAACTTAACAGTCGAAACTGGATTTAACTGTCGAAACTAAACTTAGCTGTCGACACTGAATTTTGCTGTCGAAACTGAATTTAACTATCGAAACTGACCTTAACTGTCGAAACTGAATTTTGCTGTCGAAACTGAATTTTACTGTCGAAATTGAACGCACTAGAGGTGAGGCTACATGTCAGTCGACTGACTTTTTCATCTCTAGTCAGTCGATTTTGCAGCCGTTGGATACGAAATCAAGGGCCTGCAGTTCATCTTCAACCTCCACCCCCGTGAGCCGCCAGCCACCACCGGCCAAACAGCCGCCCCCCGCCGCCCACGGCCGGCGGTGCGTCGCCCCGCCCACCCCGAAAACACTCCCCACCGCCGGTCCGTCGC